>VZRW01010749.1:398518-465555 GCA_013398125.1 Aegotheles bennettii
TCCATCCAAGCCATGGGCAGCCAGTTTTCTTAGGAGAATGCTGTGGACATCAGTGTCAAATGATTTACTGAAGTCTAGATAGACCACAGCCACAGCCTTTCCCTCATCTACTATGTGGATGACTTGGTCACACAATGCGATCAGGTTGGTCAAACAAGACCTTCCTTTCATAAACCCATGTTGGCTGAGTCTGATCTCCTGATTGTTCTGCATGTCCCATGTGATGATCTGTTCCATGACCTTGCCTGGTACCGAGGTCAGGCTGACAGACCTGTAGTTCCCCAGATCGCTTTTCCAACTCTTCTTGTTGGGGTGTTATGTTTGCTAATTTCCAGTCAGTTGAAATATATATATATATATACATATGCGTATACATGACCATAGATTGGTTTGGGTTGGAAAGGGCTTTAAATATCATCTAGTTTCAACCCCCCTGCCATGGGCAGGGGCACCTTCCACTAGACCAGGTTGCTCAAAGTCCCATCCAACCTGGCCTTGAACACTTCCAGGGAGGGGGCAGATACAACTTCTCTGGGCAACCTGTTCCACTGTCTCACTGCCCTCACTGTAAAAAATTTCTTCCTTATATCTAGCCTAGATCTACCCTCTTTTACTTTATAACCATTGCTCCTTGTCCTGTCACAACAAACCCTGCCAAAATGTTTGTCCCCATCTTTCTTAAAGGTCCCTTGTAAGTACTGGAAGGCTGCTCTAAGGTGCCCCCAGGGCCTTCTCTTCTCTCCAACTCTCTCAGCCTTTCCTTATGGGAGAGGTGCTCCAGCCCTCCAATCATTTTTGTTGTCATTCTCTGGACTTGATCCAACAACTCCATGTCCTTCTTATGCTGGGGACTCCAGAACTGGACACAGTACTCAAGGTGGGGTCTCAGGAGAGTGGAGTAGAGGGAGAGAATCACCTCCCTCAACTCGCTGGTCACACTTCTTTGGATGCAGGTCAGGATACAGTTGTCTTTCTGGGCTGTAAGCACACATTGCAATCTCATGACCAGCTCTTCATACACCATATACATGTACACATGTACTAATATACATAAATTTATGTATGTGTCTATGTCCTGTTAAAGAAGATTATCAATGCAGGCAGAAATAAAAAAAAAAGCAAACCCAAAACAGAAAAGAAAGGCAAGATTAGCATCAAGGCCTTTCATACTGTGAACAGGGGTTTTGTGAGGAACTTCATGACAGTTAGTACTTGGTATATAATGAAAACTGTTTGAGAATTACTTTGCTGGAAAGCCATTGAGGGAAGTCAGCCAGATATTAGGTAACTTAAGACTGCTCAGAAAATCAAAACAAAGTTACAAGGCCATTAGCTCAGTGTTATGTTTTTGGTGGGAGAAAGGACTTTGGAGAAGGGGCCTCCAATCTTCCCAAGTGGATTTTTTCCTGCCTCATCAGTTTCAGTGGAGACATATGTTATTTGGAGAGACAGCTACCATACAGCCCATTCGTCTCCCACAAGAGGGAGTCGTGGCATTTTACCTGCCTTGTCCATTTGGCCATGTTGTCAACTGCTGTAAGTCCATGTGGTGCCTCTTGAGAAGATGGGCATGGCCGTACCACTTCTGTCGCTGATGAAGATGGGGACAGGAATGACCTCCTCTGTCTCCACTCTTTTATTAGCCACTAGAGGGCACAGATGCTCAGCACTTGAGCTCACCTCTCTGTCCTCAAGAGACTCCCCCAAAGGAGCCATCTAGACATGGCCAGGCACTTGCCTCCAGCATGTGGCATGCTCAGCCTTCCATCCTCCCAGCTTCTCCTTCCATCTTTGGCTTCCCCCTGGGATAAGCTTTTTCTGGTGGTGCCCATGTAACATTTCCAAACTACTGCACACATGAAGCTAATAAATGGCATTAAGGGCCAGACTCGCTGTCGGGAGTAGCATGTTGGACACTTCGGCTCTCAGTGGGAGTGTTTTGCCAGCTGAGCTGAAATTGTAGCTGCGCTGGCTTTTAGGACGCCAAGTCTGTAAACATCCCCACATTCTTTTGGGGCTGAAAGTAGGCTAGTGAAACAGCAAGGAGTTTGTCTTTAAACCAACTGATGGATTACCTCTGCTGTTTCATGGCTTTGCTACCTGGTGGCATTTCTCCTTGCAGAGGTCCACATTTCATGTAGAGCAGAGTGAAGACTGCCTGTTTGCAATCCCAGCCCCTTGCACAGCTTGAGTACTGCACTGATTGCAAAAGACTAAAAAGATGTGAACCAAGGGACTTGGACATTATTAGAAACAGGCATCGTAAAAAGCAGCTCTTGTGGTTTCAGGGTGGTTATTTGGGATGTACTGTATTTGTTAGTGCTAAGGTAGCACTGCTAGGTTTCCCTGTTATTCTTATAGTATTCTGTTGAATTATACTGAACAAACAGAAACCTTTGCTAGCCCAAATCTGACCACTCAGAAATTACAGTTCTAATTCTGTTACATGAAGGAAGCTTATTTAAGGGAGCAGTGAGACTTCCAGCAGCAGCAGAAACATGTTACTTGATATGCAAGGCTCTGGCTCAGTTTGAGTGACTGCAATTCTTGTTTTTCTCATTGAAACATTAAAAGCTTGTCTGCATGGGCATTTTACAGTTCTACAAACTCTGTTGTTTTGCTATAAAAAGTGGCCTGTCCACCCAGCCCCTAACTTTGATGTGACTGGCAAAATGCTGGAGAGTTATACTGCAGTAATACTTATATGGTCACATCTTCATTCCCACATATTCTAGTGGTCCCCTAACTGCCTTTCTCTTGCTTTATGTTCTGTTCCAGCTAGTTGCTTTAGTTAACAGTATGTTACTCCCTGCTTAAATACTGATGCCCCTCTCTGAGCCCACAGGCTCCCTGAGTTCATTGGCCTTGCTGGCTCCTGAGGCCCCAGCCCTGCTGTGCAGCCGAGAAGCACCAGGGACGTCTCCTGGAATGGGATCTAGGGTGGTTGAGGTGGGAGATGACTGGCAGCACGTTCCCAGTATTGGCACAAACATTCTGATTTGATTATCCAAGTGACATGCAGTGGCTTTCACCTATTTTCTGCTGCATATCTTCCTGCACACCATGGGGATGATGCCACCATGCATGGCACAGCGGAGAGGATTTCCTACCCTTAGGGCTGAGCTCAGTGGAAATCCACACCACATGGAAGCAGGGACTTGCTCTGAACAAAAAGCCAACTGTGATGCAGGCCAAGCATGCCAGTTAGTGTAAAGCAATCACAACCAGAGAATGTGACTTGCACAGCAATCCTGATGCCTCTGACTCACAGACACCCAAATGCTTTTGGAGACTGAGATTTGCATTATTATTTGTGGCAGGTGTCTTGTCAAGTGCCAGGGTCTCTCATTTAGTCTGCATAAAACTTTTTGGTCTATTATCCAACAGAGGTACCAAGCCCAAGAAGCTCAATTTGGCCGTAAATGGGAGGAATCACTGGAAAAGCCCTTCTATGCAGAGCTGGTTAAGAATCCTCTAGGCTGGCTCTACTGGTGCTTTAAATCAGAATTATTGTTACCTAAAGAAGTCACTGTGACACTGACCTAGCCCGGGCAAGGAGCCAGATGAGTTACTTGGTGTCCCTGGCAGGACAGTTTGTGTTCTGGTTGTTAGTGACTCCCGGATGTACCTGGATGCCTTCACTGCTTGTTACCTGTCCTTTTAAAATACGCTCTAAGATAGCAGGACACAGGAAGGCAGTGAACATATTCTGTGCTCCAGAGCCTGCAATTTCTATTCTGAATGAAGGACTCTGTGGTAAGAGTGATGCCATAGCCATTCATCCATCCTCCTGGGGAACAGGCACACAGACATCGTGCTGGGGACTGTGGGAGGATTTTTGCAAGAGAGCGGGAGGCTATATCCAGGCATACTGCTATCATTTGATCAGGACATTTGCACAATGCAGTGCTGTCAGCCATCTCAAGCCTTGGTATGTAAGACTGTTCCAAACTGGCAAACGTAACTGGGGGCTCCTGTTTTGAAACAGAGCAATTGTGCTGATTTATAGCTTTGGGAAAATGGAGTGAAATAATTTGAATTGGTTGAGAACTTAGTACTTAAACATCTCTTTTTCTTTTTTTTTTCCTGTCTTTTTGGAAACCACTGATTTGTTGAAATCAAAATGTTTTGTGAGATGGGTGGGTTTTGGCAAGCTGACAAAACCCATGCAGAGTTCTGAGGAAACCCTTCCTGCAGGAAATCAGCTACCCTCAGAAAATTGTTTTGTTTCTTGAGAGTTCACTTGGCTCATTGTCAACTTGCACAGCTCCAGTGCAGGCTCATGTACCGACTGGGCTTCCTCAAAGTGTAGCGTTGAGCTAGTACCACTCTATGGGATCTCAGCCTCCAGCCTGGGGACATCATGGCTTCCAGGCTTCCTGGCACTGGAGGAAGAACTTGCAAGTGCAGGGAACTGCTTTTCCCATACTCTGCAAATCTCAGTTCAGTGGTGGTCTCAGAGTTTCTCTTTGAAATATATGAATACAATGACTGTCATTGTAAAATCTATGTGGACTAAGCTGCTGCTGACAAATCTTGCAGCTTCATAGAGAAGGCATCTTTGCGGTCTATTGGCAAAGCAAACAAACAAAATATGGGTATGCAAAATGAAGTGGCTTCTGCTAAAGTCTGTTCTAGGGGTAGTGTAGGGCTCTGAAGTGGAAGTGTCATTGCAAGAATGGTCTGTTCAGGGTTTGTCACTACAGTGAGATCACTGTGTCTTTGACAGAGATAGCCTTATGAAAAAGTTTTCTAAGGTTTGTAAGAGGAATAAAGGGTCCATTTACAACCCTTCATGGGAAGAAGAACTAGGTTAAACAGCGCAGGGTATGAAATTTCCTCTGGGACAAGAGGCTACTCTTTTTAGGTCTTAGATGGGACTCAAATGGTATAGTACAATCACGTTCCTTCTGGGGGTAAACATCACCCCCAGCTCTTCTCAGGCGATGCATTACAAAGGGTTTGCCTGCACAGCAGAATCACCCTATGATTTTATCAAGGTTTGGTATCCCTGCACTGGCAAGCCAAGGCTTCAACAGCAGTAAAAATGACGCCATATAAACTTTTGAAGAAGCGTTTAAGCACAGGGTATTGCTAGTGTTTCTAAAGCATTTGAACCCTATTATTAGCATATGATAACATTCAGGGTGCTGCGCTTTACTGGCCATTGTCCTCCTTGGCAGGCAGATTACAGCAATTCAGGCACCTTTGTTTTGCTGAGCAGAACTGTTCCTATTGAGAGTTTTGCCCAATCTCAGGTACTCATCAAAAAAGGAATGAATTTAGACTCAAGCTAATTGGGGTTATCTTGGGGAAAATACATGGACACAAAGAGGCAAGTCCATGGAAGGGATGCTCATGTCTCTTTGTCATGCCTTCTCAGCTATCAAAAGAGAATGAGTGCCTTCAGCAACGCTAAATTATTTCTTGCTTAATTCGTGCTGAAACCCTTTATTTTCCTTTGAGATTGAAGTTGTGTCTGATAAAAGCCCAAATAAAAACCTGAAAAATATTGATTATCAGCCATATTTCCTACTGAGTTTTGTTTACTCCACCTCTTCATACAACATTATGTCATGTATAGTGATAATCTTTTTCCAGCTGACCTATATACAGCATAGCATGATTAATTTGATTACTGTATTCATGGCATCATATAAAAGTAGTGTGTAGGAGCCAGCAATGGGGAAACACTTGGAACCAAGTCAAATACAGTCAGATTAAGCATCTGAATGTCCAGCTCAATCTTGCAGTCCTCATTCAAGTGAATTTCCCCTTGGATGGCAATTTAGGCTGAGTGAATAACAAAATGAGAAGCCTTAATCAAATTTCTGTAGATTGGAATTGATCTCTAATGGGTTTTGTTTGCAAATTGAAAACCTTCACTATTGTAGGTGTAGAGACAGCCTTGTGAAATCTGACATTTGCAGACAAATCTTGCTGACATTTCCTTACTATGCAGAATGGTTTGTAGTTTTTTCCTTTGTCTGGTTTCTTGGAAGAGTGTAATAATCCAAAGTGACATTATTAAATTCAGCTACATTGGCCTACCAGGAACTCTTTTCCAGAGGTAACTTTCACTGATTCATGAGTAAATGCATTGGCAGGAATGCTTGAAATCAGAGAAATCAGAGAAATGGAAAAATTCCTTAAAATCAGGATATTCCAACTTGTAGAGTGGGATCTGGCATGATGAACCCACAGACTTGAACTGAGAACTTTGTTGGCAATGCAAAAATTTGTTCCATGATCAGTGAAAATAATATGAGTTTGTGTCTTATGATTGCTTTTTTGCCTGGTTTCTAATGTCTTAAGGGCTCGAGTATTCATAAAAAATCTTCTTAGTAAAGTCTCTGATATCAAACAGGACAAGAGCTCCCACTGCAGTACTGACAGTCTCTCCCCCCTGTGCAGATACCGTTTTTTTGATTTAGAAAAGTTTAATCCTCTACCCTGTTGTTAGATATGATTGAATTGGCTTTCAATTGGAACATATATTTGGAAGATCACACAGATAATAACCACTCTCCCCAAGCCACATACACACTGCATACTTACCTAGATTTTATTTGTTTATGAAATTATGTTAAAAATAAATAACTTGAACTACAGACCATTACTGTGGCTACCATACTGGTCAAGATAGTAGGAACCGTGACAAGGAATTCCCAATTACAAGCTGAAAACTGAAGGAAAGATACTCCTGAAAACTACCTTCTTTAAATTTAAATTCCTAAAAGCAATTACAATATATTAAAAATGTTAAAGTAGGGTTTGCTATCAGAGACAGCAATACAGTGAAGTACTACTAACACTACATGAGGAAAACCCAATCAAGATTTATCAGTGTTGTGTGCAGAGATCACTGTACATGTATATGTTCCACTTGATTAGGAGCTGGTTGTCTTAAAACCAACCTGTCACTTATTTTTAATTGGTATAAATATACGGTATTAGACATATTATATTAATATTTTACACATCATCTGGGGTGTTGTTAATAAAAAAATAGTTTGCATACTTTAGTAGAGAGAGAACAGTAGTGATGTTTAAATGAATGACTAAGGGTTAAATGATGATTTATTGCCTGTTGGTGGTTGATAACAGTGTAGTTAACACTCTAGAATTGGTTGATATGCAAAAAAAATTTTTATTTTGCAAAATAAATGAGAATGTATTTTGGAAATATATGTTACATTGGAGTCCTCCATTTAGTAGTAAGAAATATCTAAATATCTAATAATTGGTATATAAATAAGAAAATTTCAGCTCTGAATGTCACCATCTTTATCATAGCTCTTTTAGCCAGTTTTACGTGGTAGTTGAATTTGAGATTGTTTAAATTAAATGCCATGTTTTATTAATTAAGTGTAACAATATTTATCTTAATTATCTCTGGAATGGGTTGGTAAGCTTAGACGTTGTTGAGTGGAACACACACAGATTCAAACTTCAACAAAAGGAAATGTTCATTTAATGATGTTAAGAAATTCACATTATAGCACTTTATCAATCTGCTGAAATGTAGTTGTCTACAGTACTACCATGTCTACTGTGCATTAACCTAGTACCCATCTTCATTTTATGTTGATGCCCCTCTCTCTCAGAAGACAGTTGGATGGTGCCCTGTAAAGGATGAGATTATGGTCTCATCTGATCATATTTGCACTAGAAAACCACAAAGATAATATGATATCTGTATTGGATGCATTCTGTGGCAAAAAGTCTCACGTGTTAGCTCTAAAAAGGCAGGGGAGATGTTAGTTTGTGATGATATATGACTACTGGAGGCCCACCTTGTGACTGTAGGACTTTCAGAATTCACCTCTTGTCTCAGTCTCATAGATGCTATAAAGGGACAAAAACTATATAGGGAACAAAACAGAATAGCTGAAACCAGACTGCCCCTTTGCAAATTGCCTGAAAACTGTAACAGACAGTGGCAAGACAGGAGAAAGCCTATGCCCAACGGAGATCAAAAGAAGTGCAGTATTTTAAAAAGGGAACTCCTACAAGAGAGGCTTTAAAGTTGTTTGTGGGAATACACTCCTTTTGGTCATATAACTGGGTGTCTGAGAGAGCTGGGACAGCAATAAAGGGATGTAGAATGCATTCTGAGTTTTTTAACATGTTTTTTTCTCTACATAGTTTAAGCCTGTGGTTAAGTTGAAAAGTTAAACAGGTCTGCTTTGTCCCTGGTTTTCATACAAATTCTCAGAAAGAAAGTGCAGATGGTGTCTGAACTTGGTCAGAGCTACTGAATGTACAGAGCTCAGCCTAAGAACAGGAACCAAGCTGGATTTCACCCCTACCAGTAGCTGTACCTACAACAGTGGAGTAAAGGAAGGCCTTTTGGGGCACCACTGATGTATTGACACGTTGGTGGCAAATGTCAATGATTATGTATGTTTTCTTCTTGTCCATTTTGTTCAACTGAAATTTCAGTACATGCAAGCTTTTCACTAAAAGGAAGTTATTGACATGTACTTGAAATGTAGAAGATGTTATTTTTAAAAGGGTGGTGCCTTTTTATATATCTGAATAAATAAAGAGACTACATCTCTTCATATTCCTTGGCTTAATTTTTCCTGTCTTAACAAAACAAACCAGAGCAATAATTACTATTCTCTTCAAGCAAGGCCTGGGAGATCTCTCAAAGTATCTCTCCTCACAGTTACTCAATACACTTGATTGTGGGTGCTAACTTTCATCAGATCTTTCATCTATTTGTTTTTTTCTAGCTTAGTCAGCATCTCAGCTTTAAGGCCATGATGAACTTCAGCATATAACCAGCTGTTTGGACCCCTCAGATGAGAGATGGCAATTACAGTTGACATGTCCTTTAGACCAAAGGAAGAGCTGGGCCTACGTTTTAGGCAAATGTCCAACTCCAGAGAAGAGTATGAGGTTGTGAATGCTGCTCCCATGACAGTATACAAACTACCTCTGCATTTCTTGAATTTCTCTTGGCTGGTCAAAAAGGTTTCCACTCAACTTGCCGGCTTTTAGAAGCTTTCATAGTGCATGACGATGGCCTAGATCCATCCCACCTAATTTGACTCCTTTGACAGTGACATTTACATTAAGAAATGGTTCAGAGGGTCTATATGGGTGGTTTTAGCACATGTAAGATCTTTGTTGATCTCTGAAGGTGTGTTGCCTGTTTCCATTAATTACAGAGAGAGTCTGGGGCAAACAGCCTTGAAATCTAGGTAGTTTAGTTACATTCCTAAAGTTGTGTGGAACAAATCTTCAAAGGGATGTTTAAATTTGGATTGTTGCTATGTTCAATATTGCAATCCCTAGATCTTTTTTTTCCCCCAGTAACTTGTCATTTTGATGCTGAACTTCTGGGTTTCTATAGAACCTGGATTAATATCTAAGGGTCACTTCATATGCCTAAGTATCTAATGCCATGGAAGATGTCATAGTGTGTCCACTATAAAGATGCAAGACGTGTATCTTTCTGGAGAAGCAGCTGAAGAACATAAAAAAAATACCTTACGACAGGTTTTTTTTGATAACTGAATTCATCCCCTTCTAGTATGGAGTATATTTGTAAGAAAGACAGGGAGTTAGTTACCTTACATCCTGGTGATTCCAATTTTTGTACCGCTAAATATCATAGCTAACGTGTTATCCCTGACATTGGATAACAAATACAGTAGACATATCTCACTGAGGACTTCCAGCCTCTGTTGGTGCATGGTGGTCTGTGTCAGCCCATCTCTGTAGACTAAATTTTATGTTTGAACAGATGCAGATCCTGGAAAACTGCTGTCTATTAAAAATATGTATTAATAGTTTCCCTGAACTCCCTCTGTGATACCATAGGTCATCAAAATATTTCCTTAGAACAAAAAATACTCATCTTTTTTGTAAAGAACCTCTTTACAGAAATGCTACCTCATCAAACTCTCCTGCACCAGCATGATTCCCTTCTCTTCCTTTGAGTAGTGTTTCACTGTTGGATGTAAAACAGATGTTGTGAATTAAGATAATCTAGCAAGCCTGAAAAAAGTCATACAGAAAAAAGCAATTGCTCTGTATTTGTAGCTAGAGATAGCTGAGATGGATAGAAAGACCAACTGACCACCAGCAGGAGAGGCAGCCAAAGCAAAATACCAAGCATTTAACAGTCTCTCTTCTTTCCTTCTCAATAGCTGTAGTTCAGTAACCTTGTGTTCATGGGTTACTCTTTTGAGCTCTTTAGGCATGGACTAGGGGCAAGACAAGCAGTATGGACTAGATCAAAGCTATACCAGCTATGAAGACAGGATGGACCAAACACTCAGAGATGAATCAGATCAATGAAACGTATTCAGGCAAAATAAACAAAGACCTTATTGAGGATTTGGAATGATTTACTGCTGTCTTCACACTTCTCTGGCTGCATCAATCAACACACCTTCCTTGTGTAGATGGGAATCATAACAGTTCCATGGGAAAATAAACCAACTTCTTGCAATCAACATTTTTAATTAACCAGTCTGATCCATGTCATGGATGCAAAAGCGTGTGAACAGCCCTGTGCACGATCAGTTTGAGTGCAATGGGATTTCTGTGTGCAGCTTCAACACCAGATGGAAGCATTTGTGCTGTGACCAGGCAGCTGCTGGCCCTGGGTGCAGAATAGGTGCACATATGCAGTTTGGCATATAGTAGTTAAAACTTGCCAGAAGCACAACCATGGGTCCATGCAATGTGAGTCTAGGCAGAGGTGGGTGCAGGGAGAGATATCCCTTGTATGGGGAACTATTTCCAGCCTCCCATTAGCCTGGATAACAGGAAGGTGACAGCATTGACAAAGATACCTTAATGCTGATATAGTCTGTGCTTGCGTTAGGGTTTTTGCTGGTATAGATGTGACACAGAAGAAATTACAATTTTAGGTAAATCTCTATGCTGGTAGAAATATAGACCTGGTCAAATAATGAGAGAAACATTTTAAATGCTGCTTAAATTACAGTAAATGTACACGTGACAGTAGCCAATTTCTACTGTACCTAACTTTCATATTTGTACTATGAGCTAAAGGTTGGCAGAAGATTTGGAAGTTGACAAAAAATGGAATTTTTTTTCCCTATTTCTTCCTTTCCTTTGAATATTTGCAAGCTCCAAAGACTTACTCTATGCATCATTTTTAAAAATAGAAAGGGATCTAATCCCTACAGTTTAGTTGTGTATACTGAGTGAGGTGGATTCATGTCACTAAAAGAGCTGATATGAGGTGGATTTATGTCACTAAAGGAGCTGGTATGTGCCAGTTATCCATTTTGACTATCAGGCTTTGTCTCCACAAAAATTACATCAGACTCATTTTCTTTGTTTCTGTTTTCTGTGACATGGTCAAGAAGAACACGTGTAGCCTAAAGTAGTTAAAAAACACAATTACTGGCTTTGCATTACTTGTGATGGCAATGAAAATGTATGAAAATGATGAATATGGTGCAGGAAAGCAGGGCTGGGATCAGATCACCATAGCACTTTTTAAATGTGCACCTGAATCTGTTTTATTCAGTATATGTTGGAGATTGCCTGATGCAGATTAATTTTATAGAGACTGAAGCAGATAGCCACAGCTGCACTTCACAACTGCCAGAGATTTCTGTAACTGGCAATTTTCCAGCAATCCTGTTAAGAAATAACTGAAAAGTTTACCGCAAACAGCTAAGCTGAGGCAGACTCCAGGACTGAAATAAGCTGGCTGTCAGTTTACCATGGGGTTACTCATAAATGTATTGAATATTGGATTTTGAGTTGGTTTTGAAGTCAGGTTGTTTATCCCTCCGAAGAGAGATGTTAGAAATCATTCTATCAAAATTCATTACTGGAATTAATTTTAGGTTATTCCATTGCCTACAAGATTTGACATCTTTTGCCTTCCATAATATTTATTCTGGTTCCCAAATGACAATATCTTATGAATTACCTCATAGGCTTAGGAAGAAGTAATTTTTGAAGTATTACTTTGGCTAAATATTTAAGCCATTTGTGACTACAAGTTAAGTTTTCAATTTAAATGACAAAATGCGCATTCAGCAAACTGAAGTGCCTCTTTCAGCCTTACTATTTATTGTTCTTACCATATTATTGGCAGAGAAATGAGGCAAGTGAGCTTAGAGGACAGGCCTGTCAGGGTTCAGGAGGGAAACTCTACAGAGACAGCCTTATGCTGAGGGCCCACCTTTAAAACCACAACTGAGAGCAAAGACTCCTCTGGCTTAGTGAGTCAACAGGTCTTGACTTTTCTGCAGTGGGATTTTTGCGCAGCCCTAATTCAGGATCTTGAAGCTGAAGAGTATGGGCAATGATGGAGAGTAAAGTTTGTTGAATGTATTTTTAATAGTTAATTGGACAATTCAGAATGGTTTTACACACAGTGACTGAGAACACAAGCAGGCGCCTTTTCCCCCTCCTGTTCACTTATTGACAACACATTTAATCTAACCTTTGAAAATGTTTGTGTCTAAAATTGGTCTTTGCCTCCAGACAGCTTTGTAATAAACAAGAAGAATATTTGAGGGAGGAACATGAGTAAATTGTAAATTGTTCTGGTAACAGCTTGAGGTAATGTTAATTTTTCTTGTTTGATTCTGCCTTTTATGAGAGATGTTGCCTACAGTCAGAAGCAAACAGCTTTGTGAACAAGCGGGCACAAGAAATTAGGGGAAAAATATGCAAGTGCTTTGCTGGATACTAGGCTTGCTTGCCCTCATTGATGTGATCAGCTCATTTCTCACTGCAAAATACAGTCTCCTGCTCAGTTAATTTCTTATTTTATAACTGCTCGTTAACAGACATGAACTGAAAAGATAGGAAGAATGTGTCAAATTAAATACCCTTACTGGTTCTTCTCATTTTGCTGCAAGGGAAAAAATCAGAAAGCAGGCAAATGTCATTAGTCCAGGATACTACTCTGTCATTTCTTAATTCTCAACAGCTTATATCAGGAATTTGTCTTAACTTCATGCTCAGCTGGTTTCCAAGTATGGGAGCCAACAAAGCCTTCCAGAGGTTGATGAACACTGCAGTGGTATGGCCAATCGTTTGTCACTTGGGTCTGGGGGTGTTAGGACAAGTCAGTGGTGTAATGCACTGCTATGTATTCTGCATCCCCTGCTTGGGGAATGACAGCAACCTGCCCTGTCCACCCCATTTCCACAGCCTGAGGACACCAGTGCCATAGAGATCTAAATTACTGTTTGGGTGTGTCCTGCAAACACATGGTGGGCACACAACTGAGTCCGATCTTTTACTCTTCAAAGCTATGACATTAACTTTGGATCTTTCACCTCTGTCTCCCTTCGCTAAATACTTGTTTTAGAACCCATAAGGAGTGAAATTTATCTTAGACAACTACCTAAAACAGTATTTTGTGTTGAAGATTTGTGAAGAACCGTGGAGGAATGATGCTACAGAGCAAATGGCTCTGCTCTCTGGTGAGAAAGTGCCTGGATGGAAGGGATTAACTGCATCCTGGACAAAGGATGGAGCTCATTCATCAGGCACATTTCTGCTGACTCCAGTCATATTCAGCTGGTGGTGAATTTAGATTTTAAAGTTAAAAAGGCACAGACCTCACTGAGTGAACAGGTTTGAGTATTTCTTCTGTAAATCAAGTACTTACGTAGTGTTCACCCATACAGCCCTGAAGCATGTCACATAAATGAAAAACTAATCCTGAGTAGCGCTGGCCAGGATTTGTCGGTGGAATTTTTCTTAGCTGAGAAATAAAAACCTATGGAAACTGCAGGAAGTGCTGACATTTGTGGGCAAGACACTGAGCAAAAATGGATGAGAGAAAGGAGAGGAAGCAGTCAGCTCACAAGCAGCTCAGAGGACACAGGGAGGATATCTTTAAAACAGTCCTAAACTTCAAAGTACCTCTTCCTAGGTGGGCAACAGTAGATGAGCCACAGGAAGATTCTTTCCACATTTTGTAAATTTGTAAATACTCACACCAGGCAAGAAGGGCACTGATGCTTTAGGCAGGAATTAGATCACTTACCTAAGCTGACAAGATCTGGATGAAAACTTTTCCAACAGAGCTGGTAGTTGTTCTGGGGGCTTGTCTGAGCTCTCACATTTTCCAGATCTCAATTCCTTTCCAGTATGAAATGAAATTGAACTTTTATTTTTTTCTAAAAGATCAAATAAGAATTACTGTTTTCATCCTGTCCTTTCATCATCTTTAAGTTTTTCTGTATCTTGACTGGACATGTCATTCTAATAAAGACAGGGATCACAGGATAACACGATATCTTTACTGGCTCAGGCAGCATCTGCCCAGCTCTTGCTCTCCTCTCCCAGGGGCTTGTCCAGCCCTGACAGGAAGCATATCAGAGCAAAGCCACAACTCTGTCTACCAGGAGATGTTCACTGAGTAGTTGTAGACAAGAGTACTGTAGCAAGGGAAGAGACCAGGCCTTTTGCTTTTTCCTTAAGACAGTGTGGCAGAGTTAACTATTTTGATATAGAAATTGTAGAGAAGGTAGTTTTGTTAAGTTTTAACAGAGAAAATGCAAAAGGATAGAGATCACAACCTCTGCAAATACAATGGCTAACTACATCTCAGCCTTCAGTGGTCTCAGGCACCATGACCTTAAGATAGCTGCTAGCAAATTTTTCTGGAAAATCAGGCATAGAGATCACAAGTTGCATGTACCAGGAGAATAGGTATGTTACAATGCTTACTCATTTACAGAGCATATTTCAAAACTTTTAGCATTTCTCTAGAGATCTTACTTCTCATGCAGAAGTGGGCAGGGGGACCTGCA
This sequence comes from Aegotheles bennettii, assembly GCA_013398125.1. Lineage (NCBI taxonomy): Eukaryota > Metazoa > Chordata > Aves > Caprimulgiformes > Aegothelidae > Aegotheles > Aegotheles bennettii. Next base: position 413,299 of record VZRW01010749.1, read on the forward strand.
ATGCTATGGAGAACAGGAAAGTCAAGAGTAGGACTTACAGTTAAACCATTTCCAGTCTTAGGTCAAGGAGTGACACTGAATGAAAGGAGATCATTTTGTTCATGGTGATGAGCTCAGAGGCACAAAGCAGAGCAGGGGACCACTGAGAAAACTTGTGAGTGAGAAAACAGCCCTCACTGTCCTTGTGTTATCAAGACATCCTTCCCAAATTTACAGGACTTAGGGCTAGAGATCATGAGTCTGCAGTTCTTATTTATAATGCTTTTTCCAGGCTAAGGTATTGTCTGTTCTTACTTGTCAAATAAAACACTCACTTCTTAACATACAACATCCAGAATTTAGGGCAAAAGGCTATTTAGGCAGTATCTTCCATGTAAAAACAAACAAATGATCCAAGTTATCATAGGGAGGTGCTTGCTGTTGAAACCACGTAAGATATATAAGCTACGACAAAGAATCATGGAAAGAGTAGCCCTACAATGTGCAAAGTTTACTAACCCTGGATGTCCTGAGTATGTTTATTTATTTGTCTGGCAGTGATCTTGGTGGTTCCATGACTAACATCTTAATTAATGGCAACATGTGCTCTGGCCACCAGAGCACATTGATGATGGTTTGTGTTTGAAATCTGAGTGAGAGAGTCTTTTCCCTTAAGATTCTGCAAAATTACCAGCAATAGATTGTCTTGCAGGCAGGGATTTTAGTGTGGACACAGTAGAACAGACTGTTCCCAGCCAGCAGACCTGGGTGTTACGTCCCGGCTCTCTTCATTCTGGAGGAAGATCTGATAACACAGGGAAGGGGCACCAGGGCAGCTGCCTCAGACAGCAGCTCACCAATTTCCTTGGGTTTTTCATGTGTATATGTGAAACTTGTCCCATGTCCTTTCCTATCCATGTGGTGGGAATGAGTCATCTCTCCATCTTGCATACAAGTTTTTTAACAATTACGTTTGGAAATCTGTTCCTTTTGCACTTTCATTTTCTGCAAAGTCATAACATTGTAGGAACCTGCAGAGGCATTTATCTCTGGGAATGTGATTATTTCTGGTTTTTATCTCCTCCACATACACTTCGGCTTAGGGACTTTAAAGGCCTATATTTTAACATGGCTCTTCATGAAGGGACTGAAGCTGAAGCTACAAGTATATGAGTTTATGACTCAGAACTAGATCTGGTCTGAGAACAAGAAAGAATAGAGGTTTTCCTATAAAGGCCTAATTTTACCTGTAACAGTAATAAAATCTATTAAGGTCAGTAATCTATTAAGATTACTATTGTTCCTGAGAGCAACTGCCAACTTGCAGGCAGGGGTTTTCTGCCTTACTCCTTTCTCCATCTCCTTTTGCTCTGGTTGCTGCCCTGTGAAATCTCAGCCATGGTCTCAGAGTTTACTGGGCTTCCTTCTTGAGACTTGGTATTTTCTGCCTGATCTTCCTCCTCATTTTTTTAAGAATAGTGAACTCTCTCTTCTCAGGACTTCCTTAACCTGACTCATCTTCCATCTTTCTCTATGCCTTACAATCAGATCAAAGTAAATCTTTACTCCCATTAACTTTCTTTCTCTTTCTGCATCAAAAGAGTTTACCCAACCCCTTCTCCAAATTTGCCCACGATCTACTTCCTTTCCTGCGCAGCAGTTCAAATCTCTCACTGACATCGAATACTGTGTTTGAGATGATTGTCCTCTTTGCTCATAAAAATCATCATCAACTTGATTTTCCTGGTCAGGTGGTTTTTAAGACTTCTCCATGAAATCACCCAGAAAATTCTCCCCTGTTCTCAACTACCCAGCCACTCAGCTTCCTTCAGGCCCTCAGTGTAGGCAGCTGCATGCATCAGAGAAGTCAATGCCTTCTCCCTTTTTTTTCTACCTTCCTTGAGGAACCACATGGAGGATGGGTTCTCCTGCCACCTTTAGGTGACAGTTGCCATCCACCTCCATATCTTGGTAGCCCTGGGAAGGAATGTCAGACTCTGAGAGCAGGGACGGTCCTTGGCTTTTCTTCTCCAACACCGGAGCCTGATGCTCAGTTGCTGTCAGGACACAGTATCTGTTTTTCAACTTCACAGGTCTACAGAGTGGGAAAGATGATCTCTGGAGCAAGACTTGACTCCAGAACCTCTTCCACAATTGGTCCTACCACAGATCTCTTTTCCTCTCAGGTGTTGCTCTATGTTCCACTAATTAAATCTTAGGGTTTCTCAGTTTGTAAAAATTAGAATGGAGACAGAATATAGCACAGTTCTGTAAAATCAGGGCAGTACAGGGAAAACAAGCAGGAACTGATCGTTTACAGTCTCTCAGAACACAAAATCTTAGGGGGCACCCAATAAAATTGTCAGACACAGTTTAAAATAGACAAAAAAGGAAAACCTTTCTGTGTGGCTTGTAGTTACACTGTGGCCAAATAAATTAAATAAATAAACTTCAAAGGGGACTGACACATTAATGGAGGATGGGTGCTTTGTTGACTATTTGATACTATGCTCTGGATGTAATTTCAGCCTCAGGAAATCTCTAAGATGTTGATTTTTGGAGGCTGGAAAGCAGTAAAAGGACTCTATATGCCTTAATTCTCATACTTTTTTTTCAGTATCTGCTAATAATCACTGTCAGAGACAGGATACTTGGCTAGACAGGCCTTTGATTTGACTGGTTATGGTACTTCTTACATTTTTTAATACATACTGGAGTAGCTTTGCCCAGAACTTGCAGTCACAGAGTTCCATGTGCTGCACTCCTGTTCTTTTCCTTATAGCCAAAACCAAAAAATTTGAAATAAAATTTTTGACAACAGTATCTTGCATGGTATAAGCAGCATGGTAACTGCTTGTTTTTTCCTAATGAAGCACGGGAATAATTTCATCTGTTGCCCATAACTGGGGTCTGTACATTCAATCCCTTGCTAGTAGAGAGGGCCTGCAGTGGGGATAGATCACAGCTTACCCAGCCCATCAGCTCTCAGCCCTTCCTGATGCTGTAATTTCATTTCTTAGGCTGAAATTCAAGGCACTGTGTCATAACTCCAAAGCCTGTCCACAGCCTGGGAAAAACAATTTAACATGACCCTCTTGTACAGCCCCAGTAGGTAAGAATAAGGATGCTTGCAACAGCTAACGATTGGTAAGCAGTTAGTTACACACAGTGTTCACAGAGAAAACCGGAAACACCCTGCTTAATTCACTTGATCCTCAGGATCTGGTACAAACTCACATCTCAGAGTAGGTAAGTGAAATGTTCCCCAGGGACCTCATTTTCAAACTCTGCTCTGAAACGTAGGACATGAGGAATGATCATGCATGTAGAGCAAAGCCAAAGAAAATATTCCCTAATTTTTGGAGAAATAAAGCCATTGTCTTTTGGCATTTGCACAGCAGGACATGCAGGAAATTTCAGGGACACATAAACAGAAATGGTGCAGACATTGTTCAGCATTTTCAGCAATGTTTTTTTTTCTTGATGGCTTTTTTCAATACCCCAGGGTTCTGCTGGAAAGGACAGAAATATAAGAGTTAATCCTGCAAAGTGCTGAGAGCCCTAGTCCTGACTTTGTTGGTGGGGAAGATCTGAACCCATGTGCACCCCTGCTGCCGGACAGGATGGATCCTGCTAACAGGTGTGAGGCTGTAAGCTGTTGATGTATAGATTCAACCGTCATAAGACCCATAAAGTAGTAGCATTTGGCAGATCCTGGTATTAATGATATTATATTTGCCAACAACGTAAAACAATAACACTTGCAAGTTAACAAAACTCAAATCATATGAAGATTTTCCAGCATTCTGTCCAAGAGGCTGATTCATCTGATACCATTTCTATCCCAAGAGCAAGGGAATATCACTTTCCCACTCTTCCACTGTGGGAAACAGAATGCAAATCAGCACAGATTTAGTCCACTTGGTGATTGCAGACATACACTACCTTTTTTTCTAGCAGAATTTCTCTAAGCCGTGCTTGTTGCTGCTTTCTAAAGAAGTGAGTGTTCTTTTGCTGTAAAGTAGCTCATATAGTAGAAATCCACCTAATCAGATAGATTTGAAAAACAACAAAGAACTATTTTCCTTGTTGTCTCAGAGCCATGCATCTGGCTTGAAGGTCTCTGCAGATTAATATGTGAAATCCAAACCCTGGCACTGTGGTCTTTATGTAGGGAGTTTCAAATACATACAGAACAAACATTCTGTGCTTCCCCCTAAACATTACAGCAAGATCTCAAAACATTCAGAAATTAAACCCCTAGCTCTTACAGCCCCCTCAGAGCCTTTCCTCTTCTTGTGTCATGAATATCTAATATTCAGGACTAATATTCAGGACATATCAGGACTCTTAATTTTTCCTCCTTACAAGGAAACTTTGATATCATGAACAAGTTGTCATCTTTGTTGTCATCTAGGTTACTTGCAATGAGTGGGCACAAGAACTTGTTTACTTCAGGGGTACTGGGAAGTAATTGCTTCTCAGAAATCCCCAAAATACCACTTCAGAGAAGGCAGAAGTAAAGCTCTGCCTATGCTTTTTCCTAGATGATCCTCTTCTGTAGCTGCTTCTCATGGTTCTATGATCCCTCCAAACCCATACTCAGACTCTGCTGCTTTCCTATAGGGAACCACAGTTAATACACTGTGCACACCTTGCTCCAGCTTTGGCACATTGGCCCAGTTGCCTTGGACAGCGGCTTTAGTTGTTTCCAAGTTTCGTCTGTACAAAAGTTGTTTAAATATCCCTTTCACAAAAACCAAAAAGAGTGCTCAGGCCATCCCAAATCTGAATAGTGCAGCTGTTCTGAAAGAGACACTTGCTGGCAGCAGTTTACCCCTTCCCATATAGGATTATTATGATTAATATTGCTGTCGCTTGATGTTGCACAAAGGTGTAGGAAGAAGGCGGCTTTTCACTAGAAAAGGTTCACTACAAAAGGTTCTTGTTGCTGATTAATGATGAAGCTCCAGAGACTGGTGAAGCAAATTTGGGAGAGGGAAGGTCAAACCAAAAGAACTATTTCAGATCAGTATTGTGATTAATCTCCAGTTGCCAAATGCCCTTTCTCATTTGAAACTGAAGTGTAGAACCCAAGGAGGCCCCCATTCTGCTTGAGATGGCTTGTGCCAAGTCCCATGGGTGTGACCTTCTGCCCAGGAATATGACCAAGGAAGGAGGCACTACAGGACTTGTTTTCCAGGACTTCCCCATTTCATGTCTCTGGAGGTGCTACCCAGGTCCAGGACCCTCACACATCACTGTGCTTTCTTCTGTTTTTCTTGTCCCTAGAGCAATTTCTCTGAGCTGTTCTTCAAAGCAGATATTTTCTATTCATGGACACTTCTTAAAAGTCTTTCTATGAAGTCATCCTTTCTCTGTTCAGGTTTGGAATGGGCTGCTCCTTTCTATGGGGAGAATGGGGGAAAGCTGGGAATAAGAGATGGGCATCATTTAGTTATCATATTAGAACTAAAAAAATTGCATTTAAAAAATAGCAAAGGGTGCTGTGCAAGCTCAGGATCCCTGAGAGCAACCAACAAGGCAACAGCACATTTGCCCAGTTAAGAACTATGCCTTTGAGGGCCCATGAACTGTTAACAGTTTATTTGCATGCTGCATCCTGTTTCTTCATCTTGCCATCTTCCCAGAGACAGTGTGTATTTCTGCAGTCCCTTCCTTCTCTTTCCCTTCCCCTTCCCCTTTCTCTAGTATCTTCTGTTGGGCGGGGAGAAACTTAATGAAATTCAACTAGGGCAAGTGCAGAGTTTTGCATCTGGGGAAGAACAACACCATGCACCAGTACAGGCTGGGGGCTGACCTGCTGGAGAGCAGTGTAGGAGAAAGGGACCTGGGAGTCCTGGTGGACACGAAAATGACCATGAGCCAGCAATGTGCCCTTGTGGCCAAGAAGGCAAATGGCATCCTGGGGTGCATTAGAAAGGGGGTGGTTAGTAGGTCGAGAGAGGTNAGGCTGAGGAAGCTGGGTCTCTTTAGCTTGGAGAAGAGGAGACTGAGGGGTGACCTCATCCATGTTTACAAATATGTAAAGGGTGAGGGTCAGGATGATGGAGCCAAGCTTTTTGCAGTGACGTCCAATGATAGGACAAGGGGCAATGGAGGCAAACTGGAGCATAGGAGGTTCCATGTGAATATCAGGAAGAACTTTTTCACTGTGAGAGTGACAGAGCACTGGAACAGGCTGCCCAGAGAGGTTGTGGAGTCTCCTTCCCTGGAGACATTCAAACCCCGCCTGGATGCGTTCCTGTGTGATGTACTCTAGGTGACCCTGCTCTGGCAGGGGGGTTGGACTAAATGATCCTTCGAGGTCCCTTCCAACCCTAGAATTCTGTGATTCTGTGATTCCCCTTCCCCTTTTTTATAGAATCTTCACTACTGCCTGTTGCTATTTCCTTACCTTTATGACTAATTGCTGATGTTTTAATGTCCTTCTCAGTCTATTAGAGAAATGGGCAAGTTGAAACAGTCTTCCAACTCTACATACAAGATAAAAAGTATATTCAATTTACTTTAGAAAACACCACAGAGGTTTTTGTATTATTACAAACCAAATTTAAATAACTAGTCTCTATCCATTGTAATGGGAGGATATTTGCAAGTACAATATCCATTTAAAAGCCATCAACTGATGGACTTATGATTAAAACCAATTAGTGGATACACATTTTTACTTTCTTTTGAGATATAAGAGAATTCATTTCTATCCTTCATGTGGAAAGATGGAATTTAGTCATGTCACTCTTTAAGATGCTCAAGTGAACCCCTTGTTTTAATAAATTTTGAACAAATAAGAAAAGAATTGATAGATATCTGAGTTTAAAGACAAGAAGATATAAGTTTGCCTGGTTCTGTTATTTTTCTTTTTTTTTCCTAATGCTCATGAGAAAACAAATTATTTCCAAGAATTTGTTTTTAATTTGCTGACTCAATTTCTAGCAAGTGTCCTGCAAATTGGGAAGTGCTTAGCTTGACTCTTCTGACTAAAATGAATGGTGTTGATGAGTAGTCAAGACAGCAGAAAGAGAGTAGTTACTTGGTGAAGGTAACCTCCTTTCAAGGGTTTCTAATTTAAAAGTATTAAAATTCTTTGAGACCTTTAGTATGCAGTACAGGAAGGGAGACTGAAGCCTGTGCATCCTAGGCACAAGGACAACGTCATCTATTTGTGGCTTGCTCTCTTCCTGCTCCTTTGACCCTGGCTTTCTCAACTACAACAGTTTTGACAGAATGAGAGGAAGATGTTTCTTCCTCGTGCTCCTGTGGGATTTTGGAGAACTGAGCTGGAACTGCCTTTGGCTGAGGAGGGAAAAAGCCTCAAGCTTCAACTTCCTGGGTCAATGCTTTAAACCTCTAAATTGTTACATAAAATCAGCAGTTCTGCTTTCCTTCCAGACACAGGACTTTATCCAAGGGCCTGCTGAGCTTCTTGCAGAAATCAGTGCTGCCAGCACACATCCAGCTTTCCAGATGACACCTACAAGATTGGACCCCTGGGGATGTGGGTGGAGGAGTGTCCAGCTTGCAAGTCCTAAAGGGCTGCAGGCATGAAAGAGGCATCAAAATGCTCAGCTCTGGAGGGATGGCAGCAGATCAGGCTGTCAAACAATGGAAGCACCTAGTGAACTTTACTGGGGAAAAGATCAGTGGGTGTGGCCCTTTTTATCCCTTGCAGGGCTATGAAATATTTTGTAGACTGTATTTTTAGACGTGGGCATCTCAGTTCTGCCTCCTTCTCCCTTAAAGCACCTCCATCCATTGGTGTGGTCCCCTAGATCTTAGGCATGCATGCAGGCACATTCAAGTAGTCACTGCCTTTACATGAAGCTTCCTGAAACTGAGGCAAAAGAGGCTGACTGTCTTGCAAAAGTTGTTTCAGAGCATTGGTTATTCCTTGGAAATTTTCTAAGCAGACCATTTGGTTAAGTGTAAACATATTCTTGGCCAATGGATTGAGTCAAATGTTTTAGCAGTTCCATAAAAACCATTATCTGGCTAATGCTTGTCATTGGGAATTAACAAGCTGACTTGTGCCAGGATCTGCACAGAGAGAGAACTCTGTAAAACAGGATGAGGCAGGACAGAGCATTCTGCAAACTGGGGTTGTTTCCAAAATTACTTACTAAAAAAATGGCTAATTTTTTTGTTCCAAACCAATGCTAACTAAAATTTCTTCTCTATCTGTGTGTCATACTGTAAAGAATTCACTAAGCACAAAAGATTGAAATGGAGATTTATATTTTATGCTGAATACTCAACATTTCTTATGGGAGGTGAAACACTTCCCTTCTCCTGCAGATTTTGTGACAATCCATGTTGTTGCCAATGTGATCTGGCTTTTTACTTATACGTAACATAAAAATTAGCAGCTACATTTAAAGGCATGTGCTTTTTTTTTCTACTTTTCTCTTGTGAGAAAGATAGGTAATGAGGTACATGATATTATGCATAGGTTCACTAGCATCTGTGCAGTTTGGCATGCTATCACTTCAGTGTGGATTTTAGGTTTTGACTAATAGAATCACCCTCTCTTTTCATTTGCAAAACTAACCTGACTACTAATATGGACTGGATGCCTCAGGGGACAGCTGAAACCAAAAGAGTGGCCCAATGATTATGCTACAGGCATGAGGAAGGGTTGAATTTCTTGAACAAGAGTACAGCAATTCCATAGGAGGGCAAAAATCTAGTTTTTTCTCATATGATTTTATCCTTCAGGGTCATCAAGCATCATTTACAAAAGCAAATCCAAGTGGCTTAACTTAAAAAGTATAAACAGAGAAACTCTTTAACTTTGGATGCGATGCAGCCTTTTGATCATGGGACTCTCTGTTCCTTCAAAGCCCATTGCTCCTTTTAATTATCTAACATTTAGTCTTCTAATTCCTTGTAGTCCCACAGACAGCAGGAGAGAATCTTTTGTCCTCAACTTGTTTCTGTTATTCTCCTCTCTGTGCATTCCTGAGAGAGAAGCTTGATATGAAATTTTGCTTACTATAAGAAAGCCATAAAACTGATGTACCACAGCTTACGTGCGTTGCACATCTCCACTGTGGCTTTGACTGCTCCTTCTGGCCTGTGACTAACTTTGACCATGCAATTCTAAAGACCAAGATAATTTCAGGATGGCTTAGCTCTTCAGAACAGTACAATAGAAAGCAAACTGATGGTGTCATTCAGATTTGAGGAAGATCAGATAGCTTAGATTCTTTGTCATGATATTGTAAACCCCCTAAAGCATGGAAAATCTGAATTACTGTCTGTAGTTTGAATTGATAAACTAAGAGTTAGTAGGAAATTGAGATTATCAGGAGATTATTTTTCCTGACTGGAAAAGGGGAAACATACTTCCTGTTTTTAAAAAAGGATAAAAGGAAGACTCAAGGAACTACAGGCCAATCAGTCTCACCCCTGTGCCTGGTAAGATCTTCCTGCAAACCATGCTAAGACACATGGAAAAGAAAGAGGTGGTTGGTGACAACCAACATGGCTTCACTAAGGGCAAATCATGACTGACAAATTTGGTGGCCTTCTATGACAGGGTTACAGCATTGATAGGTAGGGACAGAGCAACTGATGTCATCTACCTGGACTTGTGCAAAGCATTTGATACTGTCCTGCACAACATCCTTGTCTCTAAATTGGAAATGGGCATGGGTGGACCATTGGAAACTTGATGGATGGACTACTCGGTGAATAAGGAATTGACTGGAGTGTCATACTCAAAGAGTTGTGGTCAATGGCTCAATGTCCAAGTGGAGATCAGTGATGAGTGGCGTTCCTCAGAGGTTGGTATTAGGACTGGTGTTCTTTAGCATCTTTGTCAATGACATGGACGGTGGGATCAGGTGCAGCCTCAGCAAGTTTGCTGATGACATCCAGCTGTGTGGTGCAGTCAACACAATGGAGGGAAGGGATACCATCCAGAAGGACCTTGTCAGGCTTGAAAGGTGGGTGTGTGCAAACTGCATGAAGTTCAACAAGACCAAGTGCAAGGCCCTGCACTTGAGTCGGGGTAATCCCATGCACAAATACAGGCTGAGAAAAGAATGGATTGAGAACAGCCCCAAGGAGAAGGACTTAGGGATGTTGGCTAATGAAAAGATCAATGTGAGCAAGCAATGTGTGCTTGCAGTTCAGAAAGCAAATGGTAGCCTCGACAGTAACAAAAGAGGCCTGACCTGTAGGTCGAGAGAGGTGGTTCTTCCCCTCTACGCTGCTCTTATGAGACCTAATCTGGATTACTGTGTCCAGTTCTGGAGTCCCCAGCATAAGAAAGACATGGAGGTCTTGGAGTGAGCCCAGAGGAGGACCACGGAGATAATCAGAGGGCTGGAGCACCTCTCCTATGAAGACAGGTTGAGAGAGTTGGGGTTGTTCAGTCTGGAGAAGAGAATGCTCCTGGGAGACCTTAGAGCAGCCTTCCAATACCTGAAAGGGGCCTAACAGGAAAGTCCAGGGACTTTTTACAAGAGCATGTAATGATAGAACAAGGGGGAATGGCTTCAAGCTGAAAGGGTAGATTTAGTTTGGATATTATGAAGAAATCCTTTCCTGTGAGGGTGGTGAGACACTGGAACAGGTTGCCCAGAAAAGTTGTGGCTGCCCCCTCCCTGGATGTGTTGAAGGCCAGGTTGGATGGGGCTTTGAGCAACCAGGCCTAGTGGGAGGTGTCCCTGCCCATGGCAGGGGGGTTGGAACGAGATGATCTTTAAGGTCCCTTCCAATCCAAACCATTCTATCATTCTATGAAAAGGGGAATGAAATAAGAGGGCTTCCACCACTTTCCTGGAATCGAGGATCTCTACAACACTAAGAATTTGGAGCAATTCTACTGGTTTACCAGGGCTTCTCTCACCTAGCTGAGAACACGGTGTGACTGTATTAGTTTTAGATTACAAAATACTCCATACAGCTGGCATTCAGCTTGATCTTTCTAGCACTGCCAATCTTATCCTTACCTTGCTGTGTTTCTTCTGGAAAACTTCATCTGTGTCTGACATAAACCATCAATTCACCTCAAGAACATCGTAGTGTTATCAATACCCTTACACCATCAACACTCCATCAGGAGACTGATTTGACAAGACACCTGGTTCCAGCCTGGTTCAGGATACAACTTTTTGAGTTTGACTCCTGGACTTTTCTCAAGAATAGAGATTTTCAGGTTTTCACATCCAAGGCTATTCCTGATGTCTTGGACATAAGAGCAAAAGGAATTGTTACAAAGGGAATGTTTTGTTACAGAATATTGAATAGGGGACTGGAGCAAGGAAAATATAAATGTATTGTATCTTTAAAAAACATTTATGGAAGTTTAAAGTCACATTGTTTGTGATTGACTCACATCCTTAACTCTATATTGGCCTAAGAGCATTGTTGATGAGTCAGTCCTATCTCTGCAAATCTTTGCTGTATGCTCCTGGAGAAAGAGACACGCTCTCTATCTCTGACCCTATGCTAAACTTTCCTCTTGTCTCTTTATTTTATTTATGTTGACAGGGAAAAAGAGGGAGGTTTTGGAATAATCCCAGCGACATACAGAGACAAATGATTAATGCTTCCTATCCTGGATGCTTGATTAATTATTGTAACTTCAGACATCTTGAGGGAAAATGCTGCATGTGTGGACCGTACTTCTAATATCCCTCCAGATCTAAAGCCTGGCTTTCAGAAGTTCTATAATGCAGTGTTTTCATGGCAGCAATCTGAAGTACTCCAGTTAACTAGGTCTTCAACTGCATCTGGAAAATTAAGGACAACTGAGAGAAGACAAGACGAAGCAAGAAACATACAGACTTCAGCAACCTCACAAGGAAAATACATAAATATCATAAGTTAGTTTATAGACTAGAGCTTTTCCTATTTCAACTAAATCTCTCCTAGAAATTACCAATATTGAGACTGATAATGTCAGAGACCAGTAATTTTATCCTCAGTGCTATTCAGTGTATTAGGTCCATGAGAAACACATCAACTATCCTTTGTTTCACTGCAGAAGACCCCACAAAATGCCTCAGACTATCCACAGGCCAGAAGGTTTGTACGTATAAAATAAGGATCCTACAACTCACAGACAGATATTCCTACCCCTTCATTACGTAAAGCCTGTGACCATATTTTGTGTGCATGCACTAATTGTGTGTGGCACTGTGCTGTGTGCTAGTGTGGCCATCCAAGAGCACTCAAAAGCCTATTCAGCCTTCAACAAGGAGATGACTCCCTCGCTCCACTTTGTAAGAACCAGCATCTCCCGAAATGGAAAAGAACAGAGCAACAGCATGAATTTCCAGGACAATTGTGCCTGTGCTAGGCTTCCACCCTCAAGAATGCTTCACAAGCAAGAGAGCATCAACATTTCTCTGATGTTTTCAAATTCACCCCCAGAAAAGATACTACATAGCCACAGTTTGGGTTGGTAAAGAAACTAATTTTTCTTCCCAAAAGATGTATTTTTTTGCATTATGCAATGATTCAGTAAAGCAGCAGAAGGTTTCTCATTCTGTGTGAAGTTGTTCACTGCATGAGCATTTTGTTGGATTCTGGAGAAAGTGATCGGCTTGCATCTCACTCTCAGTGCTTCACATCTGGTGACTCCATTGGTTACCCAAATGTCTCTCCTCTACACTAGCCTTGTACAGGGCTAGAGGGGACACCAGTCTTGGAGGCAATGTCTTTTGGATGGGATTTAAAATGGAGTCATGCAGAGCAGTGAAAAGAGGGCCTGCAGTGGCGTTCTGGGTGATATGGGATATGAGGTCTGTTGGTTGATGTCTCTGATGGCAATGTATCATGTCATAACGGACACTGTAGGCAACAAAATTAATAACAAATATGGTGGCAGACTATAAAGAGGCACAAGGAGACTGATGAAAATCTCTGACATTTTGGGCTGCAGTGTGGATCTGCTTGAGAATAAGAAGGTTCTACAGAGGTATGTGGACAGACTGGATTGATGGACAGAGGCCAATTGTATGATATTGAACAAGGCTAAGTGTCAGGTCCTGCACTTGGGTCACAACAACCCCATGCAACGCTACAGGCTTGAGGAAGAGTGGCTGGAAAGCTGACTGATGGAAAAGGAGGTGGGAGTGCTGTTTGACAGCTGGTTGAATACTAGCTAACAGTGTGACCAGGTGGCCAAGAAAGCCAACAGCATCCTGGCTTATATCAGAAACAGTGTGGCCAGCAGGACTAAGGAAGTGATTGTCCCCATGTACTCAGCACTGGTGAGGCTGCACCTCAAATACTGTGTTCAGTTCTGGGCCCCTACAAGAAAGACATTGAGGTTCTGAAATGCATCCAAAGAAGGTCAATGAAGCTGGTGAAGGGTCTGGAACACAAGTCTTGTGAGGAGAGGCTGAGGGAACTGAGGTTGTTCAGCCTGGAGAAAAGGAGACTGAGGGGAGACCTTATCGCTCTCTACAACTACCAGAAAGGAGGTTGTAGAGAGGTGGGTGTTGGTCTCTTCCCCCAAGTAACAAGTGACAGAACAAGAGGAAATGGCCTCAAGTTGTACCAGAGGAGGTTTAGATTGGACATTAGGAAAAATTTCTTCACTGAAAGGGCTGTCAAGTGCTGAAACAAGCTGTCCAGGGAAGTAGTTGAGTCACCATCCCTGGATGTATTTAAAAGATGTGTAGATGTGACACTTAGGGACACTGTTTAGTGGTGGACTTGGCAGTGTGCTAGGTTAAGAGTTAGACTTGATGATCTTAAAGGTCTTTTCCAACCAAAATAATTCTATGATTCTATGACAATCACTGGTTAGATTTGTGACTATAAGATCTTTGTACCTTTGTATGAGGGGTCTTACTGTTAGAAATGCAGGCTTGGTGGATTGCAGCTTTATACAATATCTGCCTTAGAGTGTGATTATTCATTTTGCCTGTGGACTAGGCTGCCACACATTGCACTTTTGTGACATCAGATTATAATAGTACTCTCTTTCGAAATACTAATTTTAGGAAACTAAAGTTTAAAGGATTTTCATCACTATCCAAAGTTAAACCAGTGTTTAATGGTTCTCTATGTAGAGATTAACTATAGAATCAGAGCTGTAGGCCACATCCAGATCATCCACTTAAGTGCTGCCATCCTTCAAAAGTAGAAAGATCATTTCGGACCATGGCACTTTCCAGTCTGGTTCCCTCGGCAGTTAATCAAGAGCAACAGGAGATTCAGTGCCAGCTGACTGCAATAAGGTAGTCTGGATGTGGCTCATCCTGTCTAAGTGGACAGGGACTAGTCTTCACTTCTCAGCCTGTCATTGTTATAAAGTCCTAACTAGAAGAGGACAACAAAATTCACCTTCTTACCACTTCTGCTGGGAACTGATGGTACAGAAATATGAAAGAAACAGGGATAAAACATATTTTTCCCTGAATGCAAAAATATATACTCTTAAATTTAACTTTTATGAAATCAAGACATAGATCTATACTGAGAAATTGAACTACAGACTCAAAAATATGGCTCAGACTAGAAAATCTCTACACTCATCTTTAAGAAGACAAATGAATACATTTCCAAAGCATGTTTTCCATATGTGGATGTGCAAATGTGCAAATGTGCAAATGTGCAAAGCCATTTCTCACCACTTATCACCCTGAACCATCTGGATGACTTGTAGTATTGAAGGAAGTGGAGCAACTCTGCTAGTTCAGAGGGAAACAATACCAGGAACAGATTTTGCATCCCACCACAAAAAAACAGCCCTGCTGCAGCCCCAAAGACTATCATGTTCTATCTTAATGTTTCACAAATATTTTTGTCTAAGAGGCTGTCCTTTCCTTCTCCCTGTGCCTGCCCTTTAGTTCTGCAAGTTATGTAAGCACACATTATCTAGTAGACACACTCAGGTTCATGGTTTCCACAGGATGGACTCCATTGCACAGGCTGCTGGGGACCAAAGGAGAAATCAGGTTTAAGATTAAGTTAAAGATCTTGGCACTACTGAATCAGCAGTTTCCAGACAGACTTCCTGGTTATTTTGGTTCCCTTGTTCCTTCCCTTGTCCCAGCTTTCCTCCCCCTATCACCTGTAGTGCTTGTGCATTAGTTCTCACTTGGGATCTTTCCCAGCATGAAGTGACTGGTTTCTGTTGAGACACAACCCAGCAACAGTTCTAGGAGGGTTTGCATCATTCTCCCTCACATATGTCCCCCAGACCTGTAGCAGAGGGCTTTGCACCCTGAATTCCCTCCTCACTATCTACAAACACAAGGGCCCCACCCCAGTGCTCAACAGAAACCCCTGGGGTTGTGCGGTGAAGAAACCACTCTGGAAATTGTGATGGAAATGACTGGATGCACTTAACGCTGCAAAATGCACATATGCATAAATGTGGTTTATGGCCTATAATGAAAAACACTCACTTACAGGATTAGGTCTTGCCTTGGGGCATCCCAGGATCCTACTGGAAAGGTGTCTATCTGTGTTTCAGTGTTGATGTAAAACCAGGCATCTGGTTTTGAATGGATGAGTAGCACCCAGAAGGTACATAACTCTGCCCTCTGACTATAAAAGGAGGCTAGAGTGAGACCTAATTTTAAACGATTATGGTAAGCTGAGAAAACTCTTACACCCAAAATTTTTTCTCCGAATTACTTGCTAAACAAAGGTCAAGGTGGAAGGAACCAATATTTTTCTAAGTAAAAAGGTGATATTACAATAATGTTAACTAACCATGCAGTGATCTAATATTTTATGAAATATTTTATGTATTTTAAATTTTGGTATTTTAACTGAAAAACGATTAAAAGACCTGCAAATTGCAGATGTAGTGGACTCAGAACAAAAACCTCTGGTGATCTGAGAGCTTGTTTACTCTTCCCTTTCTCTCAAATGTCTTGATACAAAATAAGATTTTTACAGCACAAGATCAAATATCAGGTAGTGCCACAGTTCCACACTTAGCTGCTAAACAAATGTAGTGGCATTACTGACATGGAAGGAATTCAAATTGTCTGTGTGGTGGTTTTTTTATGGTTCACTTTGGGATATATTTGTAAGCAACATGGCAAGCTTGAAGACTGACTGGCGGAACAGATCCAAGACACCTTCACCTCAGGAGAGGTGGTTTGTTTTCCACAATTTCAACTTCCCACTTTCAGAGATGTTAAAGAGTTCAAAAATCCCTTCAGAGGTGAGGGGGTTGCAATTCTCACACACTTTCTCAGCACAGCACAATAAGCAGTCTCGTGACATCATAAAACCCATGACAAAATCCATTTCCAGTGGTGTGCCTCCAGATTTTCATTCAGTCTTCCTGTAAGTTCAGATAGGCAAACATTGACATGTTATTTTAGGAGAGGAGGTTTAAAAATACTGACAGGCGGTTGTTAGAAAAGGCTGTTGCTTTCCCGGGCCAGGAGACACGCTCGTAGGAGCTGAGGGCTCGGGCAGCACAAGAGCTTTATTGTATCCGTGCATCACACCACAGTGCTCATAAACAGTCATATTATTCATACATAAACAGTTTTATTTGATTTTAAGAGTGAGGACTTATTTATCTTTAGCTGGAAATGTAGTTGATAGCAGTTTGAATGTTGGTGGTTTTTTTCTTAACTGATAAAACTGTTGGTATTCTGGAGAGGAGCAAGATGACAGAACAGCCTGTTTGTCTCTGGTGTTTACTCACTCAGAACAGGGAAGGGTCTAAAGAAACATCTGGTGTCAGCTTTTTTCCACTGAGGAGAAGAAATTTAAACCAGTAAGTTCTTTAGCCAGAAAATTAAGTTCATGAGTCATGAAAATTCAGCTAGAAGTCACAGAACTTAGAAATGGTGAAGACCAACAACGTCTGTTCATACGTAATGTTTGAATGAGAATCAGGCATTTTTACTCAGGTTTTTGTTTGTTTGTTTGTTTTTTAATCCTGAATGTGTCTTGATTTACATTTCCAGCTGGGAAGTATGTTGTGAGAAATTTAAGTTCAGGGGCCAGAGGGGAGATAAAGGCGGGAGCCAGGCTGGTCACAACTGGGAGCTTACAGTGAGCAGAGAGTAGTGAGGTGGCAGGGAAATTTCTTCCCCTCCAGCCTCCTTCTCCACCTTCTTTTTTTCTCTTTCTTTTTTCCTCTTTGAAAGAGTGTGAGGGTTTCAGAGAGGCAAAAGAGTGCTTTCTTTCCCCTCTCTGCCCTCTTCCTCTCTTTTCTCCCTTAGTCGTCTCATGGGTCAGCCCAGGCTTCCCAAGTCCTGGTGGCAGCTGTGAAAGAGCAGCATTGAAGGTCACTGGGAAAATCCCCCTTGCACCTCACAGTCGGACACAAAAAACGGGAGGACTAGTCCAAAACTTGCCACTACACCCTGTGCTTGTGGCAACCATGACCTTGTATTAAGGCCTTAGGGTGGTATGGTATGAAACTCCTTGAAGCAGGTTCCCCATGTGAATTTTTATGGAGAAAATTGAGTGGTTGATATGAAAAAACATCTTGTGTTAAAATTCCCTCCCCCTCAATAACAAAACAGCCTTGCTGGGAAATCCTGTAATCTAAATACAAGCTTAGCACCATCCATCAAAGAGAGGATGTGAGCAGGGCTTGTAAAAAGTTAATAACCTCCGTGGTGGGACAGGGCAGCGTGAAGGGAAAGTGCTGAGTAACGGCCAGGAGGAGTCTTTCATCTTCAAGTGAGCTCAGTGACTGGAAATGTGAAGTTCACTTCAGTTAATGACAGTTTTTAAATGTCTTTTAAAATTACTATGTATAAACAAACAAACAAAAGGATTCAAATCCAATTTTTCTGACTTGAAGGTTTTGGGGTTGTTTTGGGCAGCTCAACAGTCTCAAATTCATCTGAACAAAAAAAGTTCAATTTTTAAACTAACAGTAATCAACCAGGGTAAACATCCATTTTTCCTTGGCTCAAACAAAAGCCTGAAAATACAATTTTAGTGCATGTCTCAAAAATTGAAAAGCAAAAAAAAAGCGCCCTACATAGTTTTTCTTATATTTAATTCTCTTCAGTGTTAAGAAAACCTTGTAAGTCCTGACATGCAGTTGATGTCTTCTGAATTCTTGAAAACTGCATCCCCTTTAAAAACTGAGCACAAATGCCTACGTGCACACTTGCACCTAGACCGCAGACAAAGGGACCTAATTTATTTTGGTGCCAAACGAGGCTGTGAAATACTTTGACTTCATTTTAAAGAAAAGCAAACAATGACCAGTGCTTGTGAAGGCACAAGCTGTGTTATAAAATGCACCCAACAAACCATTTACATTGCAAAAACTTGCCCCAACTGTTGTTTATATTGGAAGTAAGATTAGCACATTCCTATCCTTTGGCTAGCAGATACCATCAGCTGCAGCCTCTTGCTGCCCATTGGTGACACTGAAGAAGGGGACACTTTCAAAGTTGAGATATGCAGAAGAATATTTTTTTTTTTTTAAAGCAGAGCTCAAGCCCATTTTGGTTTGCTGGAAAAAAGTATTGCAAAAAATATTGTAAGTTTTCTGAATTGATGTGAATATTGTGTAGAATGCAATCCAAAACTCAGTATGTGTTTAATTGATGTAAATCAGCATAAATCTCCTGAACAAATCTGATTTATACAAACTGAGGATCTAGCTTCTGATACGTCCTATTTAATGCTTCTTTGCATTCATTGCTGAAAAATTGTTTGAAGTTGATTAATTAGTCCCAGTACACCTGATAGATAGGCTGTTCCTAACAGCAATCCAAAATATTTCTACTCTTGGGTGTTTTGGTCCACTTCACATGCTCCAGGTTAGGCTCACCTCTAAATTTGGGGCTAGAAGGAGCTATGTCCCAGGCCATGATGGCAGATAGGGAGGCATTTTGATTTTTTGTATTGGTGCTCAGTGTCTGAGGAACATCTTGTGCTTTTAACCAAACTAACCCAGGAAAACCTGTGATGTTTTTTACATCTCCTTTTCTTTCCAGGGCAAGTATTTTATGGCTGTGGTAGCTTGATTGATCTGTCAAGCCACCTGAACTACGCAAACTTACTTATGATTATGGGCTAAACTCAATAATCCAGGTGGGTTTCTTCAGCTGCATGTTTCCTACTAAAGTATACCAGAGCAAAAAAAAATACCCTTACTCTAAAACCCTAGTCCACAGAAAGGACTAGCCCTAAAGCACTTGTTGTGAATGGTTTTTTGAACGCGTTACTGTGTTGTACATGTGCAAGTTTGCGGCTGGACAGGATGCGAGTAGGTTTAGTGTGTAAAAATTTTAAAATAATGTAACATTTCTGATTTTCCTTGTGCAATTTGATTTTTTATTTCCCAGGAAAAAATATTTTTTAAGAATCTTTAATTTAGAAATAACTAAGACCATTGTGTGTTTTCAACAATGTGATGTGCATGGGAAGGATGGCACAAAAGAGAAAGTAAATGGGGGCACAAACCAATGATCCACAGGGACTCTATGGTGAAGTTACACATCAAACAAATCTCAATGACCATTTAGAAACTGAGGAAATTTAGGAATATTTCCAGATTTCACAATTGGCTTCTGTTTTGTCACGAGACTGGCTGAGGCCTTGCTTGAAACACTTTCAAACTTTCAGATTCCAGCTCAAACCCTGCAGCCTGTGGTTGTTTCTCGGCAAAATAGGAACATTCATTAAGCACCAAGTGCCCCACTTCCACCCTGGGATAGACATCGAAGCTTCCCATTGAAGTGTTGGTTCCCACAGTAGGACAGAGCCCTTTGGGGAGATGTCGGCTGTCAGTAGTCAGTTGTCAGGATAATTCATTGCCGCAGGGGGAAATCTGAGTTGAGAAGCAACAGTCTTCTCTAGTTCAGAGGAGGTCAGCCACATCAAAGTGGAGATGTGCAGTGGCCTCCGAGCAGGGAGGAGTGGTCGGTGCTCTTGAAGTTGCCAGCTTTCCTTTTTCTGTACAGGCTAGGGAGTGAGGGAGTGGCAGGGGATGTGTTTGAAGATCTAGGGAAAATCTGGGATCCTTCAAGATGGAACTGAGAAACAAAAAAGAAAGGCTTCAACTCAGTGAGGATTGGTGGTTAAATTTTGCTCAAACGGTTGGAAATCAGAAGGAAAAAATACAGAGGGGCATTGCTGCCTCACATTGCTTTTGCACTGATACAGTGTAATTCACTTCAACTTCTCTGTTACAGTGGAGTAGATAAGAAAGAGCAGATCCACCTTGTTGAGAGCTAAAGGCTATTCCAGTGGTCCAGGCCTTGTCCCTCAGGACTGTGTGGTTTGACTAAGAACATATGTCTTTCCCACTCCTTGCATTTAGGGAATTTGGGAGTGAAAACAGCTTACTGATTTTTTTTTTTCTTTTGTTCTTAAAATCTAAGCAAAATTTCCCCAGGTGTGTGAAAACAAATGAGTTTTACTAAAGCATCTATGTGGTGTGAGTAGGATTGGACAGGTCTGGAGCTGTCAGGGGAGAGAACACAGTGATGGGAGAGAACGGACATCTCTGGGATGGACAAGATAGGGCATGACCAGAGAAACCCAGTTGCAGAGTTTAGTTCATTTCAAGTTTTAAAAGCTGTTGATGTTCAGATCATTATTGATTTATGGCTAGAAAAGTGATACCTATTCTTCCTCTTACATTAAAACATATATACAAGTTCTATACATATATATATGCATATATGTACTACTGCATTTTTTAAATTAATAACAAACTTTACCCCCAAGTTCCCTCATTTTAAACTGTCTATCACCAAGGAAGGAGTTATCTGAAAATGTTTCACTGCTACTGAGTAAACAACAGAAAATGGCTTTGTGTCTGGGAGACTGTTCTGCCAAGGCAGGAGGAGAGGCCAATGTACAGATGGAATGGGAAAGGATAAAAAAAAAGGGGGAAATACAGTTCAGAGCATTAAAATGGATTTTGCATTTGATTTACATGGCAATCATGATTCATTTTAAGCTATGTTGTTGTATGGTTTTTGGAACACATTTGTCAGCCCATTATGTCTGCAGCCAGATTTACAAGAGCAGCTGTAACATTGAATGGACTGTAAATATAACTTTCTTTACTGTATAATGCTGATTGTGCTGCACAGCTGAGTTGAGACCATTGAGAGGTGAACACTCTGCCTGGGTCGTGTCATTTGAAAAGGCTCTTGGACACAGTCCTGCTGGTATTCCTCTTTGCTGCAGTTTCCTAGGACTCCCCATCTCTTTCTTCCCTCACCTTTGTCCTGTTCTTTGGGAATGCTCCCAAATGCTCCCAAGTCAAGCCAAAGGAAATTCACCTGGGACAGGCAGCTTAAGATGAGTTTGCCTGGCTCTACTGTGACTAAAATGTGTCCAGGACGTAATTGCTCTGTAAGCAGGCGTCACAAGAAGGGTACATGTGCAGCCGTCCAGGGTTTTGATCTGGAACATACTGTAAAAAGGACATAGTGTGATGACATTTATCAGCATTGGGCATCGAGTTAACAGCCCTTTGAAATTAACAGGACAAATAACACCTCAAACCTATTGTTTTAAGTGAGGTTGAAGCAAATATGTAAACCTGTCCCACTTGCTCTGTGTCTTTGCTTCAAGATATCCATAGTTGGGAGTTTTTTTACTGAAATCTGATAATCTGACAAGCTAGTCCCCTCCCAAATAGTTGCAGGTAGCTAACATGGCATGTCCAGCTGTGAAATGGTCTTGTCCATCTTTCCAGCTGTGAAAGCGCAGATAGGGTACCACAGTGAGTTAAATTGCATAAGGAAACCAGGTGCTATGTTACACCTCTCCCTAAGTTCCTATGTCAAAAAAGCCACCTGTGGATATCCTTGCTGAAAGACAGCAGGGAGAACTCCGGCTGAATGGCCATGAGAGCAAAACTGGTCAACAAGGTCTTCTGAGTAGGTCAAAAGCAAAGAAAACTTATGGCATCTTAAGGATATGTTCTGCAAGTCAGAATTTCTGGCTGTACCTGTTGTTGCTGTTAGTCTATGGGACTATCGTTCCCACAAATTTCACACATATTAAGCTTGATTAAAAACCACTAAAAGAGTGTTTAACTCTCAAAGAATCCTTTCATTTTGGAGAACACTGGGATGCTTGTTACTTTTACGCTTAATGAAGTGCATAAAAGACAGTTACTGAAATATGTTGCACTCTGGTGTGCAGCTCGGCTCACAGGATTTGTGGGGTTTTGTGAAATCTGGTCTCAACACCACATCTAAAAAAATGAACCCTTTCTGCAAGTACTGATTGTATCTTGACTGAAAGTATAAGAGGACCATGTAGGCTGCAAATATCCAAGTAGGCAGAAAAAACCCTGCATAAATTCTGTGTACCTTGGCAAAAATTCTGTCAACTGTCTGATCTCTTCCAGCGGAGAAGTGGAAGTTTCCACCCTGAGCTCAAATGTTGGTACAGGAAGGTAAAAGAGCAAATGAAGGAATGAATTGCTCATAGTAAGCCACTCACTAGAAAATAGTAAATAGGTAAGATAGAAATATCACAAAGTGCATTCTGCATATACCAAGAAGAAAAGCTGCAGCAGAAGAATGATTAGCACTTCAAAGAGTTTTTATTAAAACAAGTAGTATAAAAATAATAATTAGTCTTTCCTCAGGCAAAATACACATTGAATTTAGACCTGTAGATGAGTTTGGTGACTCCTCTGCTAGTAGATATATGCTCTTAGTACTTCACAAGACTAGACCCATACCTATGTAACACTGGGCCAGAAACTTGTAGTAGTTTTACATGTAGATACATTGGGAAAAGCCTGCTTTTGAATGTAATAATAGTCAATTTGAGACTGGATTTTAGTAAGTGTGTGGGTGGTGGTATGTGTCAATTAGGTAATTCCTATTATCCTAGTGTCCCTGCTGACTTAGTATATACACATCTTGAATTAATTGAGTCTCACATTGGTCTAAGAAAATTAAGTAAATCATCTTTTCTAGCTGACAGATAGAAAGGATTCAATGTTTATCAACAGCACAGACTCAGTTTCTCATTGCTGCACAATATATTGAGACAGAGGATGTAAAGTGCTCTGAATCACCCAAAACATGCTGTAGCAGCTACCTGCTTTCAGCTCTGGTAGCTCAAACAGCTGAAATAAAATAGTCTTGTCAGGGAGAAGAGGTGAAAATAAAGATTCAATTGATACAGTAAATGTAGAGGGAAAGGTTAAGATTGGTTGAGGTGTGTGAGAACAGATGCAGAAAGCCTCAAAATCATTATTCACCCCCATCTCTTTGGACATGGCTGTGATGCTTGCATTTACCTGAGTTTGGAAGGTAGCTCTGGACTACTGCTTGGGAACTAGTCAAAGCTCTGGAGAAGGAGCATGGTTCATAGGAATGGAGGTACCCCGGCTCATGTGCCTTCTAGTGCCTCCTACTCAATGTCTAATGTCTGGCCCAAAAAGACTGTGCTGAGAAAGCCGTGTATGCAAGTCAGCATGGTTTGAGCATTCATTGAGCTAATCCAAAACTTTCTGTGAACCACTGGGGACTCTCTGAGACATGGGAGGCTCCAGTGCGTTGGAGACTGGTAAAGAAATAACATCATAAAAAGGAAGGCAGGAGAAAAGCAAGGAAGATAGAAAATAGTAAACGATAGAATCATCTAATGTGTCTTAACTGAGAACAAATTCTGTCAATCTATTCAACAGCCTACTATTATGTGAGAGCAGAAGAGAGGAAAGCTGTAGACATGCTATCTCTCATTTTAATGAGACTTCCAAGACATTTCACAAGACAATGTCTTGAGTAAACTAAGGACCTACAATCCAAAGGAAGGGGTCAGGTGAATTATTACAAAGTATATGATTGGTTAAAACATACAGACAACAATTATATTACAGCTGGCTGAAAAAAGAGGTTGCATTTCAAAGTGGGTGTCTCAGCAGCGACACAATCCAGGTCTGTATGGAATCCATTTTATATTTGTGACACTTGGGGATCAGTCAAACGGTGACTGAAAGTTTATTCAAACTCTAAGACACAATAATGGTGCCATAGAATTTGAATCCAAACTGGCCATCGTTCAGCATGGGTCGTGCTTGTTGACTCATGTTTGAAACATTTCACCCAGTTTTATAAAATGTTCCTAAAATCTTAGAAGTCCTTTGAATGAAATCTGATCTTACTGAGCATTTATATGCATAGAATTTGTATTTATGGAGTTGCCAAACATTTTCAGATCTTTAAGTGGAAAAGAACTTCTGAGGAGTCTTATTCTTACTAGAAGTGTGTTAAATGGGAATGCACATCACAGGGCTTCAGAGTTTTTTAAATGTGGTGTTTCTTATGTTTCTGCTGAATGTGCAAGCATAATTAGGGGTTAATGTATTAAGATATTCAACAGAGAAATTATAGTCATTAGAAATGAAAAAAAAAACCTTCAGTGCTCTTCAACCTGTAGTTAGCTTATGAGTGAAAGTTACAAGCAAAACTGCAGTAGTTACGCACTCGACTCTGCCTGCTAGTCTCATCTTTGACTTATTTCCTCTGATCACAACTAGTTCTTCAGGACTCTCAGAGCCATGGGTTGGAAACTACTATTCTAGAGTATTCTGCTCCTATGTAAGTAATGTAAGACTGTTCCTCCTTGTATTTTAGTGTTTGTACTTTCCTGATTGTAATGAGTTGTGTCTTGTCTGGATTTTACTGTATGTATAAACATAATAATATAGGACAATCCATGGGGGAGGCCCCTTCTACTCTTAGATAGACTAACTGGGGAGTAAGAATGGCTTTTTTGGCTTTGATTCCAAATAACATTGGCTTAAAAGAAAAAACCAAAACAGGTGTGCCTGAGTAAACTCCCAGGAGTTTCATTGATCTAATTGATTAAAATAAACGACTTAGCATATACTAAATAAACTGACATGTGCAGACAAGGCTTTAAAATATGCAGCCCCTCCCTTTCAGAGGCTTGGCAGCAGCAGTAAAGGATGATGCCAGCTGGATTACAATCTACATGTATCAGTGCAAAGACAGACAGTGTCTTCCTGATGTAGCTGTAACTGTCAAAGGAGTGAATATCCCTGGCTGTTGGCTGATGTTGTTGCCTCCAAAACTGGGGTCATACAAGGGATTGAGAGTGTTATTTGCCTGAATATTGCTATTTAAAATTAATTGATGAATATGGTTTGCATTAACCTGGCTGATCTGGTGCTGAAGCAGGTGAGGATGGAAAACATAAAATCTCCGGTGGTTGCAGGTATAACAGTGGGAGCATCTTGCAAACCTCAACTATTTCTAAATCCAGCTGAAGTATATGGCATGTAAAGACAGTCTAGATGCTAATCTTCCAGAAATCAATATTGTCATAGGCAAGTTGTTTTAGCAGTTTACCTCATATGAACAAGTATGACAGGCTCTTCTTAGTGATGTTCAGTGATAGGACAAGGGGGAAGGGGTGCAAGTTGGAACACAGGAGGTTCTGGGTGAACATAATGAAGAACTTTTTCACTGTAAGAGTGACAGAGCACTGGAACAGGCTGCCCAGAGAGGTTGTGGAGTCTCCTTCTCTGGAGACATTCAAAACCTGACTGGATGCATTCCTGTGTGACCTGCTTTAGGTTGTCCTGCTCTGGCAGGGGGGTTGGACTTGATGACCTTTCGAGGTCCCTTTCAACTCCTGACATTCTGTGATTCTGTGATTCTGTGAAGTAAATGCAGCTCTGCCATGATACAGTCCTATAGCACAGTATGTTTTGCAGCTCAAATGGAACTAAGGAATGATACATTTTCTGCTTTTCTGCTTTGCTTAGACAAACGTGTCCCTGCATCCTGAAGACTCATCCCATCTGTGGACAAGAGGACAAACCAAGATCAAATAATTTAATATGCATTTAACTCCAGATAATTGCTAGATCTTTTCAAATTTCTGCTTATGCCAATGCATTCAAAGTAGCTGAGCCAAAAGGAAGTTTTTTCCAAATATTTAAATGCAGAAGTACTTGACAAATGTACGAAACAGAGGCATCACTTTATCATCACTAGAAACGTGGCCTTGTCTGCCTTGGAAAACATCTGTTTGCTGTTATGCAACCGTGTTTTGGGAAACACAACTGTTCAGAGCAGAGGAATACCAACTCCATTCAAACTTCAGGGGCAATTCAATTAAAATGGGTGTTAACTACTGGAATTTATGGGGTGCTTCATACCTAATCTTATGAAACATAATACATAATTGCTATGGGAGGTTAAGACTTTAGTTTTATACCTGCTTGGCTGTGCTGATTTAAACAGAGAAGTGACAAATTAGATTTGAGGAAGTGGCTGGAAAACAAAAGGGTGCAGGTGTCTTGTGCAGCGATGCTGAGTTTCCCAGGGCTTTGCTTACTAGCACATAGTGTATCATCCAAAAGTCACAGACAGAAACCCACTAAGATAATAAGCTTTTTGTTTTGTTTCAGCATCAGGTTGATCAGAAAACTGCATAGAGTGCTTGGGAAGCTGAAGTCAATGCCAGATATATTTCCAAATGTTTCCATCACTGGTTAGGTGTTTGAAAAAAAATAAATGAAAGGTATGGAGTCATGTGTGCAGAACATGTTTTCTTAGACCAGCGCTCTCCCCAACATTTACCAACATGCTGCAGCAATGTATTACTGAAGAGTTCATTTCTGCTGACAGATTCTTTCCACCACAATTACAGAAAGAATAATGGTTGAGAAACAACACCCATATGTCCCCATTAACTTTGCAATCTGTCTAATCTGTGTACTTACAAAACCCTCATCACATCTCAGATATTATAGTGATAACAGGATAGATTAGACAGACTTCAAAGCTGCAAGAGAAATATGAACATTGATTTCTAGCCATGATTAACTTGGCCAGAACCTCACACTCCTTCAGTGTAATTAAGAACATAAGGAGCAATTAAATCAGCAACAAAGTAAGAGAGGGGCCAAGCTGGCAGCTGTGGACAACGTGTCCTACCCCAACAGGTATAGATACACGTATGAGATCTTTCACGCTGCTTAGGGAGCATACCCTGCCTGGGGCATGCCAGTGGTTTGTTCTCCGTGAAAGTATTTTAATCACACAAGGAACACTGTTATTCTCCTCATTAGATCTTATGTTTTAGTTCTGGAATTGAGTTGAATCAAATGACCACCAATTAATTAATTACTAGAATTAAAGACTAACAATTATAACAATTGTAATTAATGGATCTGGCAGCTGCCTGTGAGCATGCTTTCATGTTGCAGTATGTGTAAGGCAGCTGGTCTGTCAGGAAAAGAGGAGTGAACTGCTTCCAGTGGGCCAAAAGCATACACTGTGGCAACTGCACCCAGCATAATGCACTACAGGCTCATACTCAAAAATCCCCTGGGGTAACAGGCTGATGTCCAATGCCTCCAGGCAAAGCAGCCAGAGTAATGTTCTGACCTCAAAAGGATGTGCCATGCAGTGAAATAGCATATTTACAGCTTAGTTATGTTTCTTTTAGTGATGAAATCTCTTCTTGTCCCTCCACTGCTGTCAGGATCAGATGTCTTGGTTACACACCCAACTCTGGTGCTTCCTGGCAAATATGGGTTTGCTGCACGCACAGCATGTTCTGTTTCACTGCTTGGGCCACCATATATGCAACCTATGCATCTGTCAGACACTGGAGTTGCTTCACAGGGACATATACAGTCATTCAGTCAACAGTTTGCTCCTTGTTGAGTTAAGAACAGCCTAAGAAAAATGGGTGCTGGCAGTGTGAGGTGGGTGTTTTGGATCTGGCCTGTGCAAAGTCCTGTGCAAAGCAGACAGTGCATGTCCAGAGGCACACCTACAACTACCCCAGATTAATTTACTTTGCAGTAGATGGTATGTGCTCAGTATCTTCTTCCAGTGGCTACAGAAGAGCAGCTTCTT
This sequence comes from Aegotheles bennettii, assembly GCA_013398125.1. NCBI lineage: Eukaryota > Metazoa > Chordata > Aves > Caprimulgiformes > Aegothelidae > Aegotheles > Aegotheles bennettii. The sequence goes on from VZRW01010749.1 coordinate 441,093, forward strand.
ACAGTATGACTGTAATTGTGTGATCACATCTTGATCAGAGTTTTAGTGTGTAAGAGGTAAACTGTATTAAAGTCCTACCTAAAAAAACATGGTGTGTGTGTATGGGGGGGATGGTGGTGCTACTGAATCAAAGCAGAGTTGTTTTTATTCTGAAAGCACATTATTAGTGGAGGCTTCCCACAGTTTCTATAACCAGCTTGAAATCTTGGTAATTGACTTCAACTCTCCTGGGTGTCTTTGTGTGCACATGTCCCTGGTTTAGCTAGAAGGCAGTCCTGATCTGTTTAAGGTACAGATACATTTAAAGTTTCTTTGAGCAGCCTAGGGCATGAGTTTACATTGTCTTAGACATCATACGTTCATGTTTCCTCTCTTACCCTGTGGCATATGCAATGTAAGTAATGACTCCGATGCTGCAGGCTAAGCTACCTCACACTCACTGCAGAAAAAGGATTTGCCCAGGGCAGTCCTTATGGGCTGTCTGAAGTAAATTCACATCATGGCTTATCTTAAGGTAAATCATGCAAGACTGAACTAAAATATATCTGGCATAGATCGACATAAAAGTGTTGTGTTTCTCTGCCAGTTTGATTAAACCAATTTTTTATCACAATTTAAGTGCAGCTTTCTTCTTTGTTGAAGCTAGTAATCGTGAGTTCCAATTTTACTATTATGGGCATAATTTCCTAAGAAACATAAATCAAAACAAACCAAATAAAATAACACTTCTACTACAATAAGTAAAATTACGAAGATTTTGGTTACATCAGATAGACTTTCTTGTGTAGACAAGGCTTTCACAGCACATATGTTTTTACATTAATGTAAACCCGGCTTGTATCTGCTTAGCTTTTACCTTTGAAAGAGATTTTAATGGATGAAAGTGTTCGAAGAGAACTCCACAGTGAGTCAAATGGATCATTTTTAAAAAAAACAACAGTGGTCCAATTCCAACACCATACCTAGTTTACATTAAACTTCTGGGAAATATCCATGGTAAGAGCTACATAGATACCCCTTTTAGGTGGCTTTATTTCAACTTTCTCTTGGCTGGAATCTAGCACCACAATTTTTGCACTCAAACATTTAATCTCCTTACATGATACACTCAGCCAGATGGCAGATCAGATCATTAACTATCCACTCCTCCTACTCCTTCTATCTCCAGGAAAAGTTCCCAGGAAGCCTCCTTGGTGGTTGTTTTAGGAAAGACAAGATCAAGTATACATAGAACTGTTCATAAAAATAACATAGAAAAAGAATCTCTGTCTGCCGCATTGCTACAGCATGCAGGTTCAACACAGGTGAAATTGTCCTATCTGCCAGGATTTCGTCTTGCTATGAGAAATGGACTGTTGCAGTCTTAGGACACAGGAAGGATTATAGATAGATATAGATATAGATATACAGACATGTGTATGAACCCCTGTATGGTGGGGAACTGAGAAAAGTGCTATGTGAAGGCTGTTGAATTGATGGCTGGGAGAAGTGACAAAGCATCAGCTAGAACTCTTGAGAGGACTTTTACTCCAACATCAGGGTGTTGGCCCATCACTGCCAAAGTATGGGGTGTATGCATGGGGTGCTGACCTCTCACCCTCTGGAGCAAGTTGGTGTTCCTTGCCCAGAAACAGGGCTATGACTTGCCTGACTAAATGTGAGCATCTACAGAAGTCAGCTTTTAGAAAAAGCTGTGCTTACATTGTGACTGTGTTTTCTCTCAGGTTGCTTTTGCTTCATAGCTGTCCATACTTTGAGCAGGAGGTTGGACTAAATGGTCTCCTGAAGTCCCTCCAACCCAAATTACCCTATGAGCAGAGGACCTGAGCTGATCACTGAGCCTCCCTCCATAGTCAGCAAAGACAAACAAGTGCTTGTAGAGAAGGAAGTTCATTGCTCTGCAGTGTGATCATGAAATAACCATTTTGTGTACTGTGAAATGTGGCTTTTTAATCTCTATTATCAAGTGGTTCACTTTCCTTGGAGGAGCCCTGTCTGTTCTTCATAGACTTTCTCTTTTGATACTGAGGTATCTTCTAATACATTTCACAGTGCTGTCACGGTTATCCAGGTAGCATAGATGTCGGCAGAAACCAGGCCAGCACCAAATCATGCTGGCAAGATTCTGTGCAATTTTGTAGAAGACAATGCAATATGAGGGCAGACAGAAATCACTCGTGATCTGCAGCATCAGCTCACTGGAGGGATTCAGCCTGTAAGTCCCATTCATTAAAAACAATCAGTACGGAAAACTTAAGAGCACTTTTGGGGAGCAGATACAGGCCACAATCTTGTAATTAATTTAGAACAACATTTAATCAATTTTTAGCCACACCCAGCTCAGTTCATCGTGACTACAGTGTTTTATGTGTCCCCAAAATGCTGTAGGGTTAACACATGTTTAAAAATTATGATCTCCCTCCTAGAAACTGTAAAATAAATAATTATATGAGCAGAGGAACTTACGAAATCTGATTGCCTGTGATTCACTTGCTAGCTGTTACTCTTGTGCATGCTGTTTGTGTGGGTTCTCTAATCTCTGATAACATGACTGATAATGTAAAATTCCAGACATCACTCTCTTGAGTAGTATAAAGCAACACTGATCACGGTCAAGTTCTTCATGCTTGATGTTCTCACTGAACCCTGTGAGAATCAGTCAAAAAAACGTTCTGCCATAAGCATTTCATTTCTACGGGGTGTTTCAAACATGGAGCATATCAAACTAGATTGCTATCAGGAGAAAGGCAGTCCAGCAGGGTTGTTCTAAAAGAAGCAATGAAAGTATTAATGCAATGGATCCTAGATCCTGATTGCTGCGAGCTCAGTATTTTTTAATTCCTGGCTGGTGTTGGTTCTCACTCCCTGGACATGACCAAGGAAACTAGAAAACATGTGGAGTTTCTTAATTGAAAACAAAAAAAAAAGAGAAGGTGTTTTCAAGAGCTGCAGAACTAATGACATCTATTGATCTCCTGCAAGTAAGATCCCATATGCATGATGTCCACTAAGGGGTGAGCTGACCTGCATTGTCCTCCTCAGTGGAGTATTGAGTGTTTATATTTAATCTAGAAAAAAAAAAACAAAAACCAGGGACAGTTCTCCAATCTTGAGACCAGCTGGTGACAGAGATAATACCTAAGGTCTACGATCTCCCAAACCATCTGGTTCCTGCTCCATGCACCTCTCCTACCTGTGTCCAACACTGTCTGGGGCAGCACTATCTGGCCTATGGCAAAAACATGCCACAAACCATGCTTACACCTGAACAGTACAGAGCTTTATCAAAGCTCAGGCACGTGGCCTGAATCTCTCATTTATTTAGTGTAAATGTAATTATAAGACCATTTTCCTCTATGGAGTCATGGTAGCTTATAGAAATTTTAGGAATATTCTAGGAGAAAATTCAAGTTGGATTTCTTTGGGAAAGACAGAATATTTTATTGTATAAAATACTGTAGCTGGAAGAAGCAGCAACAATTTGGGTCACTTATCCATTCATCCTTCAGATATGAAACTGAAGCAGAACAAAGGCCAAGTGAAAGTTGGGGAAAAAATTGCATTATATTTAAGATAATTGTGTTAACTCTGGAGAAAAGTGTTATTTCCAACAAACCCTCAGTAATACTAAACCTCATCAACAACTTTCAGTATATTTTGTCTCCTCTTTACCATCTTATCTCTTGCTAAGAATAAAATTCAGACCAATTTTTTTAACAGACGGATTCACAACAGCTTGTGCATCGGGACATGTTTGGCAGTATGTGTCTGACAGGATTTTTTCCGCCTCCTAGAAAAGTTCTGCTAAATATTCATGCACTTGTCATTGAAGGAAACCTGATTCTTGGCCAAACCGATGCTTGCTAGCAGACAGAACAGGAGGGCTACTTCCTCCCTACTGCACCTCTGATTCCAGCAAGTTTTGCTTCACACCTGGTCTCTGCAAACAGATGCTCTTAAACCCAAGTTACTCCATTCTGGAAATGGGAGATATTGCCTGAGACATTGCCAATTCATTGCATTTGTTTGAAAGATCGCCTTTTAAATTTTCTGTAGAATTTATAGTTTGTGGCAGTTCCCTATAATGTTCAGCACCATCTGTCTTTCAGATGGCTGAAAAATGTGTTTTAAAAAAAGTTCACGACAAAGCATGAATTTTTCTTTTAATATTTTTTGTTATTTTGAGAGATCTCACAATTGTATTTGTTATTAATGAAAAACACATAAACACATTTTATTTTTTTCCAAGAATCAAAAGTTGTTGGAAATACAAAGAAATAGTTTTGAGAAGAAATCGAGCAGAAGAAATGTTATTGAAGAATTTAATTTGTCTACAAACATTTTCATTAAGAACTATTTTGTAGTCTTTTTTTTCTGCTGAAACCTTATTTTACACAGCCGTAAACATGGTGGGGACACAGAGTCACAGGAAGGGCTCTGATTTTCCTGGGTAGTCAGAACCAGCTTCTGAGCTACTTGTGCCTGGAGTCAGGGTGGGTGTGTGGGGAACAGAGATGAGAATGAGCTTCTGTGGGGGTGGGAGCTGTCGTTAGGAAGCAGACTGTCAGCACTTGCTTCAGAAAGGCTGACAGGAGAATTCATGTTGGAAGGGGCTTCAGAAGTCTTTAGCCCAGCCTTCTGCTCAAAGCAGGGGCAGCTCTGAGGTCAGACCAGGCTTCTCAGGACTTTGTCTAGAATAGTCTTGAAACTCTCCCAGGATGGAGGCTGCACCGTATCTCCTGGAAATCTGTTTCAGTGCCTGACTGTCCTCACTGGGACGAGGTCCCTATTTATACCCAGTCTGAACTTCTCCCCTTTCAACTTAAACTTGGAGCCTTTCATCTTCCTACCAAGCAGCACTGTGAAGAGCCTGGATCCATCTTCTTGATGACCTCCCTATAGGTATTGGAGGTCGTTCTAAGTGTCTTTCCCTTGAAGCCATCCTTTCTCTCAGCCCCTCTGTTCCAGCCCAAACCATCACACTGGCCCTGCACTTAACTTACCCCAGATTATCAATGACTTTCTTGTACCGGGGAACTCAAAACTGAGCACAATATCCAGACATAGGCTAAGAAGAACTGAGGACTGAGAAGCTGTCTCCTAAGCAATTGACCTTGATGAGCCTGTTGTGGTCTAAGAGATGTGTGAGATGTCACTTTGCCCCCTGCTCACTCTGTCCCTCTGCCAGTGGCTGCTGCCCGCAACCCTTGGTGATAGGAAATACATATATGTGCTTCGGCTGTGCTAGAGCAAAGTGTGCTTGAGAAATAGAATTCAGGGGCAGTAGAAGGCCAGGCACGTGTTCTCTGCTTCCCTAGCCATGGAGGGTAGTAACCTCCAGTGGACAGGAGAGCTGGAAAATATCCGCTCTCATTTTAAAGTACTTTGGCCACAAACTTCCAAGTGCTTCCCAAAAGGAGTTTGGATTGCTATTCCTGTTGTACAAATCAGGATGCTGAGGAAAGAGGAAGTGCTTTGACCAAATTCATCTAGCAGCTACTGGCAGAGGCAGGCAGAGACTCTGACTGCTACCCATATACCGAGCCGTCAGGTACCAGGGCCCAGGGGACCTGTGACTCCTGAGTCCTGTGCTGCCTCTCAGAGCAGTGACCAGTCACTGCCACCTCCAGATGCTCTGCTACCCAGTGGCAAATTCTGACTTGGAAATCAGGCTGGTAACAGTATAAACAACATCCTTCAAGCCATGCAGATTTATGGCTTCAAAGCAGAGTGCTGATCAGAAACACCATGAATTAGTCATAATCTTATCAAAAATATTTTATTTATGAAAGTAACAATTATACCATACAACCTATATTGGAAGTACATTGAATAATTGCTAGAATAAATACAGGCAATTAATTCAATCTTTTTATAGAATGAGAGGATTTATTTGACATTTGAATGTTAACCCAAGCTTTAACTTACATTATAAATAGTTAAAAGGCATAGTCAAGTATTTTTTTTATTTTTACTGTTTCTTTTGCTTTTTTTTTAATACTGTTCTATTTTGTAATCAACATGAATCAACTCTCCAATCATTAACATAATATTAGTATGACTTTCAAGCAATCATGTACCTCAAGATAATCAGACAAATAAGGTAGTGTGTGTGCAGTTAATTCTACAGCAAAATCTATCTATGTCTGCATAAAAAAGAGAAGCTGAAAATGCTTCTAAGTTCTTTAAGCATCATATGCTGATTTCTGCTTTACCACAGTGCTTTTAATACCAGAATCTAAAAAGGGCATGTATCTGTATGCAGCTGGCTTTCTGTTGTTCTTTATAAAGTATATTAGGGCTCAATGACACATTCCTTTGGCTGGTGAAGGATTGCAGAATTTAGTCCTGAATATTATTTCTCAAAACCATGGTCCAAAATAAATGTCCAAGACTGATTATTAGGCACCAAGGAAGTGATGGATTTGTTAAGACTTGATGTTTTCTGCTAAAAAATTGGCTTCTTTTCTGGTAGATATGCTTTAATCAAACACAAATTACTGGGCTCAGTACTGGGGTCTGTATAACACTGGATGTTAGAGCTGATCTTATATTTTCTGTAAATTCTGTGAGGGGCACTGTAGAAGTTTTATAGTAAGACACCCATATTTTGAAAGTGTTGATAAGTTTTCATTCCATGTATTTTTTTAAACTCAAAAATCTGAACTATCTGCTTGGTAATAGCAGATTATGAACAACTATGGCCATCAGCGAAGTCAATAATAGTTTTAGGTGTCCAATATTTTTCCAGATCAGAAGTTTTTGACTCCTCCGGTCCCAAGAAAAAGTCAGGGGGAGCTTTCCTATAACAATGTCTTTTCCAATGGCATCAAGGCCTGCCTTGCCTTACGGCTATTGCGTATGCCAGGGATATTACGGTCTCAGCAGAGAAGCAAATTTCCCTTTTACAATGTTATCCAAAAATAAACCTCAAATTGCACATAACTACCCCTTTGGCCTCTTTTATGCACAAGCATGCTTGTATTAAAAAACTGACGATGTTGGGCCTTTCCTAATAAATGTTTTCAAAAAGCACACTTAAATGTTTTTTCACAGAAATAATCATTCATCCATTGCAAAAATGCAGAGAGACTTTTTATTCTTTCTGTTGTGAACAACATCAATTCAGTACAAATTTTGGGGGAGGAAGTGTGATTTTTTTTTTCCCAAATGTGTTTAAAAAGGCTAAAGAACAAAATGTTGGGGAGGCAGCTTTTTTTGGCAGATAGTAAAATATAAAATATGTGATTTAAAAAAAAAGTTGGCTTAAAAATACACACACACAAATAATACAATAATATAAAAATACAGCTCAGCCAATGGCTTCTTAAAATTTACCTTTGGCATTACATTTGGCAGCCTAACACAAAAGACCCTTCCTATAAACAGAACTATAAAAAAAAAGAAGTTCATAAATTAGGTTGCAAGGGGTTGTAAGATCCTTTTCTTGATTCTCCAAACTCCTTTCCTTCCTGTCCACACACATAAGCATGACCAGTGAGGTATATAGAACGTAACACTGTCAGGCATATGCACAATAAAAAAGTGCATAAACAGAAGTTCTCCCATTTTCTTGCGAACAGGTCGAAACTGTGTGGTTTGCATTTCCCTCCCCTTGGAAATAAAAAAAAAAATCATTTTTTTATCATTTTTTTTTCTTACTTTGGCAGGATGAAAATGAACCCAGAGGAATATAAATGTCCTATTCCCAGCAGCAATGATCCATTTCCCTTGGCAACATTCATCTGATGCCACAGATACTACAAGGTCGTTGAGTTGCTTTACAACTCTCTGGGTAACTTCCCACGGAAACATCATACGTCTAGCACCATGTCATAGTGTTGCTCTTTCTTTTGTTGCTCTTTCTGCCTGCCACATTTGGCGATAAGAACAAAGTACAAAGTCAAAAGCATAACCCAGTAACATGCATAGAGTATTGTGCCAATGATGAGAACTGTCTGTTTTGACTCAGAAAATGGCTTTTTTGATTCCTTGTAGATAGTGAAAATTACGCCACCGAGGAGGATTGTAAACCAAATGGAGACTGGAATGAGTCCTATAAAATTAACTACAATGGTTTTTCTTCCTGACGTGCCCCACCCTGCTTTGTTTATCGTGGCAATTGCAAACATCTTTGCTGGCAGTAAACTTGACATGTACAACACTGAGTAGAGTGACATGAAAACCATGACAATGTTGCCCCTTAGGAAGCTGGCAAAGGAAGACTTTATCAGGCCCACTAACTGAACTGTCAACAAGAAGAGGAGGATGTTCCAGATTTTTCCCCTGTAGAAGAGCTGAATGACTGTGGCAATAAGGAAGAAAGGGAAGAATCCAGTGATTACAGCTTCATAGGTCATCCACAAATGGTGCTTGTGGAACCACATTGCATTATAAAGCCACTCTCTAAAGTACGATTTACTCCAGCGGGTTTGCTGATTCAGCCACCTGAGATACTCTATCGGTGTTTCGGTAAGGCACTTGGATCTAGCTGTGTATTTTGTTGCATAGCCCAGACTTAGCACTCTGTTAGTTAGATGCCTGTCATCTCCAAAGCTGCACTGGGAGCCCATAAATTCTTGATTGTACCAATCTTCCACAAATTCATGGAGTAAAGAGTTTCTGTACATCCCCAGGGGTCCGCTGATGCACTGTACACAGCCAAAATAGGACTGACAGGCTCTTTCTATGTTAAATGCCATCCAGTATCTCACACTGCTCAGAAAGGATATCCAGGAATCATATTTGTTCAAAATCTGCAAAAATAGAAAAAGTTTTTCATTTTAGATGAGCTCTTGAGAAAGAAAATACACACATTGGATCAATAAAGAATTTGCAGAGAGTAGAACACTATTAGCCAAAATATAGGAGGAACCTTGCTCCTGGGTCCAACTCATGACAAATCCAGGAGTTACCTGTATAGACCAGGATACTGATAGGAAGGGCTATATGAAGCCTTCAGAAGTCTCTTCCACCAAAATGTTCTCTTTTTCCTCGCAACCTTGCCTCTTCTTCACCAAGAAACTTATTTTCTGGCTCATTCTTCCTTTCCCTTCACCCCCATTTAAGGACCTGCGGGTCTCAGACTCTCCTGGGAGGAGATGATGGAATCCCAGATGTGTCCACTTGCTTCTTTCTCCCCTGTGACCACATCTTTGGGACTAACAGGACTTCTCCCAGCCCTCCCAAAGATCTTCCAGGGCATGAGAAAGGATGAGCACATGGTCTTTGGCCTACTTTTTTGGTACCATAAGGCTTGCCCTGTGGGTTTGACTCCTGGACTATGTTTCCATATTTAACAACAGGTCCTCTGAAGAACAACCTGTTCTAATTTGTCTCTGCAGTACCAGCCATGTTATGTTGCCCCAAGACCTGTTGTGGTACTCCAGTAGAGTCATGTTTTGGCCTCCATAAAGGTCTCAGTCTTTCTCTTCTGTATGCCCCAAAGCTCACCTGAAGCTCAAGCCTACGCTTAAAATACAACATAGGCATAGTCTTGGAATCTGAACACCCAATGGAGGCATGAGCGCATGCAGATGCCCAAGTCCATGTTTTCACATCCATGTTCTCAGCACACACCTTGTGCTGGTGAATGTGGCAAGGAATGCAGCAGGGCGGCTCTGCCAGCTCTCCACTGATATCTTCTCAGTGTGGAGATTTTCAGGGGAACTTGTGGCCTTCTACAACTAGAAAACAGTATTCTGCAACTAGAAAAAGAATAGTGTTTTGCTCCAGTGCCCCCAATTTCTGTCAGATTTGAAGGCCAAGGGCCCAACTTCTCTCTGTTTCACTTTAATTCCAAAATATTTTAGAAAGAGCAGGGCTCAGGGATAGGCTTAAGCCTGGATCAAAGGTATTTTGTGTGTGCTGGAAAGTGAACTGGAAAAAAAAACAAAACCCAGAGCCTTCATTCTGCCACCTTTCCTCCCACGGGACATATGACCTTCTCTTTCTCTGCAGATACTTACGAACCTTCACTGGCATAGCTGAGCCCATACTGTCTCTTTCCAGTTGTACTCACATGTGCCTGGCATCTCTCATGTGTAGGGTGAGTATGATGCCTGGTTCGTGGTCAGCCCAGAGCCACAAAGATATTCAGGCTTCTGTGGGAATCTTAATTTCTGGAGTTAAGAGCCACATGCTTGAAATACTTCTGACTACTGGGGCGTTCATTAGGGAGTGCTTGCCTGTATAGATGGCCCTTTTTTCTCCATCTCACATAAAAGCCCAGCTGAGTATGTGGGACCAATCCCAAAGCCAGTTGAAATATTCATATGCATTTTTCTTTATAAATGGCAGCAGAAGCAATTGTATCAAAAGGAATGAACAGCTTTTTGCTGTAGTTGTCGGCCAAATTCAGCAACACTGGAAATCCTGACAAAAGTGTTGCTGGGCTGACTTGGGGTTTTTCCATTGTCCTGCCTGACAGAGATGCAGAGGAAGCCCAACAATACACAGAGTGCATAGTGCACTGCATTTCAAAAAGGCTTTTATTCCTAACAATCTTGGCTGCCAGTAGTAACATAACTGAAGTGCTTGGGGTGCTGGACTTGGCTTTGGGAGACCTGTTCTCAACTCCCTGTTCCCCTATAGCTTTTCTTTGATACCCAGAGACTCAAGGATGCCACAACAGTCCTGACAATGCCAGTGACCCACTTTTCACCTATATGGGGGAGAAGATTATTTGTCTGCTTTCTATGGGTGCTGAAACCATACAGTGATCACATTTAAGAATAAGAGTTTCTGTTCAACAGACAGAAGGGTTAAAGCATTATAAAAGTCTCTAAAATGGTATCACAGTCTAGTTGAAACTATTCCTGTCAGGGGAATCTGTTGCAGTGCCAATAGTTGCTGAAACTATCTTTGTTAATTTGAAAATCATCATGCTCACCTGCACATCACCTCCAACTCCTCCAACCATTGGGTCTTCTTCTAAAACCTTTACCATCTCCACTGATGAGGCTGGATCAAGCATGGTATCTGAATCACAGACCTACAAGTACGACAAAATAAGAACAAAAATGGGTTAAGGATTATGCTAGAGAAGAGAGCAAAAATCATGTGAGTGATGGTAGTAACTCTATATGTGTGTTCTCCTGAATGCAATTAAAACACACTTTGGAGTCTGCACTGATACTTCTGTTAAAGGCCATTTGCATCAGGCAGCAAGGAGCAGTGGTGAATGAAACAGAGCACTCATTAGCGCTGTGCAGGCAAACAATCCTCTCTTCTGTATCAGCTCTATTTGTTTTACTGGCACACTGGGCTGGCTTTGAATAAGAGATATGTTCTTGGAGATTGGGCACTGCAGAGCAAGACAATATTTGTGGGTGTGTGGCAGATTCCTGCTGAGCCCTGACAGAGGGTTTCCCTGCATTGGCTGCATGGTTGCAGCACCCTGGTCAAATGTTTCCCACTGCCATATGAGGGAAAGAGCAAGGAATTAAATTCCAGACACTTGTTATAAAAAAGAAAAAGTCAGCTAGGAGTCTGGGAAGAAACCTAATAGTTCTTTCACTCGCAGAAGGCTTTAGCAGTTCATGTAAGATATGTATTTTGGATTCCTGAACAAGCTCATTTTTAATTTTAGATGCATGGTGTGTTATTAGTAGTACAGGGATTTGACATTTGATATATAGAAATTATTTGCTATTTTCCTCTGGCATTCTTATAAAAAATATGTCAGGCCAGAATGAGAGAGTCCTGAAGTGCAGCACTCCATGAGACCAGGGCAGAAATAGATGACACACACAAGGCGTTTCAGCCACACAAACACTCCTAGTCAACTAAACACTGTGTACATTAGGAATTGGCTTTCCCCTGGAGAGCAGGAGGAGGGCTCAGACAGGCTGGCCGGTCTGTGAGGCAGCTGGCATTGCTTCCCTTTGCTTGGAGGCGAATGACGAGGGCTGCAGCCTGCTGCAGCTGCAACCTGTGTCTCCTTGTCACAGCTGCTGCTGCTGAAAGCCATGCCCTCATCGTGGGTAAACTCATTTTGCAGACACCCAGAAACTGGAGCAGAGGAGACTGTCCCAGAAACACCCCTCTGGCTGGCTGGATCCTGCCCTACAAATTCTCATACTGTTTCCAGTTTATCCCTATGTTGCATTCCTGTGATCTCAGATGGTGACAGCATGGGCAAAAGTCGGTAGCTTCGCATGAACCACCTATTAAGTCAGATTCTGGTGAGGCTTCATATCAGGTATCATAATTTTAGTGTCCTTTCATCCAACCTTTTAATTCAGCCTAAGCCCTCTCGCTCCAGGGAAGTGGAAACTTTCGTGTCTGTTCTGTGAAGGAGGAACAGAGTGGTCTGGGGCTCTGCTATGGACCAGACTCGAGTGGGCAATTAACCCGGGATAACAGGGCTACATAGCTCAAGGTGCAGCTCAGTGTCTGCCAACATGTTCCCCTCCATACTCACTTGGAAGGGGCTGAGAGGAGAAAGCTGATGAAAGCTCTCATATTTCCATCAGGAGAAAAGCCGTAAGTATTTCCAGTCCCTGCTAACTGGATGTTTCCATCTCCTCTCCTCAAAGGAGTCAGGCTAAGGAGCACCTGGCCAAGGTGTGCCTCCAGTTTGGTGGAAAGCTGTCACCAGTGACAACACTTGGTGATAGAAAGGGAGCAAAACAATTCTGCTGAAGAGAGGAAAGGATGCCTATATTTCTGCCTGAGGCTTTCTTGACAGACCTGTTGCTTTGAGTTTTGCACAGGGAATCTGTAGCTTGCTGAGTACCCAAGGCTCAGGCAGCAATACTCAACTCATTTCTTGTGACTGTGAGTGGTGGGCTGGGACCAGTCCCCTCCCCAGCCCCTCTGCTTTCCCTCTGGTGCCTGTTCCTTGATGTGGCTGAGCAGCCCCCATCCCATCATAAGCATTTGTCTATAGCAGAAAGACCTGCTCATGAGCAGTACAACTAATATGAGAAGAAGAATCCTGAAAACACTGGATTTAGTTACAAATTGTCAGCATGTGTTCTGGGCATGTCAGCACAGTTGGATGTGTCTGGGTTTCTGGGGCAAACCTGACAAGCCACCATTTTCCATGATGAGGTTTTTCTGGATGAGGTTTTTGCAGGTAAAAAGAGGACACACCCAGAGAAAAGCAGACACTTAGGAACCCAAATAAAACACACTGAGGTCTGCCCAGCCAGGGGTGGCCTAGAACAGCCCAAGAGCCAATTTGCCATCTTTCCACATAAGGGCTGTGTGACCTAGAAAGTACTGCTTTGGGTCACAGAGTTGCATGAAAGGGACAGTCAGCCTTAAGCAAGCTGTTCAGATATGCGTTATAACCAGTGATGGTTTATCCAAGCTGCTCTGAGAAGTTCAGGCTGTGCTGGACTGTCCACACGGGTACCTCCATCAAGCCAAGATGAATTGCATCTTGGCTGCCCTGACTAGCTCTGTACTGATGATACCTGCCAGTTTAAATCCTCTACCTGATTGCTTGTACCCTCCTAGCCTCCACCAGGATGGAAATAAGCCTTCACAGCAGTTTCAGGTATTTAATGAAATTACACTAATGAGCAACAGCTCGTTATCTTCATTGGTCTGACTGCCTGTTCATAACCCCGAGGTGTCTTTTAAGAACTGGGAGGCCCACAGTTTCAGGAGTGGGCAATGGTGCTGACTGGTCCACTTTTCAAAGTGCTTGATCATCGATGCAATTGCTCAGCCCTTAAAATGTTGGACCTGTTTAAAGTAATTTACCCTGGGTACCCCCAAAGAACCATTTGGAAAATCTCGACATTCATTCATTCATTCATTAATGAAACAGAACCACATTTTAATTGCATTGCATCATGACTGTGTAGTAGCCAGGGCCACCAAGGTGCTGCATTTCCAATGTTAGACGTGACTGTGGCATCAATCATTACTGTAGCCTTTGGTGGCAGCTTACAGCAGCAGCATTACAGTCCCTGACACATTCATCAGGACTTCTGAGTCAGGTCAGGAGTGTTGATTGACTGAAAGACCAGAAATATCTCTTCTGTTTCCTCAGCTATGGCTGCTGAAATAGAAACACTTTTTCCAGGTTCCCTGAACAAATGCAAGAGCTGGACTGAGGGAGGAAAGTTGTAATGAATCTGTTACCTCTCTGCCTTCTCTCTCTGCAAACTGATACTTCACTGTGAAGAGATTATAAGACCATGCTAATAAAGAAAACCAGCATTTTTACCCAATCATCGTCCCTCACAGCACAGAATCAAAGTGCAGACAATGGAGAGTTTAAGCCCATTGTTTTCAGAGAATAAATCAGTTTCAGTTTTGGAAGTGGTAGGGGATGGATTTTAAGTCTTTGCCTTACTCTCCCAGCTCCAATAATAGAGCGGTTCCCAGCACCCTTCAGTTTCTGCCCCTCCTGTGCATGGAGAACTCTGCTATCAGCCCACCTACTGGCAGCTTCTCCTCATCCCTTGGACACTACCTGTGGATGCTGTGCCATGAGGAGCATGCACACACACACCAGCACAAGGCTATGCATGGACACATCTGGCTCAGCCATGCAGCTGCCCTGAGCCAGCAGAGAGCATTTCATAGGGAACTGCTTCTCCACTGGAGGAGACCACTGCATGGTCTGAGGCCAGGAGAAGGTGAGAAAGGCCAAAGGTGGTTAATCAGGAAGATTATCTCATATTCGGTGGGGTTAGCCAAATGAGCCTTTCTGGCCTTGATCGATAAGGAACAATTCTCAGTGTCCACACAGAGACCCTGATCCCACACACACCTCTTCCCCTTCGGGCAGTCAGCAGGTCTGTTTGCAGGAATGAGGAGTGCTTCCATGTGAAAGGCAAGAACATAGAAAATCTTTCACAGGATCCAAGGCAGCTGGAAAGAAATGTGTCTCTGCTGCTTTGGAAACAGGGAGAGAGGACCCAGCCTAATTCATTTTTAAGTGAATAGTGTCATAAGGGCTTTGAAGGCCAAGTTGCGGTGAGTGAGGTAATGCAGCTGTAAGTGATGAAGCAAAAGCTCCTTCAGGCTTTAGCTGAAGAAATCTTTCTTTCAAGGCTGCACATTCACCCTTTTATTGAATACTCTGCACAGCCTTCGAAGCCTTTAAAACATCCCCACCTTTTTTACAGACTCCACCGCTGCTCTGAGGTATTCCCCAATGCCAGAAAATACCTGTCTGTCTGCTTGCACACGGGGCTGCTAACAACCTCGCAAAATAAAACCTTACCAGGATCTTCACCTGCAGCAGCAGAGAATGGGTCTTCAGGAGATCACTGACTTTGTCTGAAGCAAAACCCTTTGGATGAGGGGGCAGTACTGAAGGCTGAGGAAGGATTTCATATTTCCCCAATAGCCGGTGCACAGATTTAACATATTCACAGATAGGCTGACCATTTTAAAAGGTAGCAAAATACACTTTTAACGGTCAAGCTGTTTCCAAACAGACTGAAAGGAGCACTGTGTTCATCAGGGACTAGGATGGCCTCTAACATGCTGCACAAAATCTACAAAAGCTGCTTTCTTTCAAAGTGTGTTTGAATTGGCACTGACCTGGTGCTCTAATACCTACCTGTACATAATCCACGCTTCTCCCCAGTGCTTTGAATGCTGTGTACATTACTTCTCTTTTTCCACCCCACTTCTGCATGATGCAAACACTTTTGTTGGACAGGACCAGCTGAGATACGTGTTGCATGCTCTCTCTGTGAGACTCCTCCGTCTCACCCGGACCTTTGTTGTGGAAGTTATTACTCCAGATATAAGTGGCAGATTTGTCTCTACCCATGATTTCAGTAAAAATGTCCATCATGTAAATGTCATCTTCCGAGTTCCCATCAATGACCATAACAACTTTAATTCCAGGGTAGGTCAATCTTTTCACAGAAAGTAAACATTTTCTTAAGTAGTCAGGATCCTCTTGATAGGCAGCAATACAAAGGGCAACTGTTTTGTTCAGCTTGATTGGAGTCTCTAGTGATCGCTTCATTTTCCTGTGCTCTAGGAAGGCAAACAGGCTTTGGATGATGAGATGTGATGCCAGGATAGCACCATAGAGTCCAAAGGAGAAGTAGTAGTTGTCTGTTTGGATGAACTGGTAGCCCACAATGTAAGCAGCGGTGATTCCCAGCAGGAGGGACACCCCGAAGAGCGTGGTTCCAAGTATTCTCAGGATACATATAAACCTCTCACAATACATCTGCAAAGAAGCATGGAAAACATTAGCAGAGCCACCACTTGCTGATATAAGACCCCGTAAGGGGTGCACGTGGCTACAACACAGAGCTCAGCATCAACAGAAACAGCCTGTGCTTCTGGCTGGGTCACAGACACTGCATCACCTTGCTCAGCTTAACATCTCTTAGCAGTACTTCCTCCATGTAAAGTAAGTTCCAAATTACTAGGAATTTTTCTACTATTTGTAATGTCCTCACAGAAGGTACTGTCTGTGTCAGCATCTTATTTTGGCATCCTAGGCTTGCTGAATGAGACACTCTGTCATATTACTCTGGAGGGGTTGGAGAAGGAGCTTTTGGGCCACTACTTACTTCATAAGGTCAAGGGCAAGCAGAACAGCTGAATGCCTGGGCAACCCCTACTCAACCTCCACCCATGTCATGACTGCATTTTGCCCTGTGTGGCTTCTGTCACTTAGTTATGTTTGCAAAAATATTGGAAAGACATTCTTAAAACAGATGTCTGAATGTATTTATAATTTTTTAAACAGCTGTCTGGCTATATTTACAATTTATATTTATATAATCAGACATCTGCTTTAAAAGCTCTTTTTAATACCATTGCAAAAATGTATTATTCATACATTTGTGTACATAGACATATGCATGTGTGAGCATGTGTGTATAGGGCTAAAGCTTGACTGAGATTAAGTCTGTAGCACAAGTACGCATTAATTTAACAGAGCCAAGACTTCACCCTCGTCTCAGAAATTCATTAGAACAGCAGCTGATTCTGACAATTTCTGTATATTTATGTTACCTGGCTTCTAAACTAAGCTCTGGGTTATGGAGGAGCTGGCTGGCACGGCGCGTGCTCTGGTATTCTTGAGACAAATAATGTAGGTAGGCAGACAGGCAGAATATATTGCTACCTAACTGATTTTTGTTGACAATCACGTTAACCATTTTATGCCACAGCTTTCTCAGAATTACTGGAAAGTTAATGATAATGCTTTATGTGAATTGATGCATTTGACATTAAGGACATAAAAAAGATAATGTCTGTTTAAGGCTAACCCAGCAAATGTGTTGCAAGTCAATGAATCTGAAACTCGGGCTTGAATATTTTGCTGAATTAGGGCCTCTCAGAGTCTCACTAATGAACTTAGTGTTTGTCTTTTCTTACTACTATTCATATTTTCCCTGATGTTATCATCTTGCTCGTCTGCTGATCATGTTTGTTTCACCATCTGTTGGCCAAAGCTGAAGTTGGGACAGCACTTCCTTACATCATATATATCTTTAACTCTTTCTTGAAAAAACACTACCAAGCTGCAGTAGCATAGCTGTCATCTATCATATTTCTATCTAAAAAGTTACAGGCTTGGAGAAAAAAAGTCAACACAGAATCATTTACAAAATAAAAATAAACCAGGCAAGCATGAAGTCTGAAGTTACAGACTATGTTTTTTTCCACTGGCTATTTAGGGACTTAAATTTCAAGACAGGACGAAGCCTCTTGAGTTTATATTCGGAGACACTGTCACAGAAATTGGACCCTATGTCTAGGACTTCCTTGAATACTTATGGTTGGGCTCCGACAGGTGCTGAAATCACCCACCAGCAAAAGGGACCATCCCTGCCCTGGCCTTTTTGAAAGTCTTTCACAACAGGGGTCATAGAAAAGCCTAATAAAAGATAGCTTATGCTTACCACCACTATAGGTGAATTAAAACTCAGTGCCCAAAATAGACTCGCTTTAGAAAACAGATTAAGTAATGGATCCCCTCTAGATTACCTTGAAGACAAATAGCCTGTGTGTTTATTAATCCCTCAAGCACGCAGAAGGTCACAAGCATCAAGTTAAATGTTTCATTAAGGGTGCAGTTGTACTCCGCTTTCCCATTTGGGGTCCACTACTTCTCTTCTCTTGCCAGAAACAGAAAATTCCTACTAGTGACCAGGGGTTAAAGTCTGCTTACATTAAGAATTATATGGCTAAAATCAATGGATTGCTTGTATGGGTAGAACTCACAGGATTTAGATTAAGATCTAGAGCGTTTACATTTGACTGACTATATACTGTACCAAGCTACTTTCATATTAATTTGCTATTGCTTTTTCTCTTCCTATGAAGTGTTTCCACACAAAAGGAAAAAAAAAGAAATGAATTCTCTGATCTTGTCATTACAGCACAGCTTCCCTCCCTCGCAAAAAACCAGTCTTTTAAGATCAAGAAATGGGTTTCTGGTCTTAATAAAACAGCATTTTTTTTCTATCCTTTCACTGTCAACCTTGGGAAAATAAACCGTGTTTTGATCTAAATTCTTGGCTTTCATCAAAGAAACTTTCCCCTTTGTATGTGCAATTGAGGTTTTTATGTATAGTCTTTTAACTGACTGAATCTCAGGGAAAGTCTGGAAAAAGTTGCTCAATATTCTCAAGCTTTAGCATGTGAGCTATTGATAACTTGCCCAGCAGAACTGATCTTTATCGACTTGAACGTGCCCAAACAATGGCAAAGAAGCCAAAAACTCTCCACCCTTCTCCAATAATTGAGCCAAGACGTTAAAAGGAAATGACGCTTGTACAAGTCTGGGACCAAAAATGAACTGCTGAGTCAAATAAGAGCATGAGGGGTGGAGAATAGCTGCATCAGAGATTTTAAGGTCAGACAGTGATGTTATGAGTATCTAGCCTGGCCTAACACAGTGAAATGTAAAAGGACATCCTTAGTAAGACATCAGTTCAAATTAATTCCTGAAGTTTCCTGAACTTGTCACATGAATTAGTGTATAGCACTGTGTTTTAAGAGTGCAAGCCTAGAATAATCCATGCTTAGTCAAGATGTATGCATCAAATGCTTGGTGAAGGACAAGCACCCATGTTAACTTCCAAAACCATAATTATTTTTCAGTCATTACACTGATAAGCACTTTTTCCAAGTACTAGCAATATTCTTTCAGAAAAATATAATTGCTAATATTCAAAGTTGCCATCATTACAGCTGACTAATTAGAGGGGGCTACCATACACACCTTGTACGATCATCATAGCTTAGTGGTTTGTTTATATCTCAGCCTAATGGATCTTCAGCTCCCTGGGGGATTTAATCCAGTAAGTTTGTCCTGGAAAACAGGCACTGCAGCATTTAATAAAAGAAAAAAATTACTGCTCAGCCTGGGGATGAAGTGCTCAACACATGGAGGACATGCAGCCAGTCCATATTCTTGGATCAACAAAGATAATTGCAGGTCACTTCTGTATACACATAGAACTGCTGCTACATGGGAACAAGTGTCAGAGTGGGGAGAGGGACATGTATCCTCACCTGGTGAGGAGGTGAGTTGGTGGGTTACCTCACTGTCTCTGGAGTCAAACCTGCACTTTTTGGGCAGGTTTTTAACCAGGTCCATAAAGGAGGAGGATGAAGATAGTACCTGTAATGTTCTTTCTTTATTATTACTATTTTAAGAGTAAAAGCTATTTAGCACTGAAAGAGGTTGGAGGGTCCATTGCTTTGTGTCAGCCCCGAAGGACATTTCTAGGGGGCAATAAGACTGAAGATTCAAGTGTTCAGGAAGCAGCCGCAGATATTAATCACTTATTATTAAAGCCTGTCCTCCCCAGGATGCTGGCCAAGTCTGACTGTTTTTGGAGGTGTTTACGTCCCTCATGTACTGCTCAGGAAGCCTGTGACAGGACTGCTAATTCTACTCTGCAGTTCAGGCACCTAGATCCTTTATGGGCACCTTCACCTAACCCAGCAGTGCTGAACCCAGTACAAGCTTTACACAGCCTCAGCAAACAGGGTCAAGGTTTTTATGCACAAGATGAATGTATGTAGAGAGGCTTCAACCTCTACTACTGAGCAATCTGTTGTCATGATCTTGCAGCTGGTTATATCCATGGATGGATCTGGTCAGTGCTAACCAGCACGCCTGGAAGAAATGAAATATGAAAGCCATATGCTAAATCCTAATGCTACATAGGCTGTTGCTGATTCAGTGACACATTTTGATTCACCAAGTAGTCCCAAGTATATATATGTCTTCTAGTGACTGTGCAGGAGGAGGCAATGTGTGCCTTGCTTTGGAGGCTCCTATGGAAAAGCACGGCCAAGAAATGCACCCTTGCATAGCAGTTCACTTAGTGAACTGTTTGGCAACATGTCTCTCCTGGCATCCTAATAAAGCCACACAGAGTATTTTTTGGGGCACACCTGTGATGAAGGAGAACCTATTCTACATTACTATTAACAACTGGCATAACTAGAAGTTGCAATCTTCTAACATTATTTTCATTAAAAAATTCAGGTTAACGAAGACTGACACCTACACTGTACATGTGATGACTGGGGTATTCACTCTAACGCTAAAGATCACATTCCTTTCTCAGACTGCATAACGCCTTAGATCTCAAGTTCGAAGAACATAGCAAAATATGCTTGAGTTCTCTGTATTCTGAGAAATGTTTAGGCTAGTATTTAACTGTAGTTATGGTACATAGATCTAACTTCAATAAGATCTAGACACTTGACTGAAATTCAGCAGGTTCTTATGTCCTGCTTTGGACCGGGTCTTTACTCAGCAAAGAATACTGTTGTCTTCTGTGGCAAAGCATCACTTTTTCCCCCCTCCAAAATCATATAGCATAGTCTGTTCATGTGGTTATTAATCCACTTTCATGCATCGCTGAGAGTAACAGGACCTGGAGATAGTTCATCCCTTTGTGAAGTCAGGAGGCAAGAGAAAAAAAGAGCTCAATTTGTTACTAATACATCAAGAGAGTAATAAACAGAATGGGGGCAAACACCCAGGAAACCTATGTGTATTGGTGTCTGAACATACCAGTATTATCTGCAGTCTGTTCAGCTATTCTGCAGCAGCCGTTGCGTAGCTGCCCTGAAGACTAATGCAGCAATCAGATTGTCCCCTACGTCTGCTAATACAGGACATGGAAACTGACTGACAGGAGGTAAAACTGAAGTTAGGTTTGCTTGCAACAAATGGGATACAGCTCACTACATCATCTGTTCCAGAAGTCATCTCTCATGTACAACACTCAAACATATTGCCATGTAGTACTTCGGGCTAGCTTTTCCCCAGAAGATTAAAAAGAAAGAGGTCCATACAAGAAGTCCATACATAAAACATAATGATTTGGAAGGTTGTTTAAAAGAGGTAGCACTTATTAATTCCAAAGATCTGAAGACATTTAAAAAAAACCCCTACACTGCAAAAGGCAATATTTGTCCACGAGACAGCAGTAAAGGTTCAATCACAAGGGTGCTTATTTTGTCCCCTTCACCTCTAAAGATTCAAAAGATCTGAGTCTCTCTGGACATCTTCCACCCTTCATCTATTTTCATATTTATACTCTGAACTAAGTTTAGTCAGCCCCCATGGACTGAAAACCTATTACTGTCTGAAAAGTGTGCTCCAGAGGTACACCTTGCAATTAGTTTCATTTAAGAGGAATCCAGTTTGTGTGCCCAGTGATCGCTTTCCAATACAAACTCGAGCAATGTGGTTGGAGGTGGGGGCAATTGTAGCATTGGCTTCAATAGCACACTCCTGAGTCAAATGGAAATGTTACTACAAACCAACCCCACGTACGAAATCTGCACATCAGACTTGTCTGTAAATCTTAGTTGCAACCAGAATTGCTGAGCACTGAAAACCTTTGAAAATGTCTCATTTTCACCTGCCTGTAGAGAAGCTGAATTCTTGAATGTCTGCTGATTATGGTCCTCTGAACCTTAGTGCTTGAGCGTTGGATTCAGCAAAGCATGTAAGTATGTCATTAAAGATAAGTGTGCACTTAAGTATTTTGCTGAAGAGGGAAACGAGTGGATAATTTATCTTTCAGTTCTGTAGTGCAGGCATTAAAAAAGCCTTCTCTGCAAAGCTGCTATTTCTGGAATACTCATGATAAAAACGTATGCATAGATTTGGCAAATTTAATATACAGATTAATGTCCCTTATGAAGGTTGTCAGATGGGTCATTGTTTAACCACTGCATTTCTTACTTTAAGGAATCCAAAAATGGGCAACTAGGATTTTGTTCCTAGTGTTGCCATTCACCTGCTGGGTAACCTTAGGTAAGTGAATTCACCTCTCTCTGTCTCAGCATCCTCACCTGTAAAATGGGAATCATGGTCATGCAAGAGGTTCTCAAATGTCTATAGAACCCTTCATAAGGCTTGGGTTACTGATCTTTGCAATGCTGCTCTTTCTGGTGTGATATGGGACCCACAAGTTCCCCAGTTTCATATAACTGTTTTTCCTCAGAAAAACCCCACAAAAACT
This sequence comes from Aegotheles bennettii, assembly GCA_013398125.1. NCBI lineage: Eukaryota > Metazoa > Chordata > Aves > Caprimulgiformes > Aegothelidae > Aegotheles > Aegotheles bennettii. The sequence continues at coordinate 463,541 of VZRW01010749.1, forward strand.
AACAGACCACTTCCTATTTTGCTTGCCTATATTCACCTGAAGGTAGAGTCAGTCGGCATTTGTCTGTAATAAACATGCAACTCTTAGGATGCCTGAGACCAGTGAGGTTGGAAATACAAAAGCTGACACACGTGGGTACGCATGCACACAGCTACTGAGGGCTGGTTTGCTCAAAGCTAAAGGAAGGGCATCATCTTTTAAAAGCCTTAAAAACCCAAACTCTTTACTCATGAGAATAACAGCATTGGCTTTAACAGAGCAGCTGCTTGAATGACATGAGATGTTTGAGCGTGTGAGTACACATACTGTACGTGACCTTACATAGCCTGTGTGTATACACAAACTTTATCTGAACGTCCCAGTTTTTCAGCCAATATTTAGATTCATTACTAGTCTTATTTTGGTGGCAAAGTAAATCATTCATCTTTGAAGTACAAATGGTTCCAGGTACACATTAATTACAAGCATAAAATAGTTGTCCAGACTCCCTCTTCTGTTTTACAGCCTGCAGAGAGGAAACTGAAAAGTTACATCTGTACATCTTTACTACAGTGGAGTTACCATATCTGGTGCTTTTGGTTATTTATCACTTCCAGATTTTGTCATGCCATTGATATTCTGGAAAGGGCTCACATAAGATTAAAATTAACTCTGGGGTTACATTTAAAATAAAGAACAGGATTAGTAACGATGGCAAATTGTGCCTGTGTGCACAGGCTTTGATCAGCAAATCAAGAATCTACTGTCTGCTCAATGCATGTTTCCCACTAAACTGCCCAAATTTAGTCTCTTACAGGTTTGAGTAATCAATGTGCAAATGGATTATACAGCTGCTGGTTGGATTTGTCCCTAATGTAGACACTGATGCACTAGTTGTTAAGTTAACAAAAAAAGGCCAACACCCCCTCTCTCAATCAAATGCTCTAAGAAATAAATCAAGAAGTTCATTATATTTGTACTCAGATACTTTGGATTGTGGTTAAACAAAGATCTAATTTAGGAATGTTTTCGGGTTGCTAGTTATGAAGCCCATGGATGCTTTTGGCACAAAACTGACTACTCCATGTCTTACTCCAGCAAACAAATATCTATGTGGTGTTCACAGCTTATTATCTTGTAATTAGTTTATAAAGCACAGGTCGTATCTCGTTTGATTTAGTCCAGTCTCACCACACACGATGGAGTTGTCACTTCATACACTAACCTCAAGTGAAGCAAATAAACACAATAAAGCAAATTTGCTTCCACGCCGTAACTATGAAGTTTGTTACTAGTGAACTACCACGGGAAACTCCACTGAACCCAGTAGAGCTGCTCTGACCACTGGGAAAACCTTTCCCCATTTTTTTCTGCATTTGCCTGTAGGATACGAAAGATTTCCCAGCATGAACTAAAATCCCAGCTGTATTGACACCAGGGACAAAACTCCTGTAACCTCGGTGGGGACTGGGTCTTGAGCAGTTTTCCAGGGGAAGGAAACACGTTTCCCTGCCATCCCCCAGATGAAGTGACCCATCCTTTCTCTTAAGCAGGACCTGGGGCCCTTGTGCTACACACAGAAAAAACACGTGCATGCCCATGGAAAAATGATCCCTAGGGAAGGAGGCTGTGGAGCAGAGTGCTAACGCAAGGAGCAGCTACGCCTGGGGAGGTGTGCGGTCACTGCAGGCGCTGGGAAGGGATTAGGCAACACCTTGCAGGAGTGCAGTGTGCTGGGGTCCTGCAGGGAAATGGGGTACGTTCTTTCCTAAGGTCACCCTTGGCCAGTGTTGTTATGGAGCCTGGTGGGACCAGGTGAAGGGTGTTAAGACCCTTAAGGGCTGGGTCTCCTCGGCCGTGGCTGCAACACCCGGACCTGACACTCGAACAGGTGCCGGAAAGGGCCACGAGGCACAAAGGTCTGCGGAAGGACACAGTGGAAGGAGACCCCGCGGTCCGGCCCTCAGCACCGCGCCGCGGGGCTGCTCGCGCGGGGGAACCCCGGGCCTCCGCCGCAGCCAATGGGGGCGGCGCTG
>VZRW01010749.1:465995-720355 GCA_013398125.1 Aegotheles bennettii
GGTGCAGAGCCAGCCCGGGCGGCGAGCAGGGCTCAGCGCAGCGGCTGCCGGACCTGTTCCATTTCATTTCAGGGCTTTGGGGTTTTTTTATCTTCTTCCTCTCTTTCTTTCTTTCTTTTTGCGAATCGCTCAGCAATATCTTAAACGGATTACACGGAGGAGGGGTTGAAGCTGAAAGCCTCATTCATCCTCACTGCGGTCCTGTTCATTGCTGAAGTAGGTGTAGCGGTAAGATCCTCCCCCAGCCCCTGTTCGGGGGATCTGGCTCAGCTTCCCTTCCTTGAACACTGGGGATGGGGAGAGAGGGTCTTCTGCTCCCCAGGTGACCGAAGGGTGATCATAAACCACCTACCTTGTTTGTCCTTCTGTCCTTTGGTCATAGAGGGGCTCCAGCCAACTGCGTGGTCTCTCGTACTGTTGCTCCCGCTGAACAGTTTCCAAGTTTGAGGTAAAAGATCAAATCGCACTTTTCAGGGACTTGTTGAGACGCTCAGAAATAAAAAATAATTAAAAATGAAAATAATAATAATAAAAAAAAATCGTTTAAGGCTATTCAGTCCTACTCATTTTCTCCCACGTGTTTTCACAATTACCATGTATTTGTCTTTCTCTGCTTCAGTTTCTATCTCAAAGTTGTGGGATTATTTTTTTTTCAAATAATAATAATAAAAAAAGCTAGAAGTAATAAATTAGGAGTTAGTTTCTCGTGGTCGAAGCTGAAGATCTTATTTCAAACCCGGCTAGCCAGGAGCCTGGAGAAGTTGCAAGGCAGCGTCTGAAAGTTTGAGATGTACAGCATCAGATAAAGTCTCTTTGGTGATGCCTTGCTGACCGAGTAACTGTTTCAATGAGGTTTCTCAGCAGCAGCAGCAACCGGGTAATATTTTCCAGACGTCTTTTTCTTTCCTGCTGCTGCTTTTCTGCCTCCTCCACGTTATGGGGTCTTTTAACAAGTGAGACTTGAGTTGTTTTAATAGGCGGAGGATGGGAAGAAGGAGGGGAGGGAACTCCTGTAAGGAGGAAAAAAAAAAAGAAATCAACCCTGCCCATTGAAATGATCTCAGCCAAGGACCAGTTCAGCGGCAGGAATTCAATTAGCTGAGTTGCAATTTTTTCAGAGAAATGCAATACGCGTATGTTACCACCACCTGATTTCCGATTCGTGCCCCGCAGTTAGGGGAAAAACCCCACTTTCCCCACTCCCTGCATCTCTAGGTCGGGGTGTGGGACTCGTCCCTCCCACAGCCACTATTCTGCTGGAACAGCTTTTGCTGCTGCTGTTTTTTATTAATACGGGAATTGCCTCTATGAATGGATGAACTTTGCAGTTTCCAATCCTGCTTTACCCATTCACTCTCGGAAGCGTTTGCTGTAGTAAATACCCAAGGAAGCTCCCACTGGCACGAACACCCATGCTGCCTGCGCTAAAACAAGCCAGGAAACACGTTACACATTTAAGAACTGGAAAATTGTGGGTTTATTTTTTTTTTAGTGGGTTTTTTGTTGGTTTTTTTGTTTGTTTGTTTAACCAGAAATGTTCACTCCGTGCTCTATTGATGGTTTGCTGTTAGCCAGGGGCGGGCAGGGGCACCAGCAGCTACCAGCACCCCCCGCCTGCCAGCAGCTCTCACTCGCACGGATGCGGGCTCCTTCCCTTTGTGACTCCTGTGCCTCCAAGGCGCATTTCCTCGCCTTCGAGCGCCCGCTTCCACTTGAAATGATGTGAAAAGGGCACTAGGTGGCACTGTTGAAGTGAGAGGAGCAGCACGGAGCTGGTAACACCCCGAGCTGGGATGCGCTGCCACCGAGAGCGCGGAGCCGGGCTGGGTACTGCGAGCTCTCGCCCTGCCCTGGCAGAGACCTTCCGGGGGAGGATGGAGGGGTCAGCTTCTCATTCCCCTGTGCTGTTTCCCCAAGGACCACAAAGGTCGCTGCTTGGAGGCGTCGAGCCCGCAAAGGGGACCATGTCCAGACACCATTGGGAAACCCGGCAGTGACTCCTCACCAAGTTATTGCCCATCGTTCATTACCTTCTGGCGTGGGAAGACTTTGCGGTGCCTTGGGGGCTCCAGAAGAGATGGTTTAAAGTTGGTGGTTGCCTAGACTGGAGTTTTTTTTGATATGTCAGATTTTCAGGTGTGCTGAGTTGATGCCAAGAGGAAGAGTGGCTTTAGGACACGCATCGAAGCTGAGCTCCTTGAGAAAATGGTCTGCCTCAAATAACAAGTCTGCCTCTAGTTTAAGCTAGAGTTTTGTGGCTGTTCTAGCCTGGCAGTGCTAGGGAAAGCAGCTGTCTCACCCTCCTGCTTTGGGCTCCTAATTCCTGCCTCCTCACTGTCCTTTTCGCTATGTCAGAACTGATCTAGGTTAGAAAGTAGTTATTTTGGAAGAGGAAGCAGCAAAGAAGTAAGACCAAGGAACTTGGGCAGGGAGAAGGCAGAACAACTGCTTTTCATAGCAGTCTGGTTTACGATGGTTTGAAGTGTACTTGAAAGTGCAGCATGGCTTAGCAAACACGAAGTCTAACAGGGCTCCCAGGCATCCCTCCCTGTTCCTACATTCCAACCCCCCTCCAAATGGTCTGTGTTGCAGCATCTCCTGCTACAGGGCCCGGCACATCTCTCTCATCAGGCAAGGGGCAAAGTGCAGCGTCTGCTCCAAACAGGACCAGAGGGCACAAGGCTGTCAAGAGGGCTGCTGCACCCCCTGCCTACACTAGCCTTCCTACCACCCAAATATCTAGTGTAAATCAGGTTTATAACATTTGTCATTTAGCCAGGCAAGGAGCTACCACCAACCTCTGCTGCCATCATACATGTAACCAAGTCCTTGACATCTCTATGAATCTTAAAGCATGATTTCCTGACATCAGACTTTCATTGGTGCTGCCAGAGGCAAGAGAGGATTAAGTCGTAACAGATGTACCAAGTCCGTCCCTGAACACAGCAACTCCCATAGCTGTGCCTCGGGGAGTTCTTGATGCCAACCTCTCTCAGGCTTCCTGGGCACTTATTTGCCTTGAATTGTTTCAGGGACACTTATGTCCTGCACAGGGGACTTCATGTCTAGGATGATTTCTGTAGTGAGGTTTGAAGGTGGGTGGGTTTGTTTGGTTTTTTTCTTCTTTTTGTAAACAAATGTTACAAATGAACCATTTCTTTTTTTTGTTGTTGTATTCTACCTTTTAATAGTTTAAATTTGGAGGCTGTACGTCTCCTCTACTGATGACTGTATATTGCTCTGGAAATACACAGTGTCCCATTGGCTTAATCTCATGCTCTTTAGATTTGAACAGGGATCAAGAGACAGAGCCTGGTGAGGCACAAATCTTTGCGTCCTACTTGTATTACAGGGGCAGCAATAGCAGCACTTAAATCATGCTGAAACTTTGTTTTAGAAAATGACATAATGGGAGTGGTGAGTCTCTCATTTCCACGACTACTTCCTTCTCAGACATAGCCCATGTTGTGTGATCAAGCTGTCAGGGCAAGTGGGATAGCGTAGGTCGCTGAAGGTAGGTTTGCCTACCAGGAAGGAATTAAAAGTAGGAGGAAATGATTAATGCCAATCTAAGTAGTGCTATAGAAAACAGATGTAGATGTGTTTCATTGGAAGAATATCACATCTACATTTATATATTATGTTACATCTACATGGTTATAATTATCAAATAATCCTATTTTCTAATTGGGATTTATAATCACCAGTAGTGGGGAAAAGGGACTTCTTGGCTGTCACTGTCCACAGGCATAGTTGATCACCAGCAGTAGGAGAATAATCTTAATTAGCCAAAAGGACTTAATTTTCTAACGAGACAATGGGTTTGTTTGAGAGAGGTCAGACAAAATACATTTTGGGAGGAGTTTGGCATAGGCTATGGTTAAATAAATTGGTTACTGAAGAGCAAATTAGGGACTGAATTGATGGCACATTAACCACTCTCCAGCGACTATTGAGTACTTGCTTTTATCCTGAGGGGTTGGCTCTATGTGTATTTTTCTTGCCTCTTTTTTCTATCACCCCTAAATGTGTCAATCCTATCCCTCAACGCACACAACACACACACACACATGTCAATCTACTCCCTCACTAGGACCAGCAGAGTTTGCAGTGCTTAACCGATTGCTTCAGTGAACTGACCCGTGTTGAGGACAGCTGCAAAGCCTGGGAGCCATTTCCTATGTGCACGTGTAAATTGACTGTCCTGAGTGAGAAGAACGAGGATGTTCAGGTGGAAACGAGCAGCTGGTGATAGCTGGCAGCAGGACTGCCCTAAACAGCATCCTTGATAGCATTGCTGCCACGAAAATACAAATAGAGCTGGTCCCTCAGTGAAGCTGAAGTGGCTGAGCCCATCCATGCTGGAGGGTTCTTATCTCACATGTCCTTCAAGGTAAGGACTTACACAAACTCTTTTATTGCAGATCAGCTACTGTGCAGAGCTTAGCAAAAAGAAAAGTAATGCACAGTTGTCTTCACAATAAGAAAATGAGAGATAATAAGGATCTTTTTCATGTAACAATGAAAAGCTAAAAGTGGAAGGTAGACATACTCAAGCTAGACAGGAGATACATTGAAGAGTGAGCTTTCTTTAACAGTTATCTGAATGGTGAAGGGGAGTGGTGGATTCCTATATTTTGAAATCCTCCAGATACATTTTTAGAAGCTACATTTACAAGTGCAATTTATTGGACCCAGTACAAGAATAAGAGAATGGATTTCAATAAAGAGGATGTCAGACTAAATGATATAACAGTTCCTCCCATCCCTAAACTCCATGGAACTACCAACAACCAGACTGACATGTCAGGTGTATTCCACACCTAATTCCACATGTATTCCACTTCCAGTGGAAGTAGGAGAGTTGCAGAAACTTATACGGGTGTAAGTGAAAGCAGAATCATGCCCTAAATTACAATTTTATAGCAACTGAGAATCCACTTGCAGATTTTAATATAAATGTCATGGGCAGTTTGAGGCTCATGGAGACTGTGCAGACAGACCTAAAACTCTGTGGTTGTTTTCACCATGTACAGAACCCTTTTAGAGGCTGCCAGTGTTCTGAGCATTTAAATCCAAGGTTATTTATAAGTGAAGTTGTACAGGATCTGAAGAAAACCACTGGTCTTGACAATGAAATCACTCTTGCAAAATTGAAACTTTCCAACAATTTCTCTTTCATATAGCAGAGAAAGCCATAACTCGAAGCAACAGTTCAAAGTTAAGAGCAGACAGGTTCAGACTAGAAACTGGTCATGCACATTTGGATGTGTCCAGAACTCTTGGCTAGAATGGACTGTGATTGTCAGCAAAAATGCCCTTCAAGATAGTTTGAAGTAATGAGTTTCAATGTGTAACCAGCATGGAATAGAAGTAAAAGCAGGGCAGTTATAGGTTTCTTTTGTGAAGTCTAATTTAAGAGAATGACTTAATCGCATGCCTATATTCTAATGTGACAGTAGTGAAAGCACAGTTTAGAACAACTCAATGATTTTTTTTTTAAATAGCAGCATTATACTCTGTGTAGGATTCATAGATAACACCACATAATACAAAGAGCACGTGCAATTGAAAGATAGATCTGCAAACAATGACTGTGCTAGTAAACTAAACTGACCAGAGCCAGGCAGCTCAAGGTTGCACATGTTCATCCCTGCCATTTCACTGCTGCCAAGCTCCTGGCAGGACTGATCCTGACCAGTTTGGAGAGCCTGACCATCCCTGAAGACCAGTTCCCCACCTGGGAGGATGTCAGGGCTCTCACGTCCAATGGGCTGATTACAGGATGGGGACATAGTCCTGTACATTCCCAGAGGGAGAAGCTGGACAAAACAGTGTTATTCACATGCACCACTGTAGTGGTTTTTAGAAGCCTCCACAACTGGTTGGAGGTAGTTGCCTTTATTAATTGCCCTGCTGCCTAGGCAGGGAACTGAAGTGGTGCAGCTGGTCACAGCCTGCTTGCAGCACTGCCCTGGCCTCTGCCAGCCTGAGGTCTGGGCTTGTCCTCCCAACAGCTCTGCCAGCTGAGGCAGTGTAGTCATCCTCAGCTGCACATGGGAATGAAGGCACAGGTACCTGGACCCTGTAGTGTGCTTATTTATAATTGTATATATTATAATTTTAAAAAATATTATTTAAACGAAATTTCAATTTTCATTGAATTTCAGTTTCCATCAGAACTATATTTTAATTAACTGAAATGAAAAAAAAAAAGAATGAGACTTTCCTTGAGTGTATGAGATTTAGGTGGGGGCTCAGGACACCCCTTTTATTAATTTTTAGGGTGCTTTTTGTCTGTTGCTGTTACTTACCAACCAGTTCACCCAAACTTACCTCTTTACCTAAATAATTACATGGTCTCTTGCTCACTTTCCAAGAACATGATTCACATTGCAGATCAGTGGTAGGAAGGGAAATACTATTAAACTGAGAGCCCCTCCCTACCATCACCAGCTCAGTGAGAGATGGGTCACCATGACGCAGGCCTCCGAGAACGGCTGCCCCAGGAGACCTCAAGGGATGCAGCTGTACTCATACAACTTGGAGGCCCATTTTCTGCCAACCTTGTATGAAAATTTGCTAGAAATCAAAGTCCACTTGTATCTTGTTTCTTTTTCTGGAAGTCCCGCATAAGAGCAGTAGCTCTGAGTTAGTGACACATTTTCCAACAAAAGTAGTTAAGAATCAGGAGTGAACCTAACACTTGTGGGGTATTGTGCACCTCCCAGCTGGCCGCTGAGCAGCATGGCTGCGTGATGTGTCTGTGATGTGCAGACCTTACCAAGGAAGGGTGAATCTCAAGATGGGACCCAACGCACTTGTCTATGGCAACATTTTATGTGACAACACTAACAATCAATTGATGCCCCAGGCACCTGGTTTTGCCCATATTTTTTCTTGAGTGGGATTTACCATTAGGAAGGGTGCAGGCCCTACTTTGTGGAGCTCTCTGGTCTTCATGGATTTTCTCGGCATGTGGTTTGGGTAGGAGGCTGGGTTGCAGCGTACGACAGCTGAGCTGTTTGGGTTATTGGGTGGTCAGGAGGTCGCTTAGTTGCAGAAGATGTTTGCCTGGTGTTACACAATGCATCTGGAGTGTGTGAAAATGTCCACTAGTGTTGCATTGAGGAGCAGGAAATGAACCTGAAGAGAGCAGGTCTGCTTACAAATAACAAGTATCAGAGAGTACTAATGATCCCCAGCAGCTTGCACACAAAGAAGGCAAGACCTCATCACAGGCAAACACAAGCTGAGTAATTTTCTTGCTTTCCTCCATGATTTGAACGGGCCAACCATGCCACATCTCTTTTGCAAACACGCGCTTGAGTATATGTGCTGATAACAAAGCAAACCTGTGAGCAGTGGCAGGCTGCAAAGCCTGCTGATTCAACTCGCTCTCCTAATTTTTTACTGAAAATATTGTTTTCAGTTCTGGTTGGGAGGGCAGAGTTCAAAGACACTGCTCTTTCATGCCTGTTGTCAGATGGGAGCCCTGAGGACGAGGGGGTCTTTTCCGTGACCATAACCACAGGAGTAGGTTACATATTGAGCTACCAGTGAATTGACAGAGATTTGGCAGCATTAATATGCCTTGATGCAGGATGCAACTTTTCCTGCTGCTGCTCACTGTGATCTGAAGTGATATCGACTGTCTGGCCTATGGTGGGGGAAAGTCTTTCTATTACTGGTCACAGGAAGAGGAAATCCTCCAGGTAGACACAGGCACGGAAACAATGCCAGGAGAAGACGCAAGAGCTTCCACATTCATCTGCCCGGGAGAGCTGTGAGCCTTGACACCCCGCTGTCCCCACTGTGGACTACAGGCAGCCACTGTGTGTCTGACCTCCCCTGAGCTGGGAACAGCATGTCAGGGCAGGAGGGGAGAGTGTAAAGCCTGGATTTTTTTTCCAAGACCTTTGCATAGTCCATGGAGAAAGGCAGCTTCCTACAGAGGGTAATTCAGAGCTGTTGTATTATGTTGTGGACTGACTCTTAAAGGAGCATCATGGTTAAAGAGACATCCCCCCATCACATCTTCCCGTGTTTTAGTGAGTGGCTTTTCTCCACTGTGACTGGAGGACACAACAGTGGTCTGGCTACTAAAATATTTTCAGTGGTCCTGGCAGGTGCCTGTTTCTACAGGTTAAACACACCTCACAGTACTGATTTTATTAACTTTTTGGAGTAACCCTCTGCATCTCACACAACAGTCTGTGCAGGCAAACAATTTATCATAACACTCTGATACTTTAAACAGTGATTCTGCAAACACTGGTTCTGTGACCAGTGTTAAAAAGTGCCACCTGCCATCCAGCTGGAACTCAGGGTCCTGCAGGACATGGCTCTTAACAAGTCCTTGCTCTGCAAGTATTTACTGGAGAGAGCTCTGTCTTCCCATGGCATTTAATGTCACCTGCAGAGGCCTCAGCTTTCCGAAGTCAAGAAAGATTTTTTTTCCTTTTGAACACGCTCATCTGACAGCATGTCAGGCTGTGTCTACTGTACCAAACCAGGAACTGCAGGCTCCAATCTAGTTGTGAGAATGCAAACCACAACAAGACTCTTCAGGACCAGTGAACAGACTCTAATTAATTTATTTTCCTGGGAAAGACACAGATTTCATAATATATTAGGCATATGATTGCTTGGCCTTGAGTTACAGCAGTTTAAGATCTTACAGCCCACCACTTGACCCAATCAAATGCACTCATTCAGGCCATACTGATCTATATTTTTGTGTAAATGCCTTTGTGTGGGTTTTTTTTTTTTGCAGTGGTTTTGAGCTTAGCATATGCTGTGACTCATCTCAGATGTGGTAGTTGAATACACAGCATAAACTCAATTGTATTCAATCCTACATGTCCTGCCAGCCTGCTAGGTTTACCAAGCCCTAATAGACTAATTTTTCTCTCTCTCTGCTCTTCATTCCACAGTACTGATGGATTTATCCTGCATATTGCAAGAAATAATAAATACACTTATGAATTCAAGGCCAAAATAAAGGGTACAAATGTATGAAAAAAGACATATAAAATATCTTCTCAAAATCTCTGGATTTCATGACATTGCTTGGTACTTTACGTTGCTACCTCCTGCTGATTCCCTTTCATTAAAACATCTTGGTAGCAAAGTGCCACCACAAAGATCTACGCCACTTTCTATCAAGCTATGATTGAATAGGCTAGAAAAGGAGAGCATAGCATGGTTTCTTGATATGCTCACATAGGGATATACTCAAAGGATCCTCTCCCTTACATTGTATGCAGATTAATATTTACTGATATTAATTATCATTTATTATTAATTTACTCAATGAACACATTTTTTAAAGGAAAATGCAAGATGTTTAACTACATTGATGACATACAGGGCACAAAATTCATACCATTGGCTTGCAGACGGCTGGGTAAGCCTGAAGCCTGGGAGACTGAGTCTTGATTTGATTTCTGATGTGAATACATTGGAGATGGAAGCGACTGCAGCAGCATAAATCTCTAACTGCTGCCTATGACTTCAAGTCCATTCACTCTGAGCAGACACATTTTGTTGTCTGGCTTTTGGCCAAATCTGTCACGGGGAAGAATCATGTTGTAATGGAATAGCATCCTGACTCTGCAGGATACTGTTTGATCTTGCCTATATAGATGAGGCTAAGCCGTGCTATGACGGCATTGTGGCAATGTGCTGCAGCCCTTTGAAGATCAGGGTTTTCTTCATTTGTGTAAATTGTGCTTGAGACCCATCCCGAGTGGAGACAGAGAAATGCTGGGGAAAGCAGAACTATATTAGGGGACAACTTCTCATAAATCTCTGTTCTCAAGAGAACAAGAGAAAATTTTGCCAATGCCCTTTGCATCCTGGCCAAGGGAAGTCACGGCCAGCAGGCATTTCTTTCCCCACTTCCCTTCTAGACACATCTGCAGGGTCCTTTGAACCTACAGCCTGTCTCCTCCCAGCTTTTCCCTAGATTCACCCTCTGGTGTCCCTGGTTCATGCCCCTGTCATGGGTGTACAGAGGATCTTTCACTCCTGGGACCAGTGACAGAAGGAATTTGTCTCCATCCTTCAGTTATAATTCCTCATAGCAATGGAAAAAAAAGAAGAATGATAACTGGTTTTTGCATTCAAGAAATGTAGGCATGAACGTGAATGTAAAGTGGTGATTTGTGAAAGCAGACAAACACCAGTTGTTGCAGAGGCCTATAACATTTTTACTGCTTCCTCGGGAAGTACAGAGCCGTTCCTGAGGGACTTTCCCTGGTTGAGCTCAGGTCCAGGCCCCAGCTGGAGATAACTCCATAGCATCTGTGCACCAACACTCACAGTCCACAATGACGGGGTGCCACCTCACCCCTTCCTGAGGTTTGATTGTTATTTCTAGAACAGAGCAATGGAAAAACAAAACCTCAAATCCTTCTTCTCAAAGCTGCTTTTATCTTGCATCCTGCCTTTGAGTTTACTTAGCTGGTCTAGACCCTCTCTTATGGAGGAAGTAAAAGGACCATGTGTTTCAATGAACTGGTAGCATTTGCTTTCTAAGAGGTGGATTTGTGCCTCTTTACCCTACTTCAGACAAGTTTAGTTTAAGTTTAGTATAATCCTGAAGATTCAGGAGGCAGTATGACGTGTTCCCTAGAGGAGGTAGCACAGAAATTGGAACCCCCCACCTACAAGTTCCAAGGGAGTTTTCAGGTGCACACAAGAGCCGAGGAAGCTTTGAGCTATGATGGCACATGCATGGGTGTCTGCAGCCTCGGAGGGGCTTTTCAGCCTTTTGCCTTTCCTGGGGCTTTAGGTTTTTGCCCCTCACCAACCCAACATTTCAGAGGGTTTGCCATGCGCTGATGGTCTGGCAGCCCTGCACGGCCACAGTGCCAGCTCTGAACTCAAAAGCAGGGTTGTCTTTCAGATGAGAGCTGCTGGGAATACCTGAGATTGGAGTATGTAGTGTAAAAGCAGCTTGGTAGTGCCTACTGTCATAACATCCCTGTTAGGCAGAAGATTTGATCCTTGTCCCTATGGTCTCCAATTACAGCTGAACAAATTGGAAACCTGAGTGCCAGTCTTGCTTTGCACTGATAACTCAAAGTCTTGTTTTGCTCAAATAACAGCGTGCTGTGCAAAGCAACAGAAGGCAAAGATGCTACATTAGTTTCACCTGTGAAGGGGACCCCAAAGAGAAAAGGTTGAAAAAATGTTAAAATTAAAATTCTATAAATATTATTTTGTATCAAAACAAGTGATACTGCTACCATCAAGGCTTGTTTCCAATCAAGCTTTGCTTCTGTGACACCTACTACGGGTTGTGTCCATGTTTGTCTCAGTGAGGGAACTGATTTTGGTCTTTTATTTTGGACACTTATTTACCCAGTGCTTGGAATACTTCTATATTTTTGAAACCGTCATGAGAGTTAAAAAATACTGACAGATTAAAAAAAAATATGGAAGAGTTAAAAACAACTTACCAGAAGTTAGAGAGACAAGTTAATAAACACTTTTGAAAACATACTCTAGTGCATGAATGAAAAATACCCGTTACAGTTAATCCCCTTTGCATATCCCAATATCTTAACTGCTTTCTGCCTGCGCAATAGAATATCTACATTTTTAAGTGCTAATGAATTTTAACAGCTCTTAGTCATAGGGAGTTGCAGGGGATTAATAGTGATTCTGGCTTAGCAAAAATTTCCTCTCACAAGTAATTTCATTTTTTTTCCATCATTAATCTTGGGTGATCTGTCCATGTCTCTTTCTTTATATTCTTCCCTCTTCCAGGAATCTGTCTTCCCCAAAGCAGTTCAGCAGTTGTGTGGGCAGCTCGAGCTGGCTGCAGTGGGGAGGGCAGGGCTGCAAAGGCCCTGAATTCTTATCTTGTGCCTGCTATTGAGAGCCTCCGTCTCCTCCAATGTCATTTGTTTTGTCATCTTCTGGGTGGCTGATCAAATACCTCAGCAGCTGGGCAATGTTTCCGTAAATGTAAATCAGCAACCAAATCCCCCAAGGTGTGTATCTGGGTAGAGCTAGTTCATGGTGATGTGTTGTACTGGCTCATCTCCTGTTCTTTCTTGGAAACAGAGAAGAATCTTTCATTGAAGTAAAATATAGAAGGTTTTTTTAATGATTTTTTTTTTTTTTTACTTTCTGTCTACCTCTGTTCCTACAGCAGCCCCACTGAATATTTCCCACTTCCCCCTCACCCTTCTGCTGGGGAGTTAATCACCCAAGAAACACCTTGTGTGGTGCAAGTTTACGCTTGCCTTGTTTTACATGCCACAAAAGGGGTTAATGGGCCGTCTCTGCAGTGTAGAACTAGCCCTGAGACCAGGCTTAAGTGTCAGTTCTCTTTCTGACCATGTTTCTTGCCTGTATAAGCACCTGTGGGGCTGCTTCTGACTTGGCCCATGTGGTTCTCTGGGTAAGTCAAGTCCTGAAGGCTTGGGGGAGCACTCGCTCACATTGTGGATGGGCTTCAGCACTTTGTCTGGCCAAAAGCTTCAATGTCCCTGTGCTGAGCCTTCATATGACCTCTGCTCAGCAGGTAGAGCTGCCTGAGAGTTTTTCTAGGAGGGTCCATTGCTGTTTGGCACAGGAGCAGATGGGATGTGGAAACTCGAGCTAAGGCTGAGGTCCTGAGAGCGTCCTTGACATTCTAGGATGCCTTTACTTGGTCATTCATACATCAGGCACTCAACAGTCCTTTTTTCCTGAACTCAGATGTCCTTGGGTGCCCTCGGGTTGGGTGTACCCAACCAAGTGCACTCTAACTGTCTGCTTTGCTCCCTTTCACCTCCACCCGAGATAGATGCTGGAGGAGAGCAAATTAAGCCATTCCTTCCTGGTGGGATGTCCCAACGACACCTGGCACAGACTGGGGAAGTTAGTCAGAAACCACTGGAAACAGAGCAACCTGGGAGGAATCTGCTTCATCACGCAGCTGCTATTGCCTAACGTGAGTTTTGCACAACACAGTAATTGGTTCCAACTGACTCACAGCAGAGCCCTGGCAAGGGAAAGTTCACGTCAGGAAGGACGTGCGGTTCCTATGGCGGGGGGACATCGCATTTCAGAGATCCTCAGCTGGCAAATGATCTGGGGAGAGAGCAGCAAGAGGCGATTTGCCACTGAGAGTTACAGAGAGAGCTTTGAGACAGTGGGAGTGAGGAATGCAACCAGATCCCTGTCCCTGCAATGTGTGTAAAGAAATTGCTTTTTTGTCCAGAGGGGGCACTCTTAGTGCAGATATTTTAAGAGGTCTGCAGAGACAAGCGATAGCATGTCTGATTGTAAGCTATTAATAATATTCACTAAGAGCATTTCTTACCTCTACTCTAAGCTGTGAATATTATATGAGCTCAAGTCAATTGTATTTGAAAATATCCAAAATCTAGTAAAAACAGACTCACACTTCTCTCTTTGTTCAATGTTACTGGCCAATAACATTAGCAATGCATCATATCATATCCATTAAAAAAGGGATAAGTGACAACACAAATATAAAGCCAACATTAATTTGGTCTTTATTCTCAGAGGGAAACATTAGGATTTATGTATTCTTGTTCTGGATCTGTTGTGGCTCTACTTAGGCCAACTTAGTCAGAGTGAATCCAGGTTCGAAGCAGCTCTGCTCAGTATATACCACCATTCCCATATAGCTGTAATATAACACCTCTGAGTGTTGAAGAAGGCAGTGCCCTTTTATTTTCTGTCCTTTTTGCTACAGCTCACTGGCTGCTGCCCTTTTTTCCCAGACTTGTAGTATTTCCTCCCTTCTCTCCCTTCCCCCAGTCTACCACTGTGTCAGTGAGAAACAAAACTGCTGAAACCTGAGCTTTCTGGCTAGAGAAGATGAAGAATGAGAGGAGGAGGTGGTAATTAAACCCTCCCCCATATTATTCATGCAAAGGAATTGTCTTTGAACACCACTCCATCCTGGGAGCCTCTCTGAGTTCAAAGAGAAAGCTGAGTTGTTGTCATTCTGGGGCCTTAATCTAATCACGATGTCCCCCTTTGGTTTAAAAATCTTCTTAGGAGGTGGCAAATATCTCTCCACATTTACTCTTTTATATTTTATTTTTATTTTTTGGTCCTAAGAATGTGGTGCTTTTTATTTTGGCATTTTTCTTGTAGTGCAGAGTTTTATCATCCAAGTTAGACTGGTTCCTGTCACTGGCTATCATTTAAGAGATCCAAGCCTTTGGAACCATCAAGAACAGAAAAATACTGCTCTCTGTATCTATAAACAATTCTCTATATTTCTACATACATTATAAAATCGAAAGGCTCTTCAGCAGCCTCCACTTTCAAGGTATTTCCAGATTCATGCTTTAAGAAGCAGTTTTGATATAAGTGATGCTTCCAGGGACAGGCACCTATCATCTAACTGGATTTATCTACCATTTCTAATCACTTGACAGGTAAAGAACACTGAATGTGATTTTTTTATCCTTTTCTTGCCCTGTTTCCTATGAAGAAGCCCAGAAAAACACTGCTAAAAGTCACTCCAGTTACACACAAACCAGAAGTGCTACCTCTTACACACACATATATGCCTACACACATATATACATTTAACAAGTTTTGTGTTGTTCTTTGTGAGCGCTGTTCTACATCATTGGTTTGGAGCAGACAAAAATCATTCATTATGGTTTCTGAGATGTTCAAGTTAAAACTCTAGAGTCTGGGTTATCCAGGGCTGATTCTCACTTCCACCAGCTGCTCTCCAGTAACATCCTCCCTTGCTGTTAGCAGTTATTAGGGCTGTTCAGAGCACGGTTACTTGGATGAAGTACTCCTGCAGATTCTTGCGGAGTTCAGAGTATGCAGACGTATAAAGGCAAAATTAAGATATATATGGTCATTGCAGTTTAGGGTGTTTCTGAGCACATGCAGGTGAGTTGGATGGCGAATTTTAGCTCCTTGGCAGCATAATGGTGCTGGACAACTGCCTGTCCAAATGTAAGCCTGAATGCTTGGGCTGAGGTGTTTGATTCTGTACGTCTCACCTTAGGCAAGTTTTCAGGATATCTGAATCTTGCCCTTTGATTTTATTATAAAACAAGGCAACAAAATTTGGTCTTCTGTTGTGGACCTATGTGAGGATAAAAACCCTCAAGGCCAAAATCAATAATAACAATATTAATGGCATAAAAGAGATTTCTCCATCAGTTTAAAGCTTTCAACACATAGCTTCATTTCAACAGTACCAAATATTAGTATCTCCTCTCCAGCCCATGTGCCTCTGCTCAGTATACACATTTAAAAACATTCTTACTACTTTTTAGATATCTAAATATATGCCTGACACACCTATTTTTAACATCTTGTCTTAGATTTTTTGTTCTAACATTTGTAGATACAGACTTACAGCAAAATGACAGCTATTTTAATCCATATCCAAGTGAAGCTTTTTTATGCTACTTGTAGAATTTCAAAAGCTGTTAAGGATTTTTGGCATATACTTCTCATACTTGAGTTCACTTCTCCTGGCTTTGTGTATCTAAGTGTTAGATGCTGAGTCTAAGATTGTCACTTAAACTCTCTCTCACTTATCAACAGAGAAGTGTAGACACTGCTGATAACTGTTCATCCCTTCCTAAAGTTGTTTGGATTAGTGTTTCATGAGGAACCTTGGGTAATCATTTAAAGAAAGTGCCTAATTCTTAGGCAGCTAGACTAAGTGAGAATAAGACTATCCTTCAGACACTAAACCTTGGCTTTCACAGTTGCCCAAATCTGCTTCATTAAGGGTGACCAGTATAGCTAAAATGCTGTATAATTGTTATATAAAATCTCTGATACTCCGAAATGTTAATGGGAACAGCTGAGAAGTGCAGATCAATAGCCCAGAGTCTGACTTGTTTCCTGCTTCCCATGTGAAAATGGCCAGGCTGAACACTGGCTGGTTTTGAGACAGGGAAATGGGAAAGGGACAGAAGATCAACTGAAAGATGTCACTCTCTGTCAAGATTGTGTATTCAAATACACAAGAAGATGATGTGAAGAAGAATTTATGTTGCAGCAGTCTGGTTGGGGAATAGTATTTGTACTTTTTGGATAAATCATTCATATAACTGAATAGATCTTTCCTCCTGCAAAGAGATAGAGCTTGACTTTTTGTGTGAAATACACCATAACTTGCAAAATGGGATGAAACAGACAGCTTGAAAGAAAGTAGTTGTCTTTTGATAAACAGATGTGGGTTCAATTGCAGTTGTTATCAATAAAAAAATAAAACCTCTGACAACAGGGAAATAAATAACTGAACAATAAATTCACAATTTTCTGTAAAACTAATCCAGGCTTTTAGAGTCACAGCTTCCATTTCTAGTAAAATCTTAGATACTGTAATTCTGTAGAAACTGATTGTCCTTCTCTTAGGTGATATTTATCTGCACAAAATACACATGGAAAGATACCAAAGTGTGGTCTTGAATCTCGCTGTAATTTTATGTTGGTCAGTTTACAGACAAATTCAGGATGCCCTGACCTAATCTGAATGACTTCAGGCTATATAAAATCACATAAATATCCACAGTAGAAAAAGCAGTATTCTGTTCAGAATAAAAAAAACCCAAAACAAACCACAACCAAGCCATCCCTCTATAACCAATACCCCAGATCTCTGGTTTTCATTCACAAAAAAACAGATGAATGAATAGGCAAGGTTATTGAGGTGGCTTTCTGAGCCACACTTCCAGCATAAAGAAACCAAGGCTGAATTTGTGTTTGGATTTGACTGATTCAGTGACTCCAAATCAAAGTTGTAGGTCTGGTTCCTTAAAATGACCAGCACAACTATGATCAGCAATTGCATCAGCATTAGGCAATTTTGTAATGTTTAATGTGGCTTACATCTGTGGCTAGACGGCAAGGAAAACCAATTTTTTTTTACAAGCATTGCTTTTCTGTTTTAAGAGAAAAAGTGATCTAAAGCCTCATAAAAAAAAAATGCAAAACAACCTCAAACCCAACTCAAATCCTTTATCTTTTCAATTTTGTTTGTTTCAAGTATAAATACTTACAAAATGGCTAAGTCTTACTATTATATTTGCTGACATACATTGGCTATGTTTCCTTTGTACTCCTTCATCTGTGATTGACACCACCATAAAGACAAACTCATTATTATTACTATTTTAAGTGGAGAAGAAAATTATCTTCTAATTAAAATAAGGAGTAACTTTTACATTATACCACAACAATTCACTGTGTAGCTTGGGGGAAGATGCTTTAAATTTGAGTGGTGGGTTATGTGGCTCTTAATAGAGTTATCCATCAATATTTGTCATCTAAAAAGTGAGTTTATCATCTTTGAAGTTTTTAGACACTGGTAGATTTTTGTGGTGAAAAGCATCATTATGGGATTGGTCACTTTATTAGTCAATGAGGTCTTGGGAAGCCAATGTTATGCCACATCCCCATCTGCTTCATTACTGGCAATTACAATGATCTTTCCTTCCATGGTCTGAGGTCAGCCTTGGTGACTTGCAGCTCCAATGCCCGCCCTTCCCCTCACACTCCCTGAACCCTACTGTCACTTTCCTTCTGATGTTTATCATTTCCATCTGCATTTTTCTGCTCACTGAAATTTAGTCAGATATGTGTCCTTCACTGAATCTTGTCTGTGCTCACAAGAGAGGACTGTGGGTATTTTAGGTTGCACCCTGATATACACAAACTGCTATATTTTGCATTTCTGTAAATTACAGAAAACTCACCTCAAATTCCAGCATTTAGTGGCAACACATGGAGACTCACTTTGATGTTTTGGCCAGTCTGAGTGTCCCAACTAGCTCAGTACAAGACTTCCTTACTTATCTCCAAGGATTCATGGACTCCTAGGCAAGATGTGCACATTTTAGCCATTTTGGTTCAGCAGTTTTGTTTCTCATGCAGTCAGAGCCCAAGGGTATTCCTTTGAATGCTTGACTGGAAATGAGAGCCAGATAAACACAGAGCAGAGGCCAATGAAATCCTATCATAAATCTATCAAACAAACACAAAGCCCTCCCTGACCATCAGCCTGGTTCCAAAAATGTGGTTAATGGAAGAATCATGTGCCAAAGAACTCCTGTTACTGGATTGTGGGGAGCTGAGGTATTACTGAATCCTGCATCTTCCTCTATTTCCAGCTATGTGACTGGACCTCATATCCTCCCCTGCACTGTCTCAGTAGCTGTAGAAGCCAATGAAAATTTTATTGAACATGTGAGATTCACTCGATTCACTTATTCAAAGTATGTGGCTGTACTATCTTCCAAAACGCCCTCCAGACAAGCAACCCTTAACTTGGCCATAGCTAAAAAATATTCTTAAATTCACTTCTGAGGTCTGAAGCTCTATGATACAACTGACTGAGTGTGATAACAGCAAGCATTGGTAAGCACATTTCATACAATGCTCTGATGAAGGAGATGCTCGTAAATGTTGCTGACGAGAGTGCTGCTGGCTGCCGCTGCTCAGAGGAAGCCCATTGAGGCTCATTTTTAAAAGTTACAGATACGGACTGGAAAATCCTTGATATTTATTTTTGGATACAGGGCTAAGCCCTGGCTTTGTAGAGGTGAGGAGAGTTTCCATTGATTAGATTAGGTCCCAGAATTCTTTTTCCAGCTTGATTTCTAGCTGAGCCCAGTCTCAAGCTGCTTCCTGAAGAAGAAGCTAGGAGAGTTTTGCATTTTATGTTCACCCAGGGCAGGGTCTGAGTCTGGGAATCAGCTTAAGCACTGTTGCACTAACTGAGTGATTAACAGGAGTTTGATAATGACGCACTCTGAATGCAGACAGTATAGATTTTAGCTCTGGGTAGCCGCAGATTACTAATCTCTGCAGCTGCTGATGAGAAATTTGTCTGCTACTAACAAACAGATTCTTCTAAGAGCTCAGCTTCCCCAACAGAAGCAAAAACATTTCATCAAATGGATTAAGTTTCTTGTCCTCTTTTATTGCGTGTATTTTTAACTTCTTGCCTTATTTTTAGGCGCACAATAAGAACACCCAGATCATGTCACCTTTTTTGTCTTCAGATTTTCATCCTCAGAAATAAATAATTCTCCACGGAAGCTCAGGCTTACTACCCTCTTTACAGATGGGGAAACCGAATCATAGGGAGAGGTGATTTAGGTCATCAAGAGGCAAATGGAAAAAACAGTTGCATAAACTGTTCTCTAGAGTCCCTGCCCAGTCGCTAGCTCCCTCAAATGTCAGTCCCACAGAGTCTAAGATAAAGCTAACCATGATAAATGGGAAACTCCCCATTGACTTAGATGGGCTTTGAAAACAACATATATACACATATATATGTATATGCTTCCACAACCTCAAGTGATTTTATCACCACAATATCTTGACCTCATCTAAAAAGTGTTAGATTGACACAGAGATTACAGTTCCTGTGGTCAGTCAACAATAACCTTACCACTGCTACTGCAGGATGACTGAGGGGCTCATTAAACACAACTAGAGGAGGGTTTGCCGTGAAAGATGCCAGGGTCCCATTGCTATGGATCTGGGTGTCAAGCAAACTTCCTAGATGCAGAGGTCTGCCTGCACTGGGACATTGAAAGGTTTCACTCTGGCTGGATGCTGATGTGTGAGTGCTCATGGGATGTGTCCAGCTCTGCGGTCTACATGAACCACAACATGCCAACAGAAGCCAGGGGACACAGCCCTGTCCCTCTCTGGTGCGGAGGCAAAAGATATTTTTCCTTCACCAGGAGGAGGTGAAGCCCCCAGAGTTACTTGCCCAGCCCAGCATTGGATCTCCAGTTCTTCCTCTCACCTCTTAAATTTCTGCTCTCTCAGATTATGAAGTTGGCTCCACTTGGCCATGAGACATCTTTAGCCTGTGACAAGGCCAGGACTGGGTAGCATGCAGGGAGTTCTCCCTCCAAGGAGGGTTCGTCTCGGAAGCAATATGGTATGGCATCCTCTTCCCAGCTCTGGCACCCTGACCAACAGGCAGGCCTGCTCAGTGTGACCCAGATGGATTCACGAGCTGGATGGGATGCAGAAGGTCCCAGAGTAGCAGGGAGGCTACTGTGCTGTAAATGGGGCTGTACTGTGCAGGAGTCAGAGCCTGGAGCCATTTTTCTGGTTTTCCTTCCCTTTGAGTGAAAAATCACTTAAAGTATGTCTCCTTGAACTGCCCAGAAGGCTGAGATATCACCAAATGCAACTGTTTCTGCAGGTGCAGTGCTTTAGCTGGGCACTCAATATGGGGGTGACCACGGTCACTACTGAGGTTTTGGGCTCTGGTGTCCAGGAAGGTGTCTGATGTCCCAGGGAGGCTCCAGGGGTGAGGTAAGCAGGTCTGGAAGGGATGCCAAAGCTGACAACGCTTTAGGCTGCTACTGGATCTGCTCATGCTGCTTCTTCCGCCCATGCTTGTTCAACATTCCTCTAAGTATTTTCTGCAGGAAAGAAGAGCAATAGCAGCCCCAGGGAGCCACACACCTTTTATTAAAATATTTTCAAAGTGTTTCTTTTCCTAAATGTGAGTTCAAACTTCCCAGATCATGTGAGTGATACTAATCAACATTTTCCTGCCTGGGCTGTTAAAACTTCCACTAGGTCATCCCGAGTCCCCTCATTTAAAGACATGATAACATTTTGTATCTAATTTCCCCTATAATTAGATTGTACAAACACTGTTAGTCTTGCTCAGAATGAGACTATCAGTAAGAAAACACTCCATCAACTTCCAGTGCTTTAACAAGATCCCCCTTTTTATTTTATCAGTCCAACATGAATCTCTCCGATTAGGTGTTAACAAGCCAGACTATTTTCCCTTGATAATCCTCAAGTACTATAAATATATATTCACCCCTCAGGCATCAAATCACATGTATTGTAAAGGTTTTTCTGTTTCCCATTGACTGCCTCATTTTTATAAGTATTTGTTGTTTAAAATTTCCCATGTTAACTGTTCATAACAGCAGCATCAGTATAATTACTGGGAAGGAGAAAATAGTTGTTTTTAAGGAAGGGAACAGCCCTCATTTATGTTCCATACATGTAAATTGTTATGAATTTTATCAGTGATCCACATCTATCTGTCAAGAACACCTCATTTTGGTAAGATGGGTAAAGTATGGGTATGATGGATCACGATCATACAACAGAAGAGAGCTGAAGGCGCTTCCGCTTTCTGCAGCTGTTGCTCCACCTGTAAAGGTTGGGGTCTTTTAGAATATATCAGTATCTCTTCCTGCCCTGCAAACATACTTGAGGTCTGGCAGATTCTCCCTTCTGGGGGATTCCCAAAACAGAAATGGGACCTGGACAGAAGACATCCTGTAACTGAAGAGCCTTGAACACAAAAAAAATAAAAAGTTGCACACAAAATATTTGTGTTCAAAATTTGTATAAGAACACAATTAATTCCTGCTTCATTATGCAGTTTCATATATAGTATTCTTATTCTTATAGGATGCTAGTACTTCTCTGGGAGAAAAGGCAAATAATGACATTGGCTGGAACTGTAATCTGTAACTGCACAGATTTTCAGTATGTATTTTTTTCTGTACATTTGTTATAAGCTTTAAATATTTTTAAAATAATTTATATTTTAATAATCATTATTTAATTTTTTAAATAATTGTTACCATAGAATTCAGTAAGTCAAGGTTATAATACTTGAAATCCAGAGTAACTGTTTAACAATTTAAATAAATTTAAATATTTAATATTCAAACAAGATATTTTAATTATATTAATTTAGATATTGAATGCTGTATGGGGAAAAGTCTACGTCCATATTTTCACCTTCCTGGATTTATATTACACCAAACTCTTTAGAAACTTTCCTGAGGGGAACACCGCCTCTTGTCCAGGAGCTCAGTATGTGAAGAATCTATCCATAAATAATCATAAACTCTTTTCATGCCTACTAGGGTCTTGCAGTTAGCACCTAATCAGTGCTAAAGCTACTATTTTCTTAATGTGTAGATACAAAATCACTTTTCATGGACAGCTTAAAAGCATCTTAACAAGGATCTAAAAAGCCTAAATCATATTAAAAACAATGGTTCAATTTATGCTAAAACCAGAACAGATAATAAACAAGGGAAAGAGAGTGAGTCATAAAAACTATCTCCAGAGAAACAATAACACAGCTTACTTAGATGACATATGGTTCTCCTGCTTCTTGTGTGAAAAACTTTGCCCCTCGACTGCAGTGTTACTGATCCTGGACAAAGAGTGATGCTGGTGTTGGGCATCCTCTGTGAAGATTAAATTGCAGATTCTGGCAAAGTTTTTTTCACCTCTATCCATTTTAAAATATTTTTTATAGTTTCCTGGAGTTTCAGTTTTAAATTTAACCTTGGTAGCTTTCACTGTCAGGCAAAATAAAGATAAAGCAGAGACAGGATCAACTAATAAAGAATCACGGAACACAGTCAATTAATGAAGAATTATAGAACACATCAATGCAATCACCATGATTTTGTGGAAAGTAGGTTTTCTGCTATTTTGTTTTTTGTTGAGATCACATCTTGGCAAATAAACATAATAGTTCAGACTTAACATAAGGTATATTCCTGCTAAATTGTTTGGTTTAGGACCATAGCAGTTAAAATGTCAATATAGCACACACTAAATGGATTAAGATCTGGCCAGCTGGCAGATTTCAAAAAGTATTTGTCTATAGGGAAATTGTTACCAAATGGATATATTTCTTATGGAAATTCCCCAGTGGATTGTTTTGTGTCTAACACTGTTCAACATTTTTGTCAACTCTTTATTTGAATGTTTTGTAACAAGCTTTGATTTTTCTTGATATGTCTGACAGATCAGTTCACATTTAGTTAACGCACGTTTTCTGCAAACAGCCTCTTGTCAGAGTTTTACTGTAATTCATCCTGTTGCCTTTTGTGGCCTGGACATAAACTTTAACTTTTTAAGGTCTATTGTGAAGGTCCACATAGAATTTTGTCTATTTTTCTCTTTTTCTCTGAAATAAAAGAAGACATTGCTATGACAAGTTCTAGTGCTCAACTCAATCAACTTTCTAATGAGTTGTGTTATGGAAAGGAAAAAAGTTTTATATCTTTCACCTGTGAATGATTAAATTACACATTGGAAGCCTGTATTTTTTGATCTGCAAAAGAAGTTTAGCTCCCATTTAGAAGAATCTGTTTAGCTATAATATGAATAAGAAATGCAAAGTTCTGGTAATGTTTTGCATACATACAATGTTCTTTATTTAAGAATGTTGCAGTGCTGAAAAATATTAAAGCATTAGGAGGACAGCATAATAGTATAATAATAGTAATCAAAGCAAAGTCATCAAAAGCAATGATAGCAATGACACTTTATGGTGTAAGCCTGTTGATTTGAAGGCTGAGGAGATACCCTGAGTGCTGTGAGAGGGAGGTACCCTTGGCTAGTATCTGTTCAGAAGTTAAAGGAAAGATTCTGGAAGAGGCTGATAGAATAGGATGAATTGAGAATATTATTTGAGCAGTTTTTCTTTAGTGTTTGGGACCATTTCTTTTATGAACAGTCAGATTTTAAAGAGGGACAAAGCATGGTGTCATTCCTCACACTGGGGAAAGAAGGTGCTGGGCAGATTTTAAGTTTCAGAGGACGACAACTGTGGCATGAAGGGTGTCCTCTGGTTTTGGAGTGAGAAGTCTGTGGATTTTACATGTCACCAACCCTAACAGAAGAATTGGATCACCACAGGGGTTGTTGTGAAAGCCTTTCCTGCAGACTAGAGCAGCAGCCAGCCAATTAACATGCAAAGCAGCACATAGGTGGTGGGAAAGATTATTTAGGAATAAACCTTATTGGAACAACCAGCTAAGAGCAATTAATGGGGCAGCAAACAGTAGCCCTGGTCAGTGGGAAGAGTCAGCCACAAGCATTGCCAGTAGAAAACACCCGCCATGAGTGGCAGTAAGGGAAGGACCACAAATGGGGACAGCAAATGGGGCTGTGTCTGGCTTTAAGCGCTGTGAGGAGGAACACTTACTGCTAGCAATGACTAGGGCAGTCACAGGGGCCAGCTGACTGCCTCAGGAGACAGGTAGAGCTCAGGGATGACTCTGCTCTAGAATAACCATCCCACTACTGAGGTTTGCCTAAGTCTGGAACAAAACCCACAAGTGGGATGAACAAGAAGAAGATGTCCATGGCTGGCACCAAAACACTGATCTTTCAGAGGTGTCTCTTCGCTACTGTGGAGTGAACAGGTACCTCAAGGGGGAATGGGATCTTGTTTCCTTCTCTTGAATTTTCTAGTTGGAAAAATGTGACTGGAGCTCAAACACATCCTATAGAAGTGTAGTTACAAGTTAAATTTTATGTAGGTTGAAAAAGAAAATAAAAGGCACTATTAACCTCATGGTCTATAGTTTAAAAACAAACTACCAGGGGAAAATTTGCTTTCAATTTTCTTACTGTTATTAGGTCAGACCTCTTTGCACATGGTTTGCCTGTAGCTGGTAGCTCCCAAACTCTCACTCTGTTTCTTTGTTCTGAGGAACCTTTGCCCATGCAGGAGTCAGATGACTCCGATGATGTCCTACATGAGCAATAAATCCAAACTCAAAAAAATACTTTCACTCATGATAGTGGGGAATATTCTTGTACCAAGTATATTAATTGTAAAAAGAATTGAATACATAAATATATCCAGGCATAATTCTACTTTGTTGAGCTGCATTTAGAGCTACCCTACTTAAAATTTCCCCTTCCATCTCCCCAAATAGCTATTGTGTTATGACTTTTCACCAGTTTTACTTGGTCTGTTACTCAGATCTATGGGGTGTGTTGTAAGACTTTTTGAAGAATAAGATATGGCATGACTTGAAGAAAAGAGAGGTTCTGTCACTAACAGTTCATAAGATTTGCTGGAGAATTTTGAAAGAAATACAGATTCGTGACATTAGCAATAACATTTTGCACTTTTCATCCGAAGTTCACAAACTGATCGGCAAATATTAAGCATTTCTGTTTCACAACAACCTTCTGTCTTTGAGACATGTATCCGATGAACTTGAGGGATTAAACATGGAGACGTGATGTGATGAGATAGAAAGCGGTACCCTGCTGAGAGGTCAGATCCACCCATTTCTGCTGAAGCCAAGAAGAATTTAAGTGGTTTTGCAGCGGAAAAGTTTCCACAGCCCAGTCTCCTGCTCTGCTCACAGACCAGCAGTTTTTCTTCTCTGCAATACTGTCTTATCTCTATACTGTCATGAAGACACTTCAAACAAACCTCCGTGGTTTTGTATTATTTGTGTCTCAGTGGCTTGCATGGCCTTCTTCCTCCTGGCAAAGTTTTGTCACTTGTACTGAAAACTGTAATATTCTAGGAGCCAAACGAACAATATTATTGAGGAATAGCAAGCATCTCAGTTTTCTTTAGACTGGTAAAAATATTGGCAAATTCATCTCTGAGCTGCAGAGTGCAATTTGCTCTCTTTTAAAGTACATGGAAAACTACTGTGAAGCACAAACTGTCAAGATTATGTGGTGTAAGCAGTGATCTTCTATCTTGACTGGACTGATGTGGGTTGGGCACACTCATTTCCATTGTAGTCATGTAATTTCTAAATGAAGTTGTAAACTGGTAGACAAAAGTAAAAAAGAGGTGTAGTTAATGTTTCATCAATGTTTCTGCTACTGGATGTCACAGCATCTGCCATACTGACCTCTGCTCCCTGATAAAGCAAGGAAAAGAGGTTTCATTGATCATTTAATGCAATGGCAGCGTCTCAGAGCTTAGGGCTTCACAGACTCCACTCACTGTGAAGCAAATGGATTGATTTCAAATCTTCAGAAAAGCCTGAAATGAGTAAAAATAAGTTATAAAATAACAAAGAGAGAATTACATTTAAACCTCCAAATTTAGGCATGAACAAAGGATAAAATCAAACAACAATAAGCAAATATATGTTCTTTGGAGTCTGTTGCTGATAGTGCATATGCAAAGAGGAGAAAAGGGAACAAAAAACATCACCTCCTGCACTCCTGCCATTTGAGAAAGGAACATGGTAAAAAAAAAACCACAACAACAGCATGAGATGAGAAGAACACACTTTTCTTACTGTTTTTCTTCTCTTGGGGAGTTATGTATATGTTGAAATATTTCCCTCCTCTAGTCACAGCAACATACCCCACATATAGTTTTATTTTGGTTCAGTGAAACAAGATAATCTATAGTAGCAAAAAATGCCACACCTAGGTATAGCAGCTTAAAAAGTGAATTTAATCATGGTAGTGAGGAACTCTGGGCTTACAGAATTGCATAGTTTAAAAATTGAAACATAGACTAGGCCTTGGGGTACATGATTCTGGGATGAAAGTACAAAGCATCTTTATTAATATTATAAAAAATTTTACCCATAGATGAACTAAATATGAAGTAAGCCCTTCTTCTGAGGCTTCCTCTCTCTGTTAGACTTCTGTTTGTTTCTAAAGTTTACATGCTTCCTGAGTTTGACCAACACCAGGGCTACTGAAATAACTTGAGAAATGTTATCACTCTGATGTTTTTGAGCCAGTTAGGATTAGAAATGACTGGAAATGTTATGGAATAGCCTGTTTTCATGAGATTTCCATCCAGATATCTAGACCAAAGGGATTTCTTGCTCTGTGAACTTACAGAATACCTCTGAGTGCTCTTTGATGTAAACTCCTTCTTTCCTGTAGCATAAAGAAAGTCCCCCCTGCATTGTATCTATGCAAATTACAGCAAATAGATCAATATAAACTCACCTTTTAAGACCTGACCTTTTGTTTGAAGTGTTAGCATCTGAAAGATGGAGGGTTTTGAGTTCTCAAAACTGGGTATTACAGTTTGTTGAACTAGGTAAAGTTTGTGCTGTTATCTATCCTTTCAGGACCATGCAATAAGCATTGAAAATATTGTATTCTTTTAAGCCAATGGAAGTCAGAATGTACAGAGTTAAAGTCCTAACTCCATCCTTAGGGTACTTTGTTTTCTTTACACAATTACCTGTAGTCTCAGTCTGTTAGATGATCTCAGCTTGGCATTTGCAGCACTACTGAGACAATTGACTTACGGATGAAGTTTCCAGCTTCAGCTTGAAAGATCCCTTGTGTTTGTGGATTCAGGTCAGACTTTTAGTGTTACTTGAACTTAATTGCTGTTTGTTTTTGCTTTGCATTGTCTTCTAAAAGGCAGTTCAGGGAAAGAGGGGGGCCTGGGAAAAACAAACTGCTTTGCAGAACAAAATGATTTCAAAAGCTGCATTAGGACCACCTCCAAGTCTAAACAAAACTCTTGCAGAAAGGTTATCTCCTTGCTCCCCAAACTTTGCCACTTCCTGCAAAAGTCCTGCTTTTCTCTTTTCAGGCCATAACAAAACCCAAGACTGCTATTACCTTACTCTTGTCTCCCATACGAAGTCTAGCCTCCTTGTGCAGGCAACGCAGCCCTACTTTACCTCCCTTTTCCCAGTTTTGACCCAGAGTTCCTTCTCAGTCCTCCTTTGCTTCCCAGTCCCATACAAGGTGACTTAGCTGTTAGTGATCATCATTTAGGTCACATTTATCTCTAGTATCCACCTATGATTGTCATCTTTGATTAACAAATGCATAGTCCTGCTTATCTTCTACTGAGTTAGGCCAAACAACCCCCTTCCTGGTTTTGTGCCTCCTTTAAAAGTTGGGTCAGTTTGGCAAGCATTTTTAAACACTTCAGGTACTGTTGAAAAGACACTGCCATCAGAATATAAATTTTGTGTTTTGTATGCATATTCACATCACAGTGTTTCTTTTTATTATTTTAATATATATATAATAAGTGCTACCTGGAGGTGTACTGCAGACTCAAATTGCAAACTGTATCAACTTAAAATTTTATTTGACTTTATATCTAGTAAATAACTCTTACTTCTGAGTTTCATTGATCTGATGATGATCTTTGCATTGTTTACAGCTGATAGTGTACACCATTGAGGCACTCATCTCAAGATTGGCATGTCTCATCAGAATAAGCAGATGAAATAGCTAGTTTAAGCCTAAGACATCTTGTTATCATAGTTTAATGGCTTCCTGCAGCCAATCTGATTGACAGTGAATGTTTGTGCACATACTTGTAAGAGAGACACACAGTGGGCTGACAGCAATCTGCTAATGTCGTTAGTTCCCATGAACAACTGACAATTAGTTCCTAATTCACCTTTATTTTGCCATAACTAAATCTACACATGTGGGCAGTTACCATTGTTCTGATGATCCACAGCAACATCTTAAGCTGTCATGACTTGATCATACATCCTCCTTCAGTTAATTTAGCCTCAGCTACAAAGATATCATGATCTCTCTGTTTTATTCTTTCACAGAGATGAACAAAATGGATTTGAAGTGTGACTGCAGTTGCTAAACTCTCCCACAATTCATATTATAATGATCATCATCATAAAAAAACCCAATAAATAAAAAAAATCCCTGGCTGAAATGACAGTTCTATCGCCTTTCACAAAGAAAAGTCTAAGTCAAGTGAGTGTGATTGTCTGAGGGCGCTAAAAGAAACTGGGCAATTTCACAAAGTGGATTTGAGACACAGCTTACTTATATTAACTCAGCTTGTGATTGAAACAGCAAAGAAAGAATATTTGGAGAGCTCAGTGAATCTCTTAGGAGCAAGTTCTGTGTGCAAACTACAGTTATGGCAATAAAGAGACTTTATTCTGCCAGAGCAGTATAACAAGTGAAAACATATCTCAGATTTTGTGTAGGAACTCAAGGTAAAAGTGTAGCACTGTGCGAAGAAATTACCATGAACTCAGCTGCAAGCAGGTTTTTGTGCTGACAGCAAAGGTGGAAGAAAAAAGCTGTGCCATGATGAATGCAGCAGAACTGGACTGAGCAGAAGACTGCATCTTAGAACAAGCTCTAAAAGTAAATGAGGAATATATTGCTCTACATCACAGGACATTATGAGTAAAATGTCAGCAGGCAGGGAGAATTACCCACACATATTTATTAAAATAAATAAATAAATAGCTCAGAGTTGGCAGTGAATAGTAAATGCTTTGCCAAAATGCAAGGAAACAGGTTACCTGCATGCGACTAAAAAGATGTCCATCATACTCTGCGAACTGAGAAGACCTGGGGCAGTATGGGTATAGAGCAGGCATGTCTTCCTCCCTTGCTGGGTCATGTCTGTTCAAGCCATGTTCACTCTGCATAAAGAGGCTCTATAAACAGAATCTACACAATTTAAGAGTACAAAGTATTATTTATTGAGTAATGAATAAGACAGGCAACTAAGAGTGGCAAGCATTCATAAATGTGATCATTATCACTTATGAGACACCCAGTGGTGGGCTGGTAGTTGTCACCCAGGGGAAGGCCAGCCTCTGCTGCTGCTAGGAATAGAAAGATCCTTGATGCTGTAGAGTTTCCAGCTTTCAACTCTCTCCTTTTTTCTTGGGTCCACATACCTCTCATGTCAGTATTTTTCCTCTTGAAGTCTCCTCCTGAGGCATTTAAAAGGAATGGAAGAACTGAATTGCCAAGTAAATCTAGCTTTATATACAGTTTTGCTTTATCACTGTCATGCTGTATTGATAGCCGTAAACATATAAAATGGGATTTATTGATACTTATTTAGTACCAGAACTTATTTTTGCAATAAATACATCAGTGGGTAATTACAGACTATTACAACTCTAATTACAATAGAGTTGAAGAGAAGTAGACATGGCATATTATCATCTCTGCAAACATAATTACAAACTACTGATAGAGAATAATAAAGCACATGATAATCATAATTTCGGGATCTAGAAACAGTTACTGTTTTACAATAGCAACATTCCTACAGCGTCTTACTAACAGCTGAGATATGGCCTCCAGCAGTTTTGTTAACCACAGTGCCAAGGCTTAATGATGAGTTAAATCTTATTACTTGCTCAAACTGGATATGAATGGCTAAATCTTTCCTTCAAACTTGCTTTCTTTTCAAGACATAAAACTCATCACAATCTTATTTGTCAACCTTTTCAAGGACTGAGGGATGTCTTAAACCAATTTTCTATGAGACTTCCAGACTCTTTGAATTATAAATTCACATGCTGTCATTGCTGATTGTTACTTCTTTTAGAAACACTGATTCCAGCAAGATATTGCCACACAAGAAAATAATATTTAAATTTGTTTGATTAGTGGATAGCTTCATCAAATGAAAAAAGCAATCAAGCAGTCCATTTTTGTCAGTGGGTTATCTGTGTGAATTATATTAATACATGCAGAAAGTCTTTTATTCTGTGGAGTTTATTAATAAATAAGTATCACATACTCTTGAGTTAATGTGTCTAAATCCAGAGATATTAAGGCAGATTGTCTTGTAGCTTGTAGTTTGTAAAACAATTTTTCCTCAGTAGGTCGACCGTTCTATATTGTTACTGTTCTAATATACCATTCTTTTATTGCAGAGCAACACAGCTCACCACTTTGATGTGATTAACTTAGAGAAATATATCATAGAAACAGGGGTCAATTTTTGGTTCCAAGACAGGTATAAGTGTCCTCTAATCTATACCATTTTCCTTCAAGCTAAGCTGTTTCCAAGTTAAACCATGATATCCATTATCCCCATCCTGAACATTATTTAACCTCAGAGTCTTTCAACTCTAAACTGCTTACGTATTAGCAGCATTTAATTAGTTCATGTCTTTCAAGCATTTTTTCAGTTCTGGGAACATAAGATTATTTCACTACTGAATTTGTAGCAAAAATCTGTTTTCCAGCATGAATCTAGTTTATAGTGAGATAGTATTCACTACATCCTTACAATCTCTGCTATGAAAACCCTTAAATTTCTAAGTTTCAAATCTGGACCAATACATTTAATAGTTTTATGCTAGGATATTATTGGATAAGCCAAGCAAGTTTTTCCTTCCCCTCTCTCTGAATGGGGAGGGTGGAATATACTTTGTGGGTGTGTACAACTGCACTGCTTATAATGGAGCCACTCTTTGTCTGCCCCATAGTAAGACGAGTGGATCTGGCTGTATTCTGATGGATTAATTCTGTTTTAACACCAGGATGAATGAAAATGGAATTTGGTCCTGTAATTTTTAACAGCTCAATGTATACATATGTCACCCAAGCCCCACTGATAGATAGAAATGTATAGACTTCCACTGTCAGTCAGGAGTTTGGATCAGATCCTTTATTCTTTGAGCTATTACAAGTTATCTCTTCTCCACCTCCTGGGCCACAGTTTGCATGTGATAGTTCTTTACTTGTGGATAGTGAGAGTCCCATTGTTTTCTACCTCACACTTTTTTTCTCAACATAGTTGGTTTCCCTAGCAGAATTAATTCCAGCTTGGTTCTACAAATGCTACTTGCTTTCCTTAGTCACTCTAGGCACTGGGCCAACGAATTCAGACTAAACAGAGGATATTAATTTTACTTTAGCATATATGTATTGCACAAAAGCTGTGATGCATATGGGTTTAGTTCCAAGAACTACAGTAAAACAGTTGTGTAATCTTTCAAATTTGAACATCAGTGATAACTTTCAGAGGGAATTAGAGGCACTTTAGAGAAAGCCCTCTCAGATTTTCTTTTTTTAATGACTAAATACCATAAGAAGGTGGGCTGTGAAGTATGGCTCCTTCACCTGAAGAAGTGGATGAGATCAAATTAACTTTGGGCTACTACCTTTTGATATTCTGCATGCTTGTGGTTTATAGGTGTGGATTGTGGGGTGGTGTTGAACTCTGTACCAAGAGTGCTTGAGACATTTTGTAACAGGAAAGGGAAGACACCAGCTGCTAGAATCTGAATGCTACCAAGTCATTTGTTTAAATATAGTTACAATATTAAAAAAAGTGAAACACACCTTTCTCAGGCTGTGAAAACAATCCTGTTACCAATAGAGCCGGCCAATCTGTGCTGCCTGAAAAAACTGGATGTCTGCTAATGTTTGCTAGGAACTGACAGTCCAGTCAGTAGATACAACTTGCTAAATTAGGCTGTATGTTATGAACTCCCGGTTGCTTTGGGGGAGAACAGTAGGGATTTTACTTGGGTATAACTTCAGTAACTATAGCTCAATAAACATTTTCTTAAGGCAGACAGTTTAAACATTTGACAACTGTGTTCTCTTGAATAATGGCATGAAAATACTTACCAGAGCCCTGAACAAAAGGTCTTGCACCTTGTATTTGTGGAACTGATTGGATTTCCTTGCTTGCTCAGGAGCTTTATTGTTGTGGCAGAACAACATCAGAAGCTGTTCAGACTTTATCTCTAGCAAACACAGGAGAAATGTAGTCCTAGGCACCCACAACTCCTTGCCAGCTTATCAGCTGATTAACCACATAAAGAAATAACGAATTTCAGGCCAAAAGGCATCACAGAAGTGAATGAGTTAACCACTTACAGAGCTAATGAGCCTGACTGCTAGAGAAAAACCAACTTAATCCTGTTTAAAGATTTTTTATCTAAACTAAAACTGTTAAAAGAGGATTTGCTTCCTTGAAGAAGAAATAGTCATGTCCAAGATGTTACTCTGTATGTCTGCAAAGACATCTGTTGATACATTTGAGGAACTGCTCTGGTTTAACTGTCCAGCTGTACAGGAAGCATATGTGGGGATCTTGAGAAAATTTGTTCCACATGTAGGGCCAACTAATTATGAGAAAAAGACTAAAGTTTTTCAGCCCCAAGTCCTCCCCACTGATTCAGTGTTCAGGGAAGATGGTCTGCTGGGAGTTGGGTGAGTCTGAACTGAGGGGTAAGGGAGGAAAAGCAATGAGCACATCCAGTTGTCCGTATGCGTTTTATCAAAGCACGAAAAGAGAGAGCTACATATTCTCCTAAAAGTGTAGGTAGACACTTCAGGAACAAGGTAAGAGACCCATGAGTTAGTCAGCTAGATTTTCCGGTCATAAAGTCAGCTGGATATTTAAATGCTAAATATCAGAAATATAGAAGGAATGATGAGGTGGAGAGGAAAGGCGTTTTCCCCGGGCCTTTTTCCACCCAACTCAGCGGTTTTCCCCTCTTTACCTTTCCCCCTCCAGGAACCTTGATCCTTCTCCTACCTTGCCACCCAGGCATTTATCCTTTACTTGTCTTCTCCTGTCCCTTCACACCCAGTTTATTGCTGATCTCCACCCATATCCAGTGTCCTTACGAGCCCAGGACCACATAGGAATATTCCACTAGTTGCAGGAACTGTTTCATGAGTTCATGTCTGAACATTTTGCCCTCTCTGAAGATGCATAACACCATGTGAGTCAGTCTGGCGGAAATAAGTTTTGTATGTCAAATCTTTGCTTTACTCTCTTGGTGAGGAAGGTGGGTTTATTAAAAATATACGATTAGAACATGGAGAATCTTGCTTGTCTGGATAATGATGTAATGTATGCAGCTGTTTGGCTTACTCCAGGGCAAAGCCAAGGGAGAGCTGTTATGGGCAGCACAACCCATATTCTGGAAATGGTTCAGAGTGAAATGAGGGGTTTTACCCATCTCAATCTGACACAGCTGATTTCCTCTTCATGCTTCCATGCAGATAGAGACAGGGTTCATGGGCCTGTTGTGGCCTCTTTTCAACTCTGTTCTTGCAACAGACCTTTGGATGCTTTGGTCTTTTGATGAGCTTCACTTAATCTACCAGGTCACAGAGAAGGGTTATAAGGTTCAGCCACCAATTGTGAACCTATGCTAAAAAGCCTGCAGGATGACACATGATGTCTCTGCAGCCTTCCCCCATGGGCTCTCTCTGTTCCAGTGAACTGAACGAACTCAATGAATTCAACGAACTGAATATCATCTCTTTTTGTAGAAACTGTCTTGGAAGTACATCTATTTCCCCATAGCTTCAGTAAATAACTAGTCATATATTCACCACTACTGGTTTGCACTACTGTTCTTCAGTATCTTTTTGAGAGTAGTTTGATGTTCAATCTACATCAGCTTTTTCCCACCTCAGGTTTCCCATCCCTGTCATTAACATATAATGGAGTAGACTACAATTCACCTGACCCAGGTAAATCTTGTCAACACAAAGGTACAATTCCGGTGGTTGCCACTGGT
This sequence comes from Aegotheles bennettii, assembly GCA_013398125.1. Lineage (NCBI taxonomy): Eukaryota > Metazoa > Chordata > Aves > Caprimulgiformes > Aegothelidae > Aegotheles > Aegotheles bennettii. The sequence goes on from VZRW01010749.1 coordinate 500,036, forward strand.
GGTCTATACTGTTATCATGTTAGTGTTGTTTTGAGGTACAATGCTGTGTACAGTTTTCAAGGGATCTCTCTCACTGATGCACAGCTGCCAAACCTGTGTTGTGGCAGATAACAATAATAATAGTGTTACGCGGTGGTGACAGAGCTGAAGAAAGAGCAACTTCTACATTTTAAGCTACTCTTAGTAGTGACAAAACTATTTACAAAGTTGAATGACCAAGACTTCTTTGTGATATTCATTATTAATCATCATGGAGAGGGCATGTAGTGATAGGACAATGGGAAGCAGTTTCAGACTGAGAGAGGGTAGATTTAGATTGGTATTAGGAGGAAATTCTTTATTCTGGGGGTGGTGAGACACTGGAACAGGCTGTCCAGAGGAGTTGTGGCTGCCTCCTCCCTGACAGTGTTCAAGGCCAGGTTGGATGGGGCTTTGAGCAACCTGGTCTGGTGGGAGGTGTCCCTGCCTGTGGCAGGGGGGTTGGAACTAGATGATCTTTAAGCTCCCTTCCAATCCAAACCATTCTATGATTCTATAACAGTTTTAAGGACGCACTTCTGCATATATACAGAGTCCTGCTGGTGGGACTCTGTGGGACTCTGTGAGATCAGGAGTTTGTGGACAACCAGCTCAGGTGTTCTGCAGATGTCATGAGGGAATGTCAGACTTAGTGTTAAGGTTGTAAAAAAATGTACAGGTGTCACCCAAGCATATACTGTGTGGTTCCTGGATCTGACTGACAAAACAAAGGGGTGCTGTGGGAAAAAGAACAACCAAAGACCTTGCATCCCCTTGCAAAAGTACTTGGAAGTTGTAGATGAGGATTTCAGTGGGCTAACTGATGCTAATTAGCTGCTAATCCCCAGCAAGGTTTTTGTGAGAGCCAAATGCTTATAGAAATCAGTTCAACTCGCTACACTGGTAGGAAGGTTAGGGGTTGGGAGTGTATGAATATTTCTGCAGAGAAAACCCTGATGCTAGATGGGTAGCTGAAAGCTAATGAATAGGTATGTTGAAGTTTGTCTTAATTTGGACATTTCTTTAACCAAAATGATGGGTGTTTTCAGCCAAAATAGGAAAATATCCATTCTTTAGGAAAACCATTTGAAAAGAGGAAAGGATATAGAAAAATAGAAAAGCATCTGCTGTCAGCGCTGACATTTGCGACAATTTCCCTTAGTCAGATTCAATTTTCCGGCACACTGATTTGATACAAATGTTTTGAACATTCTTCATTCTTATTCCTTAAGCAAACACGAAGGAATATCAGTCTTAATTTGTGTTCAGCTCCATTATGTTTCTCAGTTGTGTCAAAATGTAATAGCTGTAGAACAACTGGCAATATTTAGTGAGCTGCTGTCCTTATGCTCTGCTTTTGGAGGAGGAACTGAGTTTTTCTTACTCAATCTCAGCTAGACCTATAGCAAATATTTCAATGTTTGTTCTCCTACTGCCGTCACACTGATGTTGTCCCAAATGTTCTGCAAAGATAGGTAGGGGTATATTACTTTGGAATTCGTCTTGGAAAACATTTGCCATTTGGTTTGTTTGTGGCCTGGCAGAATTCGTGCAGACCAGCAATAATGGTTGTTCTGAGCAAAGATAACGTATTAATATACAGAAAGAGTGTTGTGAACTCAGCTAGTTCCTTCTCATGTCAACTTCACAACTGGACGGAAATGTGATCTGTCAACAAATACAGTCATTATTTTACATGAGTTAATTGTTATGACTGCTTCTTTCCTTTGAGGGAAGGAAAGGTGAAGGGAGGGAAAATTTTTTCAAGGACTTGTGGCACAAAACAAGATGTGTTGAGTCACATATTGACCTGCACAAACAAAGGCAGCAAAAGAAACAGATACAAATAACCCCATGGCCATGTCAGGCTCCTTATTACCGGATGTGCCACTTTTGTCATCACAGTCTCCAAGCTGAGAATAAACTCCATGTTACCTTGGGGCAGAGGAAAGTGATACTTTGCATCATAACATATGAGATGTCAAAGTGCAAAAGGAAATAACGTCCGCTCTTCCAGTAGGACATTGCTATGCGTAGAGTGGGACAAAGTAATTTAAAACACATTGGAACAAGTGAAAATATGACTTTCCTTAACAAATATCTGCCAGAGGCAAGAGGTTAAATGTATCTGATGTGCAGAGAAAAGTGGGAAAGGTAGAAGTGCCTGGGAGGAGTGTTCTATGTATTTGACAAGTAGTTTGACTTGTAACAGAGAGCAGTGTGCTTTGCCATGATGAAGGCATTGCATGGAGTTGTATCAGCTCATTAGTAAGGCAGCAAGATGCCTTAGTGCCAGTCTGCAGTGAAAATGATGCAAAGGCCTGATTCATCTGATAAAAATGTGTCTAAAATTTCCACAAAGGATGAGTGCTTTAAATTATGCATTTTTTGGAAAGAGGATAAATAAAAGGAAAGGAAGTGGGTAGCTAAAGAATCTGGTAAGCGATAGAGGGTATTTCACTGCCTCTTTTGTTATATTAAATGACAGCTTTTCTGCATGTAACATTTCATACAGAGCAAGGCTTTTCTATGGGGAGCAAAAATTCAATTCTCATTTTACAGAGACTGGGAGATCTTTGAAACTCCATCTGTAAACACAGGTATGATCTTGTCTCTAAAGCAATCCTGATAGGCATGCTCTTAGCTAAACACTGAGAATAAAGAAGTAAGAGCATCGGCAGAGAGTTGCACTCTTACAACTGTTATGGCACTTCTGTACCAGCAACAGGCCAGTGTGAGGGAGCTGACTCTGATCTGTTGTTTACTCTGGACTTCATTTCTGGATTTCAAGTTTCTGGTGGACTTTGTTCAGATTCCTAAGCACAGAATTATTGTAAAATAAAGAGGGGTCCAAACTTGGACTTGGAAGGAGAATCTCTGGCACTGTTTGAAACACAAAAGCATGAGGTTTGGCTAACCTTGCTGAGATGCTGTTGCACAACTGTATATGTCAGAGACTAGTAATTAGTCCTCATGCAGATCCTGCTGTCTTGGTGGTCTAGAGAAAAAAATATCATTTTAAGTCACAGTATTTTTTAAAGCCAAAGAATAAGTGTCTGCTTATTCAGATAATGCTACTACAACTCAGTTTCAACTCGAATGAATTCTGGCAGGCACAGTCAAGTATCCTGCAGACCCTGACTACATCTGTCAGCTGTGGAGTCACAATATCACAATCACAATGCAATGAATGATTCCCTATCTTAAATATTACTGCCCTTTCTCCTTCGGAATGGAACAATTTCAAATACCTTTCTCATGTAAGGAAGGGTTGTTACTTATACTTCACACAGAAATAGCTGAAGCACCATAGATTCTAGTCAAAGTCTTCAATAATGGTTAGTTATCTACAAAGACTAAGCATAAATAGCTTTTCCAAGGTCACACAAAAGTCTCTGATAGACTGGAGAACTGAGCACTGGTACACTGAGCCCTTGCCTGCCGGACTCTTTCCATTAGTATCCTAGTGTTCTCACTAGACCATATTTTAGTAGTTCTTCTCCCATTCTTTCATGGATAATATTTCCAAAGGTCCAGTTCTGACTTTTGTTTAGAAATAATTAATGCAAGAAGTCTCTTATTGAGGAATCCCTCAATGTAAATCTCTTTTAAAACCCTCCCAACTATTTTTACTCTTCAATACCCATTATCAAAGCTGTAGTAAATGGAATACACATCTGACAGAACAACTTTGCTATCCTCACTGCTACATAAAAAGAGAAGATGTTATATCAGAAATTATTTAACTTCTTGTTGGTGCAAGTCTATGATGGTATTTTCTGTTTCATGGTGGACGAGCCATTGTGGGCACTGAAGTGCTCAACTGAGAAGCACAAATATCTCCAGCGGGTGGTTCAGATTTTAGATGGCTGAAGTACCACCTGGAGACGTGAGTTCCATTTCTCTGTAGAAATCTCAAATTCCTAATATTAATTGACAGAGGGTAAATGAGATGAATTATATACTTACAGCTACATTAAAAAAAAAACTTTACTAAATATACTGTGAAACTTGTTCCTGATGTATATGAGAACAGTATTCTCTGTCACATATAGATAAACTGTGTTCTCGCTAACTTAGTTAAAATTGTGAGTCATCAGATATTACAGATATGTGGGATGCAGAAGTATTAGATTTATCCCCAAATCTCCTTCAAGAGAACTCGTTTCAGTCCCCTGAGTACCTACATTTCCCATATATTTGATGCCCTTGCATGTTTAATATTGACTGTTATTCAGAATCAGAATTGCTATTGAGTTATTAGAAGGCTTGGACTTATTCAGACATAAATATGTGTCTAAAAAGCATAGTGGGAAAGATTCAAGCAGTATAATTTAACAAAAATATTTTAGAGCAAAATATTTAAAAATTACCTGGAAATGTCACAATACAGAGAATAAGTCAGGGGTGCTTATCACTCCACAGAACTTGCTTAAAAAGAAGCTGCTTGACAGGTTTTTAAATGAATGACAAATAGAGGCAGTGTGACAAACAGAAATCAAAAATGAGAAAGGGAAGGGAGATGCAGTAGAGTCCCAGAAGAGCAACGTTTATATTAGCATGGATTAGTGTCCACTAGGAGCAAACTTACATAATGAAACACTTGGTATTGAGGATCTGACACCCACACTGATTGCATTTTGGAGTTATTTGGCATTAGCTCTAGTTTGTCCCCATAACACACATATTGGTCAGAGAAATCACTCCAGGGCAGCCTTTTCCAGTCCTGCCCCAGCTGAAGGGAATTTGGCTCACTCCATCTGACATTGCTGTACAACAAGAATCAAAGTGTAGTAGGAGAAAATGATGGGATTTGTTTCAAATATATAAATCTATTACAACATGAAATGCTAATGTACATGCACTATGTGACATACAGTCCTGTAACACAGAACAATCTTATGAGGAGGTAATTTGTATTTTATCTCAGCAGTCTGACATCAGCTATATGAGGAAATTATGGTAGAAGAACAAATCTGTTCTATTTCAGAGATATCCAGCAATGGTAAGTCTTGCTAAGGCATTACCACAGAGAGCACTTACACCAGTTCACTTTGAAAATCTCCTAACAGGTCTTCACTAATACTGAATCCATTACTGAATGCAGGCACTGATTTTGCTCAGAGCACACATTTGTCTTGGGAATTTGCAAATTAAAACCTTGGATGGGGATAAAAATGAGAGCATTTTGTTTGGAACCATCTTATTTTAGGACCTCTTCCCCAAGGCAAAACATAACATGATAGGTGAGAAAGAGTTGCCCTCAGGATCTATTACCAGTGAGAACACCTCTTAAAAAAAAAAGCTCAAACTAACGTTTTGTTTTGAACCTTCAATGTTTAATACTTGCTGTGACCTCTAATGCTGGAATACAGCTGGGACATGAGAACCACAGCACTGTTGTCAGTACTACATGAGCTGTTATGAAGAAGGGAACAGAGGTTGCTCAGACACTGCCAACAAACATAGCACAAGCATTGTTCTTGTGTGTGGCAGCATTTACTTCCCACAGCAGAGAATCCTTCTGAGAAGGATAGGAAGGGACCCTGAGATGTTTGCTTGTTGTCATACATCTTTCTTTCCCACCCCAAACTTGATGCTTTCTTGCTTTGTTCTCTTCAACTGTGTTGCAGGCACCAGGATATGCTGAGTTGCACAATCTTTGCCACAGGGAAAGGGGCTGCAGCTCCATCGGTGCCTTGGCCTTTCTGACCTCATCCCTACACAAAAAAAAAATAAATAAAAAATGCTAATTTCAGTCTGGTTTCCAGTCCTGCTGATGAAGGATCACTCTATTTTGTATGCAACTGAGGAGCCCTCTGCACTTTCAGCATGCAGCTGAGGTGGTTGCACAGATGAGGCCTTCTGACCAAGAACGGATTGACTGTGCAGTTTGATAACATGGTAAATTCAACTCCTAGGTTGACTAGTCAGGTTTGCCTTGGAGGTGCTGCAGCATGGAAGAGAAGAATAACTGCAAGGACTGGAGATGGGAGCTGAACAGGAAAGTTTCCTGTACATTCCTGTTACTTGACCTAAACATCCTTTTGTTAAAGATCTTCCCCTGAGCTTGGTTCTATGGTTCCATTAATTTTGAAAAAGCTGTGGTGATGAGAAATTTTAGATAGATATCCACTTTAGATATCTTAGATACTTTCAAAGAATGTTTGTATTTTACTTCAGAATACTTTCAGTTGTGAGGATTAGGAGTGTAAAATACTTTTACCAGACCCTTAGCATGTTGAAATTAATGCTTTTAGGCAGATGTACAAAGGTACTCAGGTACCTAGTGATACACACTTAACAAAAGCTGATGGGATTTAACCACCTAGACTGCTTAGGCAGTTTTGTAGACTCCACTTGCTGCGTCTCCATAATTAGATCCCTAGCTGCCTCTGTACAGCTGGCTAATGCTGGCTGGCAGCCTAAGAACTAATATCATTGACGTTTATTGACTGGAAGCCTTTGAATATTTTGTTTGTGCAGTTTATTTGAGCAATACAAATTCCTATTTGGCAGGCAGTTCAGTTTCCCTCAGAAGGAGCCTGTCTGTACTTTATAGTTTTGCCACTTTCATTACAGTGGTATAATGGAAATAGCAACACAGAAAAACACTTGAGGGAATCGGCAATTATAGAATCATAGAATGGTTTGGGTTGGAAGGGACCTTCAAAGGTCATTTAGTCCAACCCCCATCAGTGAGCAGTCATCTTCAACTAGATCAGGTTGCTCAGAGACCCATCAAATCCACCTTGAATGTTTCCATAGATGGGGCATCTACCACCTCTCTGGGCAACCTGTTCCAGTGTTTTACCACTCTCAATGTAAAAAATTCCTTCCCAATATCTAGTCTAGATCTACCCTGTTTCAGTTTAAAAACATCACTCCTTGTCCTGTCGCAACAAACCTTGCTAAAAAGTTTGTCTCCATTGTCATAAGCCCTCTTTAATTATTGAAAGGCCACAATAAGGTCTCCTTGGAGTTTTCTCTGGGGTTCCAAGCTGAACAATCCCAACTGTCTCAGCCTGTATTCATAGGAGAGGTGCTCCATCCCTCTGATGATTTTTGGGGCCCTCCTCTGGACCTGCTTCAACAGGTCCATGTCTTTCTTGTGCTGAGGACTCCAGAGCTGGACACAGTACTCCAGGTGGGACCTCAGGAGAGCAGACTAGAGGAGCAGAATCACCTCCCTCAACCTGCTGTTCACGCTTCTTTTGATGCAGCCCAGGATACAGCTGGCTTTCTGGGCTGCAAGCACGCACTGCAGGATCATGTCCAGCTTTTTGATCAACAGTACCACCAAGTCCTTTTCCTCATGGCTGGTCTCAATTTCTTCATATCCCAGCCTGTATTGATACTGAGGATTGTCTCAACTCAGGCAGACAACATCATACTCGGCCTTGTTGAACATCATGAGGTTCACACAGGCCTACTTCTTGATTTTGTCCAGGTCCCTCTGAATGACATTGCATCCCTCAGGCATGTCAACTGCACCTCTCAGCTTGGTGTCATCTACAAAATTGCTGAGGGTGCACTCAATCCCACTGTTTGTGTCATTGTTGAAGATATTAAACAGTACTGGTCCCAGCACAGACCCCTGAGGTCCACTTGTCACCAATATCCATCTGGACATTGAGCCATTGACCACTACCCTCTGAATGTGACCATCCAACCAATTCCACAATACAGTCCACCTATCCATATTTCTCCAATTTAAAGAGAAGGATGTTGGGGGGAGAGGAGGTAGGGGGGAGGAATGTCAAAAGCCTTTCAGAAGTCCAGATAGCTCTTCCCTTGTTCACTGATGTGGTCACTCCATCATAGAAAACCATCAGGTTGCTCAGGCAGGACTTGTCCTTGGTGAAGCCATGCTGGCTGTCTTGAATCACCTCCTTGCCCTCCATATGCCTTAGCATAGCTCCTAAACGGATCTGTTCCATGATCTCTCCAGGCACAGAGCTGAGGCTGACAGGTTGGTAGTTCCCAGGGTCCTCCTTTCTATCCTTTCAAAAATAGGTGCAGTATTTCCCTTTTTCCAGTCACCAGGGACTTCACCTGACTGCCGTGACTATGTTCCCTCAGGACTCTGAGATGCATCTCATAAGGCCCCAGTCACGAACTTGATTTTCTCTTACAGTGGGAAAGACTTTGTTTCCCCAGTCCCTCCCTTGTGGTCTATCCACTTGAAAAGTGTGGGAAGAGAAGTTGTCAGTGAAGACCAACACAAGAAAGTTGTTGAGCACCTCAACCATCTCCTCATTCATTGTTACCAGTTTGCCAGTATTGCTCATCAGGGGGCATACACTTTCTTTGACATTCATTTTCTGGCTGACATACCTGTAAAAGCCCTTATTATTCTTTGCATCCCTTGCCAAGTTTAGCTGCATCCATGCCTTGGCCTTCCTGACCCCATCCCTACACAACTGGACAGTGTTCCTATACTCTTCCCAGGATACCCGTGCCCGCTTCCACTGCCTGTGGAAGCCTTCTTGCCCTTTAGTTTGACCAGCAGATCTTGACTCAGCTGTGCCAGTCTCTTGCCTTCCTTGTCTGATTTCTTACCCCTGGGAATGGAGAGCTTTTGTACTCTATGACAAGTGCCCTTGAAGATCTGTCAGTTCTGTCCTGCTTCCTTGTCGCTGAAGGCAGTTTCTTAGTGGGTCCTATTGACTAATTCCTTGAACAGTTGGAATTTTGTTTTCCTAAAATTCAGGGTCCTTTATCTGATCCATATCCCTCGGGACTGTGAATTCCACCAGTGTATGATCACTGCAGCCTGGGCTGGTTGCAATCTCGACATCACCGATTACCTCACTTGTGTTAGTGACCATCAGGTCCAGTATCACACGCCCTCTCGTATGGATGTCTGTTACCTGGCTTAAGAAGTTATCCTCAAGGCATTCCATGAGTCTCCTGGATTGCCTACAGCTCACTGCACTGCTTCTCCAGCAGATGTCTTGGTGGTTGAAGTCCCCCAGCAGGATGAGGGCCTGTGAGTGCGATGCCTGATGTAGCTGGAGTAAGAAGGCTTCATCAATAGGCTCCCGTTGACTGGGCAGTCTGTAGTAGATACCAGCCACAAGATTCACTTTGTTGCCTTGGTCTCTGATTCTTACTTATGAGCTTTCAACCTGCTTATGGCTGTTCTTCAGAGACAGCTCTTCACACTCTATACATTTCTTGATGTAGAGGGCAACCCCTTCACCCCTCCATCCTTGCCCGTCCCTTCTGAACGGCTTCTAGCCATAAATAGCTGCATTCCAGTCATGGGATTAGTCTCACCAACTTTCAGTAATGACAACTAGGTTATAGCTTTCTAGCAGCACAGTGGCTTCCAGCTCTACCTATTTGTAGCCCATGCTGCATGCATTGGTATAGAGGCACTTCAGCTAGGCTGTCAGCCATGTCACCTTCTTAGAGGAACACTCCTTAATTTCTCTGAGGTATTTCACTGGTGTTTCCCTGATGGCTCTTCTTACCTCAGGAGCCCTTGGCTTATCTCTGTAAGACTTCAAGTGTGATCCAGTGTAGCCAGCATGTCTGAGAGCAACAGACTAAGGGCCCTTACTAGCATCCTGTCCCTCTAACCTTGCTATGTCATCCCACAGCTTGTCACAGGCAAGACTGATATTATCCCCTTCCCCCTTCAAGTCTAGTTTAAAGTTCTGTCAACAAGCCCCACAAGCTCCTGAACGAAGACCCTCTTCTGCATTCAAGAAAGGTGAATCCCATCTGATGCCAACAAGCCTGGTGTCACGTAGGCCACCCCACTATTGCAAAACCTAAAATTGTGGTAGTAACACCAGCCATGGAGCCATGTATATATAGGCTGAGTGTGTCTGTTTCTTCCTGTGCCCCAGCTTCCCTCACCAACCATCCCAAGGTCCTGAAGTCTCTTTTGATTGTTCTTGAACTGTTGAGGTAGGACGATGGCGTGTAATGAACCAGCCATTTGATAGTCTTGTGATTAAACACGCAGCCACATACCAAAGGTCATCTCGAGGAGTAGGAAGCAGGAAGAACATCAACTGTTTCCAAGTTGGACACAGGAAGGGACACAGGAAGAGACACCAGGAAGTACACCAACTTTACTTCCGAATGATGTGGACAGTGTATTACCAGGAAGAGTATGGACAAATGGGAGTGTTGCTAGTTGGACCAATGAGAGTGTTGCTAGTGCGCATGACTGCCCCACGTAAGGGGGATGTTAACCAATCAGCGAGCATGTTTTAGGCACATAGTCCAAATCTATATAAGGGATAAAAAGTAAATAAAGTGGTCTTTGCATGATTCATGATGGATTGGCAAGGTCCATTAGTACCTACCCCACATTGAACTATGTGTTGTGCCTTCATCACCACCCACATGGAAGACCAGTAGTGGGTAATAGCTGGAGGGCCATACCAGGGTAGGAAGTTTCCTAGTGATATCCTTAACCTGGGCCCAAGGGATGCAGCAGACTTCCCTAAGAGGAGGGTCTGTCAGGCATATTGGACCCTCTGTTCCCCTCAGGAGGGAGTCACCTACAACTATAACCTGTCTTTTCTTCCTTGTGGAGGTGGTCATGATACAGGAGGTTGGCCTTTCTGACTCTGGCAGCACCTCTGGTATAAATGGACCATCATCCCCATTGTCCCCATCATTTACTGGTCTTCCACATCCAGAACCTCACACTTGTTGTACAGAGGTACCTGGGAAGGTGAGTTGGGCAGGGAGGGGAATCGCTTGCCTCTCCAACTGTGGACTGGACTCCATTCATTCCTTTCCTTTAAGCTGTCACCTTCAGCCTGGTTAGAGGAGGATACACGATCCCCTTGATCTTGCATTTTTCTGGTGGCTGTTCCCATTTCTTTCTCAAGAAGGGCACACCATGGCTCCACCAGTCTATCTCTTTCTCAGCCTCCCTGATGCTCTTTAACCTTTTTACTTCCTCTCATAGCTCTGTCACCAGGCTGAGCAGATCATCCACCTGGTCACATTTCACACAACTGTCCCCACTACTGCCACCTGTTACCATTGAAGGTCTGTGGCACTCCCTGCAGCTTGAGACGTGGACGACTGCGTGTTTTCATGGGAGCTCTCTCTGGGTTACCACATCTTTTCTGGAGAGTGCAGAGTACAGAGCTTTCTGCCAGGTGCATACCATAGCTGCCAGCTCCCAGCAGGTCTTTCCACTGCCTCGGCCATTCTCTGCCTCAGGAAAACACTCCCATTCCCCCCCAGGAAAACCGAGACCTGCCACTCTGCTGTAAATTGGGCTGGCTCTGGAGCAGGTTCCCTCACTGACAAACTGGTAGCAAATTGTTTATATTTACCTAACATATTACAGAACAAATTGAACTGTACCAAAATAATGCAATTTTCTATCAATATACTAGTCTAAGCAAGGGTTCTATCCATGTAGATTCCCTGGCCTCAGGTCTTCTTTCTAACTGATTTAGGCATGTTGGCACAACATAAATGCTATCAAATTTAACACAGTTCCAAAGCAAATGAGAGTTTCCCCTCCTCCCCCAAAATCTCCATGGCTGACAAGTCTGAACTCTCTGTTGATACTTGCTTGGGCTAGAGATCATTTTTAACAGATCCTTTTGACACCACAGGCTATGAGCATTGCTATGAACTCACTGTGGTGTAAATGAAGTTTGAGTGTGGCTCTTCCTTCTTATCTCCGTTGCTTTGATGGCATGCGGAAGATAAAGAGCACACTGTTGCTTTTGATGCTGCGTGTGAGGAAAGCAAAGAATTAGTACTGCATTACCCAAACCTTCCCCTGTGAACTACTTTGAACAGGTCTTTGAGTTGCTTTGATTATTTTTTTGTCTGTTTTCATCTGCTTTGACCTTAGAATAATCAATATCTGGAATAGCTAGAAGATTTCAAAGAAAAAAATGGAACACAGAACAAGCATTTTAAACAGAAGATTTTGGCTGCCTAGATGTGCAGTGGATAAGCCTCTTGGAGATCTCACATCTTGCCAAGCAGTTGTAGGAGACAAGGTGGCAGCAAGAGGATGGACAGCCATGGCACACAGAGGTTAAATCAGACTACAATTGCAGGGCGAGAGCCAGGGCCAGCTTCCACAGCTCCCTCGTAGGCTGCCTGAGTAGCGCATTGAGCTAGGTGTAAAATAAAACCCTCATATCTCAGTGTTCAGCTTGTGGTTGCTTCAGTAGCTTCAGCACAGTTGGTCAGGTCTCAGAATATCCCTCTACTGGTATTTAATTATCCCATGTGCTCCCAGAAAGCCAGATAGAGTGGAGCTAGGGCTCACAGCACTGGGACCTCCCCTAGGCATTGGCTCCTAGAGTTTATACATTGCTCTGCTCCACCAGGCAATATCTAAATCTGTTAAAAAGTCAGTCTTCTCCTTGATGCCTAGATCCTTTCTTCAAAAGGTCTGTTGGCTCCTAAACGACTTACTGTCTTCAGCAGTGCTCATCCATCACCCCTTGCTATGCTGAAGACTCTACGTCTGTTTACAAAATGTTCAAACAAAAAGGAATTTGAGAGCTGGCCTGAAATCCCTCCTGTGTGCTCTTAGCCTGCAGACCTGCACATATCTGTGTAGATTGCAAAATGTTTTATAACTGTTTTTCTCCCTTTTTTCCCCCACTTCCATCCATTCTTTCCCCAAGTCCTTGCTCTGTCCCCATAGATAACTGTGGTCACATACCAGATTAAACCTGAAGTGGCAAGTTTGGGGGGTTTTCTTGCCTTTATATTCTGTGCACCACACAAGTGCACCAAGAAATAAATTATCCTTAAAATTTGCCCTGCCCATAGCTTGGGATGCTTTTCATTCCACCAGTTGTATTTTACCTGCAGAGCCTGCAGCTGATGTGCCACATGATTTCAAAGAAAGGAAAAGCTGTGTGAATTAGAAAGTTACTTGGTGGGAGACAGGGGAAATGTTTCTCTATATTTTTCACACAGAATGTTTAAATCCTTCTGTAATGATGGGAAAATCTGAAAAGCAACAACCTCACAAATTAAATTGAATACTAGGTTATGATCAGGCTGAGAATTTCATCAAATATCACAGAAGGAGGATTGAATTGAAATTGGATTTCATGATATGGACAATGTTGTGCAGGTAAAAGTTGAATCTGTAAATCAGCAAAAAGTGAATCTGTTCTTTAATGTTATCCATAAAGGGGCTGAGACCTGCTGCTTATGGAGCAACAGAAAGGTGTTTTGCTGCTGACAGTTTGACCAGAGATATAACATCAAGTAGAGTCACCAAATAAAACTTTTATCAAGAGGTTCTCTTTTCTGCTTGCTGGGGATATTAACTTCCTTATAGGATGTTACTATTACATTACCACATGAAAGCCTTTGCTGCTATGACATATTAAAGTTCCATCCTCTAGACTGCAGAATTTACATTGCCTCTTTATTGGTGTTGAAAGAGAGAAGTTCATTCTGCATGCCTGTCTCAAAGCAAATAGCGGTTTCTTGTTGCTCTTTCCACCACTCTTACCTCAGTAACTGGTTTGCATGAAGGCAGCAGCACAGAATTAATTCTGTAGCCATCAAAATAATTTTTTTCAAGTGTCCACAGTGGCAAATTGTCATCAGAGCAAGATGTAGAGCCTCCCTCTTCAGTTGACATAGTTTTATGGCTCAAAGTAAAATTGAGCTATGTGGGTGGCTCTGTGTACTGCTGTATGGAGGAGTCAGAGACAAGGTCTGCCCTTACTACTTCACCAGCAAATAAAATAAACTGTGGACTTCAGGGAACCCTGTTCATACAGGGAGCCAAGAGCAGAGGATCTGGCCCTTTACTAGAAATCGCTCCTCAGCTGAAATTCAGGTTTGCATGGAGCCTGGAGGGTGATCAACTCCTCTGCAGTCCTGGTACTGAACAGATGGAGAGCTCTTCTTTCTTCCTGCCAACCTGACTGTCTCCCATGTTCGGTTCCTGTCTATCTCTCCACATAAATCATCCTCTTGCTCCCGACTCACCTTCTCATCCCATTCCCAGCCTCTCCCCTATTGTCCTCCTCTTCCCTTTCCCCAGCTTTTCCTGCTGCCCTGCTCCCCATCTCCACAGTGGCTGATGTCCTCATCACTGAGTGGAGACCAACAGCCACTATTTGCTATCCCTGTTGCCACATAACCACATTTCCATATTGTGAGGAAGCTTGCCAAACTCCTGTTCCTCCCATAGCTAATTGAGAGCTATCACCAGCTGGTAACAGCTTGCAGACATGACTTGCTGACTGGGAAATATTCCTGACAGCAGCAAGAAAGCTCAGATTATCAATCCTTGATATCATGAAAACTTTAAATCAAATCCGTCCCAGCATCTGGTTAGTGATCAAAGCAAATATTTTTNAAGAAAAAAAAGAAAAGGCTTAATTATTTCCTGATAGGCTTAATAACCTGGAATTAAGGAGAGCATTTATATCAAGTTAGGGGACTGTCTCATGACCACTAGTGAAGTGTGAATCAAAGATCCTTTTTAAAGCCTTACAAAGACTGCCTTACAAAGGATCCCATCAAACCAGACACAGTGCACCAACATACTAACATCCTCTTTATGGTACTCAGCAAGTGGAAGGTCCCTGAGCTAATCATATTCCAGTTTAGCACAGCAGAAGAAACAAATGCTCAAGGTTTGTGAATAATTCCTAGCCTACTGCTGGCTTTTTTTCTCATTCATGATGACTCATGGATAAGAAGTTTGGGCTGTTTCTGACTGATTCTGTAGAAGGAAACTGGGCAGTGTTTGAAGACAAACTAATTCAGGTAACAAAAGTGAAAATCTTTTGGGGCATCATATGGTTACCTTATGATTGCATTTAGGAACTCTTGTCACAGACTGGAGTCCTATTTTGTTAGGTATGTACAAGCATGTACAAACAGGTACATATATTCTAAAGAGTTTGCAATTTAAGAGGTTACACTTGAGGTAGATCTTCAGCTAGTGATAGGTCTGTTTCTAGTGTTTATGAGAAGTTCTTGATTGAACCCAGTAGAAGATTTCCCTGAGATATGATGGAGGGACAATATGGAAGGGGGCAAGGGATCCAGCAGATTTACGGAGGATGTCAGGAATAATTTCTTCATATAGGTACTGGATATGACAAGCAGGATTGACACATAGCTGGAGTTGTCATTCACTGACAAGGAAGAACTGTCTGGTGATAATTAGTGGTAGCATTGGCTGTAAAGATCATGAAGTGGATTGTGAAGGCCCTGTGGTGAGTGAGGAAGGCCAGTAACAGAATAAAGACTTTGGACTTAAGGTAATCAGATTTTGGCTTATCCAGGGGACTGGTACACCGCATGCAGTGTTTGCGACCCTCCCTGTCAAGTACAAGAAATACCAAACAAGAGTGATTCCAAGGAGGGTCACTAAGCTGGTCAGGGACTGGAGTGCTTGTCCTGTGAGAAGGATTGGAGGACCAGATTTGTTTAGCCCAGAAAAGAGACAACTTTGATGTCCCTGACAGCAGACTGACTGTTACCAAGAAGGAACCAGGCTCTTGACAGAGGTGCATGGCTTGAGCAGAGGTTTGTTTTAGAAACCTCCTGAGATCCCTTCTAACTGGAATGATTCTAATAATCCTGTGAAAACATATGAGTGCCCTCAAATGACCTTTCTTAAAACAGTGAGGATCCGATCCTCAAATCTCTTCTGCAGTCATCTCATAACAGACCATATCACCTTCCCATTAACCAGATTTTCAGCTTTTATGTCCTGTCTATATCTTCTCCATTTTTCCTGCTTTTACAAAGTCCTTTTCTTTCTCAACACTGTTCATATCAAACCTTTTTTCTTCATGTCTATTGTTTAGGAGTGTTTTCTGTATCTTCCTGAAACTTCCTCCTTCACCATCACCACTGGTTGCCTGCCATCTTTTGGTTGTTTAACCACATAGCCTATGCCAAATTGCATTTATAGAATACCACCTTCCTTTTTCAGCATTCCTAATATCATCACGTGTTTTTATTGTAATTCTTTATCAGCATCCCAGTTTCACCTTAGCAAGATCAAATAACTGTTACCTATAAGGCTGCATATAATTACCTAATTCAATTTCTTGGGTTTTTGTGTCTTTACAACAAAGTTATTTTATTTTCTTATGGAAGTCACTTTGAAATCTGCTTTCTGAAGCCTTTCAAAAGTATTACTGAAGCAAATAATTATTTTCTATCTTGTGTTTCCATTGTTTATACATACATCATTTAATTGCTCCTTATGGCCTGTAAATAACTTCCCAAGAGGAAAAGGAGCTTTAGTTTGGGTGGGAAGGTCCATGCAACAGCTGTTGCATAGTGTAGCCTGTAGCACATGACCTGCAGTGAGTGGTGTCTTAAGTCCTCTTAGTAAATCTGTGCCTGGAGAGTGACTGTGCTTTCCCAGGTGCTGTTCAAGTCAAAAGCACGTAAAGAGCACTGCATAGATCTGAACTGCAGTGGTGGGAAACAGCCACAGAAAGAGAAAATGAATGTTATCTACATTTACTTCTGACACTATTCAGGGAACAGAAACAATATTCTGCTTCCTCATGAGGAAGTCTTTAAACATGCTTTTTGTCTAAGAGTTTACTGTCTGTAGCAGTCAGCTTAAAAATGACTCATCAATAATTTTTATTCAATCCTGATATATATACATATCATTGACTGTGTGTGTATACACATAGTAACTGTCAAAAGTGTTTCTTGTTCTACAGATGCCAAGTGTATTTCCCTCTTTTAACATCTATGCATGACATCAGTGGTTTTCAATATCTGTAAATTAACATATTGTTTATCCCACTTAGAGTTTTTACATTTCTAATTTAAACCAATACAGTTCCTGGAAGATAGGAACCTGGAAGAGTTATATTAAGGCACAATCCATCCATGACAGTTAAGTACTGGCTTACCCTGTAAAACACTGTAGTATTTTGTAAGACAAAATCTTCTGTTGTACTGTATTGTTTTCATGATGATACTTGAGAAATACTTGTGAAGATACTGTGGAACAACAATGTGTGATGTAGCATTGCTTCTGCTGAGGCCAAAAGCACTTAAAACAGTCAAGATAATGAACTGTGGAAAGTTACAGCTGTTCATGTATGGACTCACACAAGGACTGTGGAAAATAATGGGAAGACATTCACTGACTCCAACAGGGTTCGGATTATGCCTTTAGTCCTAGCAATAAGTATGGTGTCAGCAGCGTTTGTAATGTTTATGTCTTAAACAGGTGTAACATGGTGAGAAGCTTATTCTCTCCAGCATAGGGAGATAAGTAGGATGTTTGAAAGGATCACACCCCAACTCATCTAGGTGCCATCACCTAATTTGATGAGTAATGATTGGCAGGGTGTCTTTTCTGACACTTTCCATCTGAATCCAGGCCTTGCTCTAAACCGGGGCTTTGTTCCAGTATTTCAGAGCAAATCTGGAAGAGTGTGCCCATCTCAAATGACCAACTGTAATAAACTCACACCAACAGCTACAGCAGAAAACCTAGGAAATTTTCATAGACTCATAGAATAATATTCAAAGGGACCTCTGGAGGTCTCTGATCCCACCTGCCATCCATGGTAGGACCAGTTACAGCAGGTCTGTGTCCACTCAAGTTTCAAATATCTCAATGGATGGAGAGTCTACTCCCTCTTGATGCCCCTATTCCAAATTTGGCTACCCTTGCTGTGAAAGTCTTTTTCCTAATATTTTACTTCTATGTTGTAATTTGTTGTCTCTCATCCTATCCTTGTGCATCTCCGAGAAGAGACTCCTGTTATCTCCTTTACTTCCTCCAGCTGCAGAGAGCAGTAAGGCTCCAGCCCCCGGATCGTCCAGGTGGCCTCTGTTGGATTCATTTCAGTCTGTCAGTGCCTTTCCATGACTGTAACACATGTTATGGAATAAAGAAAATTCTTCTTTGCTCTTATCTGATGTTTTATTTCCTGCCCATATTAAGATACATTAAGGAATGTATTAAAGCATGTTAAGGAATGAATGTCAGTCTTTCTTCTGAGCAGAGCTGGTTGAGTAGGACAAATAATCCTGTCAACAATTACCTAATGATCCTGGTTAGTGCAGAGCTCAGGTTATTCTCTGCCTTTTGAATAAACCAAATTCATCAGAGTTCAAGACTTCAAAAAAAAAAAAAGACTTAAGGAAAGAAGGTTTGTAGTGTATGGCTGCTCAGCTTTGCCCTTCAGCAGCTGGCAACAGCCAGTGACCATTATCTGCTCACATGCCTTGTGCATTAATTGCATCGTCAGTCCTCAACCTCTTCCAACATCACCTTTCCTTCTCATTCACCCCTGTATCCTACTCACCAAACCCTCAAACTTT
Source organism: Aegotheles bennettii (assembly GCA_013398125.1). Lineage (NCBI taxonomy): Eukaryota > Metazoa > Chordata > Aves > Caprimulgiformes > Aegothelidae > Aegotheles > Aegotheles bennettii. Next base: position 518,360 of record VZRW01010749.1, read on the forward strand.
TTACCTTTCCTTGATCCCAGCCTTATAAGTATTCACATGTGAAGTTTGTTTTCTTTCTGGAAATTCTTTGATTCTTTTCCAACTTTCAGGCTGTTTTCAAATTACTTCTCCCCTCCAATTAAAAGTGCTGTGACAGAGGCAGACCTTAGCAAGATGCTTTGTTCCCTTCATGTCTGCCCTACTTGGACCTGAAAGGATGTTGGCTGGATATTGGATATCCTCAGAAATCATCCAATTACAGTAAGTGCTGCCAGTCTACGAACCCTTGTGTATTCTCACTGTCCACACACAATATGATTTTTTGGGTTGTAAATCAGGTTCACAGCTACTTACAATGGCCAACTCTTTGTTGTTTGTTAATACTTTGTTTCCTTTGCTTCCCTGTGAAGCAGTAGGAGCCACGAGTAGCCTGAAACAAATGGCTGGGCAACTGTGAGGAAAATCTGAGATGGAGATTAATTCCCAAATCTGGCAGGTGGTAAAAAAGGGGGAAAGAGGAGACAAAAGGAGCTGTGTCACATGAACCCCTTGTCAAATGACTACAAGTAGACTAGTATTACTCCCCACTAATGAAATAGCATGTAGTTTAAAGGCAATAAGAAGTCTGTGAGTTTTAGAACATTACAAAAAATTGGCCTTAAATGGGAAGGGTTTTTATTTTACCTACTGCAGAGCTTTTGGTCATTTCTAGTTTAGTCAAAAACCCTGATAAATTGCTGATGCTTTCAATAGGAATGATAATTCTTAGCCATAAATGGCCAAATAACCATTGCTTTTTTTTAAAGAAATGCATATCAGTCCAGTAGAAAAAAACAAATTACCTTCAATTTTCATGTTAGATCTTATCATGTAACAGCTTAACACAGTCCCACCTGAGTCCTCCCTCAGTCGTGACTGTATACAGAGCTTAAATAACATTATTTTCATATTGGCTACCTTATCTAACCTAACATGTATATGTAACATTTATGGGTAGTCAGGCTGCCTTTTTTTGCAGCACTCTTTCGAACTTGGTGTGTAGCACAGTCATGAAATAAGTGTGTTACCACTGCAAAGAAGATGAATCACAGTTCAAGAAACACAGATAGGGAAGGGAGCAGAGGTTTCTGAAGGTGATGTTCGCTGGTCTTCATTGATTTCAGGCTGGAGTAACCTCACATTTAGACAGAGCTTGTCTTAGGTATATGCTGCAGGATCCCAAAGAGAGGAAGGGCTATTGACAACACATGTAATTTTCCCCATGGAAAAGTTTCAATTAAATGATAGTCTGCCTCTTATCTGCCTTCAGATAACAGAGAAGCACAGTGGAAAATCCGCATACAACAGATTCTCCGTCCTGACATTTCTTTGTTAAGTCAGACCACGAATGACTGATGCCTAGCCAATGAATCAAAGCAGTTGCCTGCACAAGGTATTGGATGAACTCAAGTTACACATAAGTATGTAAAAACAGGAGTTTTTCTCAATCATTAGGGGGGAAAAAAAGGTAATTTTGCCAGGTAACTCATTTATAATGAACAATTTGATTAGCTCCACATCTGGGTTTCCTGGCTTTTTTTCAGGGTAAGACAGCTGGCTTGTCTTGAAAGGGTGTTTTAATGCAGAGTTCTGTAATAATGTTATGTTTCATTTAGGTGTTGTATATTAATACTTTAAACGTGCATTGCTGGCAGGCAGTATGAGCATGGCCTAGTTTTTTAATGTGAAAGATCACATTTCCAAGTATTTTTTAAAAGCCTGCATTACCACAATTTCTGTTGGGGAAAAAGAAAGGAGGAGGGAATCAAATAAACAAAAACACCTGGCAACCTCCATTGTTCGTGTAGAACATGCACTGTTTGTACATCAATGTCCTTGGCAAGTCATGCAAAAGCAGCTAAACTGAAAGGGTTTTTTCCTAATTTAATCAGTAAAATTGCAACAAATATCACCATTTTTAATTAAAATTTCAACAGTAAAGTCTCCTGACAAAAATCCAGAACAAACAAGACTTTCAATGCCTGGAGACTGGTGGAAACAGAATGGGGAGTAAATAAACTGGTCCTCACTCTTCACATTGTTTGAAGACATTTGAAGTGGCTACTTTAAACTGAATATGAAGTTATAGAATAGAAACATAGATATCATTTTATTTGCCACATTTGGTCTGAGAAAACAATGGTGTACTTGGAGCAAGAGAATCTCAGGATTGCTTCCACAACAGCAAAGCAGTCACTGAGAAAATGTCTGGAATGAGCCATCACTAGAAAAGTAAATCACAAATAATTTACAAGAAGAAAATAAAACAAAAGTAATGTCAGTCAGAAGAATTCACAAGGTTGTGATGAGATGGTAGACTCAGAATCTGGGAAGGTCAGGGTCATTTGTCCATTGACTTACCAGGTATGTGTCCCCTCAGTGCTTATAGCTAAAATTTGCAAAGTTGGTGTTCTGTTGTTTTTGTTTTGTTTTGTTTTCAGGAAGAATGTGCATATAAGCCAGCTTTTGAAGGGCAATGGTGAAGTTTTGTAGGTGAATAAGGCCAGGTGCTCCAGCAGCACACTTCAAAGTACAGGACAGCAGTTCAAGGAGAATATATAGATCAGATGTGAAGTCCAGAGAGGCCAGGAGCTTCAGGTGTCAACCACAACACAGGAAGAGCATGGTGGGGATATAGGAGAAAACACTGTGGGGTTTGTCTCATGAACGGTGCCAGTAGTGAAGTCTGAGCTCAGTGGCAAACAGCAGGGGCCAAATATTTATTCAGGCAGTCTCAAGCAGTTCAAATATATTGCTAGTAGAAAGGCATGATTAAACCACCATTTGGCTCAGTGCCGTGAATTTCACTTTGTCAGAGGTTTGAGTTGAATAACTCCTCCAAAATAGGCTGCTGGATTCACAGTGTTTCCTTGTATATAAAATACTTATTTAAAGTGAATTGAAATGGTAGGACAAAATATACCAGAGACAGACTGAACCCACAAGTCTTGATTGCGTACCCAGCTTTAGGGTGTTCAAAACCAGACAATTGACCTCCATAGAAAGAGCAAGTGCCATTTCTAACACAGAATCACAGAATCACAGAATTCTAGGGGTTGGAAGGGACCTCGAAAGATCATCTAGTCCAAACCCCCTGCCAGAGTTGTCCCTCACAAACACAGAATCTGCAAAATGTGATGCGAACACCAACAGTTCAGTTTCAGCATCAGTCAAGAAAACAGCTATCACTTTCTGGTGACATTTTTCTTAATCTGGGTTCGGAATATAGAACTGTAATCTGTCTATTGACACCTACTCATGAGCCACCAGAGCTTTGTATGAACTCCTGCTCTACAGCAGCAGAAATTTTGCCTTTGGCTTCACTTCTTTTAAAATAAAAAATCATGAATAACAACTCTTGCTAACTAGGAGCATTTCACATCTTGGTTTCTTGCAACTATTGCTAACTAGGAGTGTTCTACTTGGTTTCTTCACCTTCTTTTGGTGGTTACTTTATTTCTAACTTTTAAAAGTCCCCACTTCTTATAGGAAAAAAGATAACATCTGGCTTTATTTTGGTTAAATTTCCCATTGTGAATTCATAATACAACTTCTGTCCTATCAGACTATTAAAAAATTCAAGCTGTTTTTTTCTTACCAGCTATGGAAGACCCTGTTCTTTTTTTTCTTCAATTACATATGATTTTATAGCATGTTAGCTGAAAGAATGGTAGTACCAGCCAACTGTGGAGGAAGAAACTGTGCATTGCTTTGATGGGAGACTTGTCACTAAGGTCACCACTGCAATGACATTTTACCTGTAATGCATTTTGCTCCATTAATGATAGAACTCATCTAAATGCTGTTGGTGGTATTAAAGTTAATGACATTTATCCTTACATCAATAAGATGTTTCTTGAGAATTTTGATTCTCAAGCCTTGGAATAAATTTTGCGGTCCAGTTTACTCTTCAAAATGCTATTACACAAAATCTGAGTACTTTAGTACATTTATTTTCATAGTATCCTGTGAGCTGAGAAAGGTTTTGTGGAGAAAATGCCTTCCATTTAGACAAGGCTTTAGTTAAAAAGTTCATGATGATGGATCCTGTGGATTCTGAGGTGATGTTAGTTGCCAGTGTAATCCTCTCCATTACTTTGAACACACAAAAATAACTGCCTCGATTTTGGCTCTGTGCTAATGAGACTCAGAAACAGCTGGTAACCTTCCCTAAAATAGTGACCATAAGGTTAAATAATTTTTTTAACTTTTGCACTTTTACATAAACCTCACAGAATTTCCTGGAACCCCTGACCTACAACTTCAGTGTACAAATGCTATTCTTCTGGTTCTTGCCATAAAAAATGTGCACAAATTGAGTGCATAATTTTTGAAATTAAGTGTATTTGATATGGGCAACTGGAGGCAAAATTTTTAGAGGAAGCTAGTCTGCCTTAATAGCTTCTTATACCTACTGAGCTAGTTTCTGATTTTCATGCCTCTTAACACAGAAATACAGAAGAGCGTCTTGTCTTTTCAAAGGGCAAAAAAAATTAAAAAAGGGAAAGACTTCTACAGAATAAGTAGGACCATTGCAAGCTCTGACTTGTAGTGACAGCGCTGTATGATGTTTACCTATCTTACTCTTCATTTTTGTTGAAGGACTTCTGTTAAAGCCATGAGGTGTTAGCTTTGCTACGAGTCTTGCCATAACTAAACAAAATAAAAAATAAATTAGGGTTCTTGGGCTTCATTTCTGTTGAAGCATGTTTTCAATGTATCATTTGGTTTGCAAACCATATCCAAAGAGACAAAATGCCAGAACAATAAAACATTCCTCCTTGTTTGCAGAACAAGGCCTCTCATGGCAAAATATTGATGCAGTTGAAGCCTATCCTCAACAAGTAGCAGGGATCTGTGGAGAAGAAAATACCCAAAATAGAAACCTGTCTGAGCTGAGAGCCACTACTAAGTCAGAGAAAAGCTGGTAAGAAGGAGAAATCAAAACATTGGTCTTCACAGAATCACAGAATTCTAGGGGTTGGAAGGGACCTCGAAGGATCATCTAGTCCAACCCCCCTGCCAGAGCAGGGTCACCTAGAGTACATCACACAGGAACGCATCCAGGCGGGTTCTGAATGTCTCCAGTGAAGGAGACTCCACAACCTCTCTGGGCAGCCTGTTCCAGTGCTCTGTCACTCTCACAGTGAAAAAGTTTCTCCTTATATTCACATGGAACCTCCTATGCTCATCCTACTTCTCCTCAAGTCAGTAAGAAGACTTGTGAACTCCCACTCCATAGAAATGAATTTCAATGTACAAAAATATTCCTCAAGGCAGAGAAAGTATGAACATCCTCTAAACGCAGTGTAAATAAAGTAAGTGGAAATAAAACCTCCCTGTGTTATACTATTCTTTTTTCCATTCTTCAGTTTCATCTGGCTGACATTTAATATTGTTTATTATTAACAGACCCCCTTTGCTGTAGTTCTCCCAGTTTTAAGTCATGAGAGGGCATAATACAGAGCATACACGTTTGGCATTAGGCTGTAACTGTAGAAATTCAATTAAAAATATAACATTTGATCAGAGTCAGCACCAGAAATGCATTGCCATCCCACAAAAAGCCTTGCAAAGATTTTGGCTGCATGACACTGTCCCGGCCACAGCCAAATGTTAGAGACCGTAACAGTTCCAGTATGTGCCTATCTGCAGCATCAGCTGGAACCCAGGAGAGGCTGATTTAAAAAACTAAGTCTCATAAGTAGTGCCAAGCAAAGACTACCCTGCACACATTTAACTCCAAGATCATAGTATCATCTGAAGAAACTCAGGATTAAGCACTGTGAGAAACAAAGAGCTGCCATACTCAGTTGTTTGTCACACTGCAGTTGTTGGAAATACAGGATAAACCATTACACATACTGCAGTCTAAACCATTCAACTTTCAGTGGTTGCCCTCATGTTTCAATGTACTAAGCCCTGAGGTGACTGATGTACAGATACCCTCTACTACATTATAAAGGTGTAACACCTGAGGAGTTCCCAAGACATTTGTAGGCTTTTTTTTTTCTTTTTTTTCATCGAGAATCAGAAGCATGGAGAGGGGCAACAACGAGGAAAAATGACTTGAAACATGTGTGGGAAGTTTACTGTTAGAAGCATGACTGAAACTCAGGAAACGGCTAATCCTCCCAGTTCTCCCTGAGAAGCTGTAGTAAACTATGGAGCACAAACAGCATCAGGAGTCTAGACAAATTGCATAGGGTTTAATGAAAATTTCTCTAACACTCTTATGTGTGATTTTTTTTCCCTCTCTAGAGTTTTAACCTATTTTGGAAGAACAGGATATTCTCCTGTATATTATAGTGCATTTTGGTTGATTGGTTGATCTGTAGATTTGAAAAAAATTCTGAGCATATCTTCACAATTGATGCTGGAGACCCCCAAAGGTTTCATGTAATTAAAGTCTATTTAATTATGCAACTGAAGACATGTAACTAAAGACCAAAGTTTGTTTCTAGAGAACATCCAATGTTTAAACCAATGGAACAAAGCCATGCATGAAGGACCTCACAAGAGCTGGTCAGTTCTAGCCATGGCATTTTTAATGGAATACTGTCAGCATGTGTTGTTCTGTCAAAGTAAAACATTTTCATTAAGTTACTGAATTACAATGAAGTTTATGTTTAGAAGAAGGTTTCCAAATACTAATCAGCTATGTGCAGAAAGAAGTCCATATCTGATTTTTTAAATAATATTTTAAATGGTAAGCCACTTGTATCAACATAATTCCACTCCACAGAACAACTGAGGGGCTTAGTTTTCCTTCCAATCTAGAACAACAAGTGTTTAACCTGGAAAGCTGGTACAAACCAGAATTGTCACTCCATATAACAGGATTGTCCTTGCATGGTTACTCCTTGACCTGCTGTCAAATGCAAAATCAAACACCTGTGGCAGATACATAAGACTATGTGTGTGCCACTGTTGATCCATCTGCAATATATTACATCCTAATTTATTACTACGGGTGGTTTTCAAAGGGAATTCATTACACAGACACTCTATTGCAGAGTTAAGAAATTGTTTTTCTTCCCACCGTTCTAATTTTCTCTTCTTCTCAGGTTTCTGTTTCCTTTCATGCTATGGCAGGGATATTAAGTGCTAGTGAGACAATATTTGGTCCAAAACCAGTCAGTCTGTTCTGGGCAATTAATGTGGGTGGTGAGCAATACCTGACCCAAATTTTGTGCATTGAATAAACCGTAAGAGGTGGTTAATTATCTTCTACAGCCCATGTCTGTTCAGTGAGGGGTGGAATTTCTCATTTATACAGAATAAATCCGTGAGTTCTGGCATTGTCCTAAAAGAAACAAAGAAATAATAGTCTCCTAAAGGAATAAGATTTTTTTACATAGCTGTCTGTGGGTTAGACCATGAATTTGTGTAGGAGGTCATATGATGGCTCTGGTAACAGTTGCTAATACAGATTACTGCATCCTAGGGATACAATCAGGGAAAGATATATACCTTGCTAAGGTTTAATTCCTGATCCAGGTTTTCCCTTGAGATTGCTTTAATTTACTTTCTATACAACAGTTAAAAATTCAGCTACTGTTTTTCATGGTAGCAGTTTTTAGTTTTGTGGTTTTATTGTCACATACAATATATAAAGCCTCGTAAAGTACAAAGAATTACATTTGCTTCTACTAAGTCTCTTCCTCTGCTCAAAGTACAGCCATCTCACCTGGTCTGCCCTGTCTGCAGAAATAAAACAATAGACATTTGTTTTCACCTAGGCTGGAATTGCTGAAAATGTCCTTCCTGAACCATATCTGACTTGAGTCACATGTTCAGTACTCACTGTTCCAGTATAATATGTGGAGCACTTCTTTTCTTAAGGGAAAACCACAAATGCTGCCCCTTCATACCACAGATTAGCAGTTTATGAAGAAATCCAACGGCTAAATCATGAAGTTGAGAGTACTTAGAGCCTATTTTGACATGGTTTTTGAAATACTTTCCCTTTCCTTCTGCCACCCTGGGCATTGCTACAACAAATAAAAAATTCTGTCATTTAAAATACAATCAAAAAACTCACACTGCTTAGCCCCAAGTTGTCACTTGGGATTTTGATGATGAATATTTTTTGACATCTGGTAGCAAGTTGCAGCTCCTGTCTGAAGAAGTCTCTCTGAGGTTAAAGGCTAATGATATCAAAAACGAGGCTGTCTGGTTTATTGTAAGACTGTTTGGTTTAGATCAGGCTCTTTGATATAAGTGAAATTGCCTCATCTGGGAAAGGAAATGACTTAAAAGTGATGTAGCAGTTCTTAAAGGGAGTCAGACAGTAGGAGACGCACACAACTTGGCTGTCTTGTGTGCTGCGTTTAGTTGGGTTTGCTGTTAACTCATCAGATGGTGAAAGGAGAAACAGCATTTCGTAACAGTATTTATTATACAGCTCACTAAAAATGAGGAAATAAAATGGGTGTGTAGAAAGCAATGATGCAGAGGAATTGTCACTTTATCATATCAGTCATCACTTTCTCCGGCAGCAGAGCTACTCTGACTCAGACATGCGTTAGGGAAACTGGGCAGACACGAATGAGCTGTGAGCCCCCACCCTATTCATGAACATCTCCCTCCCGCCTCTGTCTGGAAGGAGGTTTATTTCCAATGAAATCTGCCCAGAATCTAGGGAATGTCTGATTCTTCCAGATACAAACTTTTCACATTCATTGTTTTAAGAAAGACACTGCCTAAGTCATTCCTCCTTACACTCCTCCTTCAGACAGGTATGTGACCCCATGTAATTGCAGGGCAATGACTCCACTGGGGAGTCTTGCTGATGGACCTTCAGATAACCAGTGCAATTTGTTGTCTGATATGTGGTTCGCAGGCTGCCTCCATCGACTGAGTGTGCCTGGGAGCCCAAGAGAGTCAGGGCATCCCCAAGACCTACTGGAAGGCAACATCCCTCTTGCTGCTGCTGAGCCCTAGGGCATCCTGCTGCCTCATGTGGCCTCACCCGCTGGGCCTTATCCCGTGGCCCAGCTCAACACTGCCTCCAACACTGATGGGCTAAATTTCTTGAGGAGTCTTGAGCCATGTGAGATGTACCTGAGGCTTGGATAAATTGTAAGGAAAGTCTCTGCTCTTGATAAACTGTTAACATAAAGATGGAAGTAGTGTAAGGTTTCCAGACAAATCCATCTCTGGGATAACTTTTACTTCAGAAAATGACATTTTGAGACAGGATCAATGGCTTGAATATAGGCATCAGGTACCATTATAGTCTCCTCATGGTTCATTTCCCAGCCAGCTGCTGTCCTATGAGGGTGAAAGTTTCCCATAGGTCCTGTCTCATCTACTTTGTGCAGATAATCTGCCTTGATATCCAAAGCACCTTGGATGGCACTGTATGTATGCATAGGCAACTGAATTTGCCCATTCTGGATTCAAAACTGCCTAAGCAAGTACCTGTTTGGAAGCAAAAATAGTCTAGAATAATTATTCCGCTTCCTTGGAGGCCCAAGGTACCACAGACATGCAGGGTCAGTAAGCTACTGCTGATCACAGACTGTTCAGGGAAGGAAGAAGTAAAAAGTGAAAGTGAAGACCACATCATAAAACGGATTTTTTTCTGCTTCGGTTCCATCCATGGCTTAGTTCAGCAATTGTCCCGTCCTCCTAGCAATCATATCGCAGTATGAACTGTGGAATTACTGGTGTTTTTGTATGATTAGAGCGCTAAAGTCCCTAGCAGCCGTGAAATTCCCATTGTGCTAGGTGATCAAACATTATACAGCCATGGATAGCCTCTACCTCAACTCCTTTACATTCTGTAGAGGGACAGAGATGAATCAAGGTAGGAAGGCTTATAAGCAGAAATATTTAGGTACCTCAGTCCTATTGAAATCAGTAGGGAACTAGTTGTTTAGGTACTTCAGCGACTTGCATCTCTTGGGTTTTATTATGCATTTCACCCTCAGCCATGAGCTGTAGATGTACTGCAGGCATCTGAATTTTAACTGCATTAAACCAATCTGTATCAGCTGCATGATGTAGCTGAGTTTTGTTCGGAACCAGAGACAATGATGCTGATATCCATCCGTTATATCCATCCATCACAGCTTGCAGGGACTTCTGAACAGTAAGGACATTGTTTTCCTAGTGCCGGCCTGTCCGTGTCAGAAGTCAAGGTAATGTAGAAAACTAGTAAGCATTAGTAGTATGTGAATGGCCAAAAACCCCCAAAAAGTGGGAAACTGAAATGCTAATAAACATTCTACCAAAATTAGGAATAAATAATAAATTCTTTCTCAATAGAGTCACTTTCTGTAAGTGTCTCTTACCCCCTCAAGTGAGGGAAGTCTGTGGTGATATAGTCCAGACATTTCCTAATCCAGCTGCTCTCTTTTCTTTCTACTAGGTGCACGTTATGAAGGGTTAAGACACCTTACATTATCAACATAAACCAAGAACAATATGCAGATTTTGTTAACTCTGAACTGCTGGCCAGAGAGGGATCCGCAGACCTCACAGCTATGGGGCTGGCAGTATATCCTTTATTAATACCCTTTTTCACCTACCCAGTTGTCCCTGTCTCTTCTCAGCACAGGCACGGGACCACCAAGTGCCACAGAACAAATGGGACATCTATCATAAAGCACCTGAAGCTCACACCACTACATTTTCTGGATATTTTAATAACAAGTCAAGCGTTAATGATCACGGGTAATTTCTTTGCAAGCTCCTGGGCATCTTTCACATCCTTGCTGCACACTCACCAGCAGCTTCCACTTGCTAGCAGCAGCACATGTGGGTAGTTCCATGTGTCCAGTTTGTGTCACAGGTTGTGGTTCTTCACTGTGAACATAGCTTCCTGCAGGTAGAAAATTAGTTGTGTTCCCTATTACTTCTGTGCATTCTGATGAGCAATTGCATGTCACATGGGCCCTTCTGGCAGAAGAGCCCACACTGAGCATTCTCCAAATTATGTAAAAAAAACATTAAACTTCTGATGCTGGAAATCCTATGCTCTTTTGGCTTGAATGCTTAGTAGCTATTCAGGTTTTTTCTGTGTCACATTTACATTGGGAGGAGAAGCTGATAGAGTCATGCAGAGGCTTTGTGCAATCCCATTTATTTACCAGAAGTATGTGCCAGATCTCCATGCCCTACCATAAAAAAAAAAATAAAAATCAAAGCAAGCAGGAGGTGGTTTCCTTGCTGAGAAATCCAAGTGTGCCAGACCTTGATGCCTGATTTTTTTCCAAATTCAGTATTTTGCATCTCTGGCTTTTTCCTGGCCTTCTTTCTCACACCTCTCTGCTCCCACAGTCGCAGTTGGTCCGACAGAAATCCTTTCATCCCATGTAGCTTAACTGCTTTCAGCCACTGCTATAATGATTGGTGCCTTTGGCAGGGACTTCAGTTGTCTCAGTTACCTCTACCCCAAGGAACATTTTGTGTTCTTTCCATTTAATCTCAGTAAGAGTTTTCTGTAAAAGATATGCTTTTGTCACAACAAAAGTGATTGCAGGGTAATCTTATGGTATATGTTAGAAAGGAATCAAATTAGATGATTACAACAGTCCCTTTAGGCCCTGTAATCTATGAATAAATCCCTCAGGCTGATAGTCTGATGGCAGTTTTAAAATCTTCCAGGCAGCCACTGAAATGAATGAAGCAAATTCAGTTTCCAGGAGATTGTGATAAGGCTTCTTTTTATTTTTTTAACTAAAAAAATTTCCTTCTGTGCTATGAGCCTGGGCCAGTGTGGGCTTAATTGTAAGTATTCAGAATCATCACTGGCCACAGAGGCCATGCTAGAATGCTTAGGGAAATGACTGGTTGCATAACTTTCATAGGTCATACTCTTGACCCTTCACTATTCCTCATGTATGCCTCATGTAATAAGTGCATGCAGATTAAAATTCAGATGGGGAGAGACCTTTGGATATTCAGCCCCCAAATGACCAGCCTCTGATAAGACCACAGTCAACTCAGTCAGATTTCTCAGGGTCCTGTTCACCTTAGTTTTTAATATCTCCAAGGAAGGACACAGTGTCTTACAGGAAAACTCCGGCTGAGTCATCCTCTGGATCCATTTCCTTCAGGTAAGTGGTTCCCTTTCCTGGCAACCGAACCATTTTACTGCATTTCTCAAAAATTGTTCCAGTTCCTTAGCATGACACTCACTTTGTGATGGCTGGATTTGTGTACAAGGTGAGACCATACTGATACCCTAAGAAGACTTCATCTCTGCTGTGAGTGAGCAATGCTAACCAATGCTCAATGGCTCAATGTAGTCCTTAAAGCCCAGACATCTCCCATCGTCCCCACATGCATTTGGCAAAGCATGGCTGAGCCTCTCTCCTCTGCCTCTACAAACTCAGAAGTCTAAACTTGAAAGCTCTCTATTTCCCTGGAACATCCCCATTTGGGAAATAAAACCAGACCCCAGCCTTCCTGCGGAATTCTCAGCCATTAAAGTGGAGGACTTTACCTTCTTGCTGATGGACAGGAGGGAGACAGCCATGTTTGTGTCCTGCCCTGGGAAGCCTGCACTGAGCCATTCCCAGGGCAGCCAGACAGAAGCAGCCTGGCAGAGACACTTGGAAAGCAGGCACATAAGTTATGAACATGAGCTGCAGGTCTCCACCAATAACTCTGAATTTGAGCCACAATGCCATAAGTGCAGAATATACAGTAGTAACAAGCCAGATGGAGCAAATAACCTGAGGCCTCTCCAGGAGGCAATGGCCCCGAGGCAGTTAAGATGAACCACGTGGGCAAGAGCCACTTTTTAGAAGTTTAGTTGCTGGTGCTGGCAGGAGCAGCAGCTGCAGCCCAGCAGCCTTATTGCTCTCTAAAGCAGCTGGTAAATTGTACTCCCACCGATCTCTCCAGTCTGAGGGTGCTTCCCCACACAGACAGCTTTTTTGGGCTATGCTGTGCAGGATCACAGAGAGAAACACAGTCTGTGGCACCAAAACAAGGGAGCCAGAGGGATGGATGTGAGTCACAAGTCTCAGGTGAAAGACATAGTCAGGTGGGAAAAATTCATCTGTCCCCGGAAAATTTTTGAGATTTTTGTCATTTCTTCCCATCCTGTGTCATAATACAAAAGAAATTCTGACTACTTTTTTTTTTTTTTGCAAAGGGACAAGCAAAAAGAAGTTTGAGACAATCCTCATGTTTTTTCTAAATGCGTTTGAGATATGTTGTTTTGACTTTTATCTGAATGTTATTTCTCTAATTAGCTCAATTTATAATTTTTAAAAAAATCATTTGAAACTGAAAACTGGGCTTAAAGTTTGGTCTTCAAAATCAGGGTGTATTTGTTTGTTTGTTTGTTTTTTTTTCAAATAAAAAAATAAATCAAGTAATTATATGAACTCAATGGCAATTTTTCATTTTTAGTAGAAAAATGTTTCCCATAGAAAGTTCCCGAGCAGATTATGTACTCTTTCATTTAGCCTTAAGACCTCCCCCATGATGCAGAAATTATTGTGCTTCCTGCAGATGATAAAACAGCTATGGAGGTCCTTTGGAAAAATGGAATGAGCTATCTACTATTTTTGAGCTGGTAAATAAAACTGATAATAAATAGTAGAGAATTACCTATTAGAAAACACAAATGTTGTAAAAAGACCTGTGCTCCTTTAGGAAAAAAAATGTTTTCCTGTTTCAAAATTAGAGGAAGTCTAATAAAAAGCAAACAAAATATAAACATTTGCAACACTTTCTGCCTGTCTAAATGTATTTATTTTAAAATCAAAACCTAGTCAAGGTGTTTTTGAGATATTACACACAAAAAATGTCAACAGGCCAAGATTTTATGAAAGCAGAAAACCTCACTGTTTTCAGCATCGTGTCTGGCTAATGCCCTATCTAATAAATCTCCTTTCAAATTTAATTAAATATAGAACTTATTTAACAAAGATACACATATATACATTCAGGAGGTTTAACACCACTTCTGACCAGCTTGTTCACTCAGGAGACTCCAGCTCCAGCATTTGGTGAAAAACTCATCCCTGCTTTAGCTTCAGAAATCCACAGAAAACAGAGGATGAATTTCAGATGCTGGGGCAAAGCTGGCAAAAACCTGAATACTCACAGCCAGGTCAAGACTGTTGAAAGATTTCAGCTACCTGCTCTTACTGGGAGAAGGTGGCCATAATTGCAAAAACAAACAAACACCGAAACGTGCTCTATAGGTCCAATTCTCAGAAATTTATTGAGCTTCCTAAATGAAAATTGTGTATACTGGCAGGCAGCTCTGAGTGAGCAAAGCAAAGCCACTGTAATGGTGTGCTAGCTCCTGGTTGTGCTGGAGGACCACCAAGTTGGCCACCAGCCTGTCTGCTCACGTCTTGTGACCACCAGGCAAAGTGCGAGCTTGCAGTGTGTCTCTCTGATGAACCACCTGAGGAGAGCCTGGGTATATCAGTCAGTTGAGATCCTTTCTCTATTCCTGGGGAACTCATATTTGAAAACCCATCTATGATACTAAAAGCTGAGGTATGCTGAGAATCCTGGCCATGGGGAGGAAGAAATCCTATGTTTCTATTCACTGTTTGTTTTAAAAGGACTCAGTCCAAAACATTGGATTCCAAAGAGTGATTCCCATTGGCTTATCAGGCTTTGAGTGAAACCCAAAGTGCTTAATATTAGACTCCTCAGGAGCATGTGCCAGTGAAATTGGTGCGGAGTCCTCGGGCAGTGGGCTCTTTTTTCCACAGTTATCCCATGCCCAAACGTCTGTTGGCTTCTTCAGTCTTCCCTCTCTTCCTCTGTAGCCTGCATGGCTGTGGATGGCTCATGCAGGTGAGAGTCAGACCACCCCTTTCCAGATCCTTGCAGATCTCTCTGTTCCTTTCCTGCTCCACTTTCCCCACTGGGAGTTTCCCACCCTGACTGACCTGAGGTTTAAACATTCCTCTGGGGACGATTCCTCATAGCCATGATGCTGGCTTTTGATGCTCTTCTCCAGACCCATCATGCCCCCCTAGCTACTCAGGGTAACAACTGAGAAGCATTACAGTCTCTTTCCATTCTTCTGGCACTTGATTATAAATGTAGCTGCCAGCAGGTAAATTTAAAACGAATGAAAGGCACAGCTAGTAGCTGACCCACATAGTTTGCTACCACAGGAGGCCACAGAATTGAAGAAATAAAGTCTGAAATGGATTGAAATTGCAGTTGTTCATGGGAACCTCATCCCACTTTTCACATGGGTTTGATGGGCAGAGGAAGCGATCCAAGGACTGCTGCGCTCAGTCTGTAGAAGATTCAGCTGTGGTGTTGTTACAGTTTCCTAAAACAGATTTTGTTCAAAATTATTCTTATCTTCAAAGAGTGGATTTGTGCAAACTATCTCCATCAGGTGGTGGGGTTTATCTGCCTTACACCTTTGAATGGGGCACAATTATGATGCAAACAGTTGGTGGTAGTGCTTGTAATAAAGTATGTTCATTATTTTTGCTTAAAAAGTGCCTGGGAATCCAAATAAACCACGTTGTTGCCTTGAGGATCTCCAAGTGCTGGTTCCTGATTTTACTACACTCCAGGCAAAGTCCTTTCTCAACATTCAAAGTTCCCACTCTGGGGAAAAGAGGGTTAGCAGCTGCCAATTAAAATATCCATTTGATGGCTTCATGAAGATTGTTTTTCTTCCTGTTAATTCAAGTCATTCAACACAAATATATGATCATTTGAGCAGAGTAGTTTATTATCAGCAGAAAAAAAGCTTGGGCATGAAACATTCAGCCTGAAACAGACGTCTGTTCAGGGGAAACCCTCCTTTTCAGCTCTTCTGTGTAACAGTGGTATCTTCTCATCTGTGCAAAACTGTGGAAAGGTCTGATCATTTTTACATTAAATTTCTGAAGAAAACTTTTTCTTTTTAGGCATCTATTTATGCCTGACACTATAAACAATATTCAAATTTTCAGAAAGCTCTTAAAATCAACCAGAAGTGCAGAGGCTTTTGCTGGGAATGTTGTACTTCTTTCTCAGAAGCAGCTGACCTTGCACTAACTGCAAGTGATAATTTGGTATATGGTTTCTTTTCTCAGCTGGAAATACAATAGGCGCTCCTCCCACTTCCACAGAAATGCATGTACCAACACTTAACAGACCAGCAGTCCTCAGAGACCTGGATTCCGTCACCCACCACATATGCTCTGCCTCCTTCCTCCAGTCTCCACCCTGTTCTGTTCCATAAGATGCCCACATCTGGTCAGATAGTCTCACTACAAGAAATGATGGTGCCATCTATAAGAATATTATCATACCACCACTTACAACTGGGAATTTATCCATTTCTGGGGGACTTTTTTTCCCCTACTGCTCTCTTACTCTATGTTTCTGTTGTATCAGATAATGCTTGAAAAGAACCAGAACTCCCTACAATACTCTCACACATTTTTTAATGTATAAAAAAAATTCTCTAGAAATTTTGCTTAACAATCTCAGATTTTTCCTGTCACAAGCTGTCATGACATAACCATTGTTTTCACTGAGAGCTATTCCCTTCCTCACGGTATAGACCAGTTCTAGTCAGCGTTTACTACCACGGAGTTGTAACACGGAGCTGCAAAACACAATTACTAACCCCTTCCACAGAAGCAAACAGCTCTGGCTCAGGGGATGATGGATTGTTGGAAGATAAATGTGTTTCCAGGTCCTGCCTCTGTGAGTCTCAGATCCCAGGGGGATGTTCTTGCAGGGCAGTAAGAATGTGGGCTGGGAAGTAGGCTGTGTATTTGTACAACTCAGCGCCCCTCTCTCATCTCTAGGTTGCAGTAACTTTACAAGCATGACGTGGCAGGGACCTTCTCTTCAGCCCTTCTCTCCATGTTCATGAGGTCAGGCCCAAATTCATTGAACTTAACTGTAGGTAGTCAGCTCCCATCCTTAAATTAAGACCTTCATCATCATCATCCTTCAGATGCCTGGTAAAGCTGCTTGACTGGGAAATTAAGAATTTACTCAGGCTGATTTGACTCTAACAATGCTTGTATCTCACACAAGCCATGGAACGACCTTAAGATGGCTGGACACACATAGATGTTTCAATTAGGTATTTACAGTTAGGAGAACAAATGCAGGTCTTGAGCACAGTAATATTTCCTTACCTGTCAAGGTGGCTACAAAGTTAAATATATTAGGGGATTCAAAACATTCGGCTACTGCTTTGTTAGGGGCCTTACAAGTCGATATATATATTATCTGTATGTGCCATTACAGAAGAAAACAACATATACATAGAGTATATTATTTTATTAATTATCAAATCTACCATGACCAGTCCTTTTATTTAGTACATATCCCTCTAAGTTTTAAAAGCAATAATTTTTTTATAGCCAAAAAAGAGGCAATGAAATTCCACAGAGATACAACTATTCAGTAGAAGATTCTGTCACATTAGTGACCTACACTTTCTGAAATTAGTAATGATTTTGCAAAGTTGAGTGTCCCACTAGAGACATTAATGTAAAGGTTATCTCATCTGAAAATGGGGTGTGTCACATTTGGAGATGTTGCTTCCTCATGTAAGTTGGAGATAGATTTCTCCTTTGACACAGATCTGGAGCTGAAAAGTTTATTTATCTAGACTACAGAACCCCAGAGCATTTCCATCTTTTCAGGTCCAGCTTATATACTTTACTGCAAAGCAGGAAATAAACAGGACACACACTTTTATTCTGAGTCCTTATTTTCTGCCTTATATAGCGGTTGCTTTACCACATCTAAGTCCGAACAATCAGGGGACAAAACCCCACAGAGCTCCAGCAGGAAGATAGAGATATGATCATAACCTGAACAGCAAGCTGAAAGACTCAGCCTGTAAAGAATTTGCTAAAATCCCTTCAACCATCAGCAACTTCCCTGAGAGTTACAGTTTTGGCATTCATAAAATTATTAATGAATTCATCAAAAGAAGAAAACATTTTTTAAAAGTAGTGTTTTCTTATAGGAATTGCTTAGTGAAATGCTGCAAGTTGTAGCTTTTCTATGGAGAGCCTGGAGTGCTCAAAGAACAAACTGATTTTCATGTTTGAATACATACGTGATATCTCCAAATAACTGACAAGCAAGGAAGAACACTACCAAATGCCTTGCAAGGAGTCTATTTGAATTAAATCAGATAAAAGCATTTAATGCTGGTGGTGGTGAATGTGTGACCTCAGATTCACTCAGAACTTCGCATTTTGCACAAGTCCTTTCCCGTAACAATGCATTACATACCAATGACACCAGAAGGCAGGAAATGTAGGAAAGAATAAATTCCCATTGTTGACACAATTGTCTTTCTTAAATTAACCCAGACATTTGCTGACAAGCCTGTCACGAATAATACTCAGCAATTGTAACTCCTATTATTAAGGTTAAGAATGTTAGCTAGACAAGCTAACATCAATTGATTTTATTAAGATGAGGAAACCTGTCTAGCTAACATGTCCTCAGGCGATCAACCAGGAAACGTGATCTTTCATAAAGTTTTTGAAAATGCTTATTCACCACTGAGCGTCTATTTATGAGTGAAAGCATCAGGACTTTACCTCTCTAGTGAATGTTACTTGGACAAATGACTAATTTAAGTGATACCACTTCCAAGTTTACAGAATTGTCAGTGATCCTCCATGTTTTTGGGAATAAGTGAAGCAATAAGAGAGGCATTGCTAATTTTTGTTATGCAATAGTGGGAAATCTAGCTGATACTGGACTGGTATTACTTGCAGTTTCCCTCCAGCTTCTAGATTAACAGCAAGTCAGACTCTATGTGACTTGAAAAGACTGGCCAGAATTATCACCCAAGGGAAAGCCTTCTCCTGTCTGGGTGATGCACATGGTCCCACTGATTGCTCTTTGGATCAGGTGGCTGGAAAATTGTTCACTCTGTCCTTTGGCATCATTTGGCCTATGATGGGCCACATGTGCAATATCACTGGCCAATACAACTTACCTTTCCTAACTCCTATGTGGCTGTAATCAGGGTAGAGAGTTTCCCTTCAGTTTTTGGAAAAAAATGAAGTTATTTGCCTTTCTCCTTTCATGAAAATTAACATCCTGTTAGTCCTCTGGAGCCTGCATCCAAGTTCATTAAAACAATAGCAATAAAAGCCATCTCAGACTTCAGGAACTAGTGATTGTTTGTAGCTGTGGGACCTATCTATACCAACTGCAGAATTTCTGACTTTTTTATGTATGAGAAATGCTGATTTTATGCCTAGGAAAATAATATTGTGTTGGACAAAATATGGTGTTAACCTTTCTGTCTTGAGTTTATATATGCCTTCTTCTTTTTACTGAGACTTTGCTAAGGGTAGTCAGTGGTTCAACATGTTCCTCCAGTTAACTTGGATTAATGTTATCACATTTTTCCCTCCTCAATTCTCTTGTCTCTGACCAAGTGTCCATTAAAGGAAGTGTAATAAATGTAGAGAATCTGTGAAATCCAGATGTTACACTATCTTTTCTGTTTGTTCTCAGCTGCCTAAATGTCCCTGCAGGTCTCCCAGGTCTCCTTTTTTTGGGGTGAAAAATGGTAATGGCATACTCAAGACACACCCATCAAGCAGATCTCTTAGGCTGACCTGTGTAACAGACTATGTGAGCCAAAGTAACTGGAAGAGTTGGAAGTGGAGGTCAAACAGTGAATCTAGCAGATCACCAGACTGAAAGGACATGGAAGCAGTCTTGCTCCAGGGCAGGCTCAGAAGAAAGGCTTGATTGCTTAACTTCTGTAAATGTATTCTCATACAATCCCTGTCAGTGTTTATACAATAAATGGACCTTTCCACTTGTCTTGCAGCTGTGATATAGACACTATATACTTAACCCCCGAAGTAAGTTTCAGAGTCCTGTAGTATCCCCTGCATTGCCTGTGAAAGTCCTGTGCTGTTCCTATTATTTCTACAACTTTTCAGGTGGCATTTCTGGCAAAGTGTCTTGTTGAGGGAAGTATCAGGAATATCTGAAATAGTATATATGAAAAAAAATAAGGAGAAAATCAGAAGGCTCAGGGATGGAATGATGGCAGGAAACACAAATTTTAGGATTATTGACAGGTCTTGTTGCTGGCTACAGACTATTAAACCAAAGAAACCTGATCTGGACTTCTATCCTACATACGCACCAGAAGGAAAATTGCACAAGTGAACCCACTATCCTCCCCTGAATCAGGCATCCCTGTTCTTTAGTTCTCAGGAGAAAAACTAAGGAAGAGCCCCTGAAGCCTGTGTCTTTCAGGACCTTCTTCTCTCCCAGGAAACATGCCTCTGGTCTTCTATGATCTCTCGGGGCTGGAACCCTATTTAAATCAATCAGCTGGTACTCTTGCCCCTTGGCTGATTCCCAGCTCCTGTGTGCTGCTGTCACAGAGCAGGCCAGCTGCTTCCTGGAGTCCTTTCAGGGACCATGTGCTCCATTGCAACGGGACATATTTAGCAGGGAGGGTACTGGAATGCCAGTTGGGCTCGCAGAGACCTCAGTGGGAATCAGTCTCAGCTTCTGATGCATAGGAGAACAGAAAATTGTTTCAAGGGCGCTGGGCTGGTGTCCAGAAAGAAAGAAGCTCAGGAGTTAAAAAAGGGGAGAAGGAGCAATAAATATTTTTGCCCGGTGTTGTTGTCGGTCTCAACAGCCTATTCATATTACCCTATCCCTTTTTTTCCACTGGGGCACAGTGTCTTCTCTGGTATTTCCCTGGTATTTCAAAATGTGTTAAAAATGAACATCTGCATGCCAGAGAGCACTTTAGTCATCTCTCGTGGGACCCTGGGGTGATTCTTATTTGGGCTTTTCCTTTAAAATGCTGTGTAATGTTGTCTTCTTCTACTAATTGCCTGGAAAATCTATCATCTTTCCCCTAAGATATAAACTCATCTTGTGCTTTCTAAGTACAGAGCAGATATTTATTGAACACATCTTGTCAGCAGCAGTATCAATAAGGTTATCATCATTGTGTAGTAATAGGCTTACGTCATCTTTTGGGTTTTTTTTATTACTAACACATTCAACGTCCTTATTGTCTCTAATTCCATCAAGCATAGTATTCTCTGTAATAGATTTAGCTTTGTATATGAGTGTATCTGCAAATTGACTTTTCCATTTCACTTGCTGTTTATTGTTTTTAACATCTGGGTTCATCTCCCACCAGATTTTAATGGATACTCTCCTTTTTCTTGATTGTAGAACTGTACCGCTCTGTCCATTCACAAAGTCCTCTGTCAAATATTTTCAATTCATTTTTAGCTGGTTACATTTTCCTTCCCCATCAATCCCTCTCACAAGTTTCAGGTCTTTAGCCTTTCTAAATCTATCTGTTGTGTATTGAGACTGTTTTTTGTCTGCCTGGACTGAATATACTCCCTTTAGTAAACATTGGTCAGGCAGAAACCATGAACTTCTTGATCAATAATAAGACTTTATCTAAAATATAACTAAAATACTACTACCCAGTCATGACAGACTCTGCATTTTGGTTGTTTATTACAAATAATAACCAAGAAAATATTAATTGAACAAACATGAAAACCTTCTGTGGCTTTATTTATTTATTTTAGAAGACACTATGGCCTACAATAGAACAAATCTGCCTTCTGGATATATGAAGTGAAAAGCTGGAGTTAATCCATCAAATCAGTTATTCACAAATTAATTTTAGAGGTGCCATTCAGAATCATAGTTGGCTGTGACAAATGCCCTTTCCTCCAGTGCTTTTCCTGAGCTCTTGGTCCTAAAACATTTATAAGCTGGGCTCCTAGCCCAGACCTACATGTACTGGAGATGCAGACGGCAGCAAGTGACTATGGTGAGCCAAAAGAGCTGCTGCATGGACTGACAAATATTTAATGGAGAAACACTACTGAAATATTTTTACAACAACAAGCACAGCTACTGATTGGGAATTGAAATTAATTCCCCCTGTGTACCAGCATGGTATTTTATTTCCTGCCACACTTGTAGCTTTAAGATGCTTTTGCCATAATGCCTTTTGCATTTAAGATTACAGGGGCATTGATAGACTGACAGAGTTTCAAGCCTGCAAAGACTGCTAAGCCTGCTACAGGGACTAATGCAGATAAATGTCATCCTTTCCAGGCAGACTTTACGGTCCAAAACCAGACACACAGGACATTCCCGGGTCACTTATATTTTATTGCTTCAGCTGAGAATATTCACATGATCTGTCTCTTTTATTCATCCGCCCATCCTAGAAGCCACCTGGCTTCTTCATCCTCTGTTTCACAGGCGTTTACAATACAGCTGGTAGTCAAGTTTTATTGAGAGAGAGACAGATAAGGGACAGATGTGCATTTAATTGAAAATAATGGTTGCCTGTTTGTTAGCAATAAATCAGTGACAAACACAGCCACAAGCACATAACTTTGGTCTACTTACTCACTGGTTATAGTATATATGGTATACGTATCTTAGCATTTCTATAGCTCTTCAGATTGCTCCATCTTGCATAGGTCATGCTGAATAACCTCCTCTAGTTGTTTCTCAAACAGGGAAGTGTGAGATACAGAATATTTAATTGTGCAAGGCCAAGGAGGCAGCATAGTCCACAGTAAACCTACATCACTCTTAGGCAGTAGGCTTCATCCAGCACACCATATAGTTGACTGTCACTATGAGCTGGTTAGAACTTGTTCCCTTGCCCTGACTTGTTGTGAGAATCTCTGTTAGGGCACGACTGTCAGTGTCGCTGCCTCAAACAACCCAGGCTCTTAGTGCCGGATGGCTGCAGGGGGTGCTGGTGGATGCCTGTGAGATGTCCTGGGAGGTGGCAAAAAACAACTGAGAAGGGTATAGGCTTGAGAGTGAAGGCAGCAAAGGTAAAATTTAGAGCATAATGAACATGAGAGGTAGGTTTTGCAGGAGAAGGAAGCATGGAAGAGGAAAAGGGTGTTGTAAGTGGAGGAGAGGTGAGATTGAGGTATAGGGTATGGGAGGAGATTGGGAATATAGTGAGTGTGCTGCAATGGAGCTATAAGACAGAGGAGGTTTATGAGTGTCAGTCTATGTCAGATAAGCTAGTCCCCATACATTTGAACCAATTTAGATGTGGGATCTGGCAACTTATTCACAGTGACTGCAGCTTTAACCCAGCAGCTGCTGACACAAACCTACTGCCTATGTCTGGACTGGACATGAGGGTTTGATGCCTACCACCACTAGCTAGAGTTGACTTCCATAGCTTCATCTGTGGTAGGTGCTTTAATTCCTCACAGCCCTCAATGTCCTGTTTGAACCATCTTCTCAGGAGACAGGGGTGCTTAGGAGACATGATTCATAGGGCTGCAGGGACACAGCTATACAGCATAGGGTAGGGAAGGTGAGTATATGAACTATACAGTCAAGGAAAGTTAATTTTGTAGCAAAACCAGTATATTCATCCCAATAACTTAGAGTGAATCCAAATGTCATTCTCAGACATTCTGGTATGACTTTGGGCAAACAATCTAGCATCTCTTGGCCAAGGTTAAGTGAAGAACATAAGCCAGGCTTGGTATTAAGCATATACTAATGAGAAAAACATGAAATTATATACATATGCTTCAAGACTTTTAAGGAAAATTATTTTTAGGATAAATTTTTATAATTAATTTCCATGTATGCAGACTATTTAGGAAAAACTCTATTTGGACTTCTCATGTCTGGAAACAACCCCAATCTGTCATTGATTATTTTCATCTTAAAGCGAAAAAGTCCAACTCAGAAAAGCTTTTGCAGTATCTCTTGGATGTGCTTTTTGTTGCTTGACAAATAAGAGGCTCCTTGACCACAAACTAGCTCCTGTTCTGCAAAGAGATATTGCAGAAACCATTCTTACATTGAGTTGAAAAATTAAATATTTGTGTTTCATGTAAAAAAAAAAAAAAGCCAACCCTTCTCCCCCCCCCAAAAAAAAACCAACACAAAATCATTTTCCCCTGAAAAATAATTTTGATGAAAAACTCTCTGTTTCTAGTCTGGTAAGCTGCCTCTTCCTCTCACTTCAAACCACTCCCAAAGCAAGCTTTTCCTTGAGTGCATATATTTCTGCTTGCTGCTGATGGCCTGGCAAGCAGTGATATGTGGCCACTGCTACTAGCTCATTAATGCCTTTTCTGGGGACTAAAGGGGCATCCCCATGCTGGTAAAGTGGCACCTGTTTTGTATGAATGAGTCTCTTAGCCAGCTCATACCAGCAAAATTAAGGCAGTGCAAACCCTTATCCCTGACTTCTAACCAGTGAAGAGGCTTTAAACAGATAGAGGAGTAATTTAATTTATTCTTGTGAATTCATTGAGCAAATTCCACAAAAATTTCTTTTGTATGTGTTCATTTGTTTCTACGGTAGATTTTTCTTTTTATTTAACTATTTTGACTAAAAAAATCATGCCTTCCACAATTCCAGCTGCTACAGTTATTACAAAAGGTGTGCAAAGTTTTGCCATGTCTGTTCATGACCTGCTTTTATCTTGCTCACATTTTGTCTTAGAGTCTAGGCCCTGTATTATACATTCTTACAGCATCTAGCACGGTATATCAGACACGGATTTTAAACCCCATGATAATATACGTGTTAGATTAAAATAATGCAGTTTGTGGCTAGCACTCACTGAGTCACTGCTATCCACTGCAGAGACTGCGATTGTTTCACCTCTGCTGTTCTACTCGGGCACTTGAAGCTTCACATAACCATGCTTTGAAGTGCTTCTTCCAAGTTCACAATTTACTGTTTGAAATGTCTGATGTAATGCTATCTAATCCTTTCCAGGGCTTCAGGGAAGACAAGCTTTCAATTTGGTGAAAAATGTATTTCTCTAAGGCGATTAGAATAAAACAAAATAGAAACCACTTGTGAAGTGATCGTTGCAAGGCAGCTTGATAAGAGTCTCTTTCTGAACGGAGCAGAGGCCAGCTCCTGCCCCGCTAAAAGCAATGGCAGGTTTGCTGTCAGCCTCCATAAGCTCCAGATCAAACTACAGGTTCCATTCAGGACATTTTTTTATTTGTTTTTAATAAGGTTGATGTTCAGGAAGAGGTCAAATGTAAAACATAGGACCTGTTTTATAGGATATTTGAATCCCTCTTTTTTAAAAGTGGTCATATAGATTAGAAGCCATACATGGAGGACCTGAGTAATCTTACACCTGGTAGCAATCACTACTCTGCATTATGCACTCCCTTCCTAACATCATATGTGAGCAGATGGTGTCTTTCCTCCAAGGGTGCTTTTTATTCATGTTCTTGAATTGAAGTTATCACTGTGATCTTAAACCATTTTTATTAGAGAGTCTGTTTTCAATCAAGAAGGAAGGGGGGGTTTGCAATGAAGAAAAAACACTGGTGGGTAAAATGAACCACTACAGAGACAAAAATAAACAGAGGAATTTCCTCAGTGCTCAATTTCATCTTCTTTTTTTCCTTTTTATTAAATAAAACATACTAAATAATTTAACATAATATTGATTTTATAAGCATGGTCATTAAAACAGTTGCTTGTTTAGAACTGAAAGAAACAGCTTAGCTTCTTTCTTTCCTTCTTTCTTTCTTTCTTTCTTTCTTTCTTTCTTTCTTTCTTTCTTTCTTTCTCTCTCTCTCTCTCTCTTTCTCTCTTTCTTTCATTTTTCTTTTGTATATATTCAGTTCATAATCAGAAAGGAAATAAGAAACTCTTAAGGAGGAAATTTAGTCTCTTAGGTCTCAAACTGTCTTAACAAGTTAAGGCAAGGGGGTGTTTTGCTGCTTCATTTTCTTGGCCCTCCTGTATGTGACTCTGAAATAGTATCAGTAAATAAGAAAGGAAAGGCCAGGTTAATTTTAAATGTCCCATCTTTGAAAAAGAAAGGTGAATGCAGTTATCAAAAAATAGTAATGCTAATAATACACTCTGACAGTGGCAGCTTACGGAGGGTCCAGCTAATAGCTGAACATAAAAAATGCACAGCTTCAGTTTTGCCTAGATTAGGGAAAGTGTCTGAACATTGATTACAAGGTCTCTGTAACCACAGTGGGGTGGTAGGAAATATTTTGACACTGCAGCCTCCTTCTCTGTTCATCTGCCCAATTCTGCTGCTCCATACAGGCAGGAGGACAGGAAGAGCATCTACCTTCACCCAGCCCAGAGGCAGTAGGACTAATAAAAGCTCAAGGGCCAATAAAACCAATGTGCTCAACCATGATGCCCACTGGCCATACTGCTGGCTCAGCTGCAAGAGCCACCTCACTTGCTCAACCCCGAAATCTGCACAGCATAATTTGTTAGTGGTGGCTGGCCAGAGCTGGAAGTTTAGATTAGGCTGCACCAACATGAGCTGGCTGAGCCCAGATTAGGTTTCAGGTGTTGACATACAGACACAGCAGATGAAACGTTGATAGCTGAGGTGGTTATGGTCTCCAGCTGCCTCCCTCGGTGCCTCACACTTGTCCGTTGTCACCTTTTGTAGCAAGAACAGACAAATCACAGGTAGAAATGAAGTAGCTTACTGAATTAGGAAGTCAAACTGAACTTGTCACTGGGCTGGGGCAGTACACTGCACTTAACATCACTTGGGAGCAGCTTCATGCATAGTTCAGGTTTGCAGGCTGCAGTGGCAGTGGAAGAGAGAGGTGGGGAAGCTACCACAGCTGGGGGTGATAGCTGCTGCGCAGGCTGGGTTGTATCCTACTGCGTTTGTAAGTCAACATCCTTAACTACTTTCTTTAGGGTAAATGTACTATGACCCTAGAAACTGTATTTTTAACAAGCTGAGTTATGGCATGGGTGAAACATAAACTCAGCCTTTTTTCCAAGACCACCCCAAGCCAGCTTGACTTGATCCCTACTCTAAAATTCTCACAGTCTCGACAGATCTTACAACTGCATGGAAATACATTGGCTTGAGTTCTAGTGAAATGCTGGGGACAGCTGGAGTGGACAAAACCAATATAAGTTTTTTTAAAACTGCCTAAACTGCATCACATCCTTTCCAGGGCAACCATGCAAAGATTATAGCAACAATGATTTAAAAAAAAAACAAACACCAAAAATACTGAAAAACACTTTGCTAACACTCTGGTAGCTACAGAGGTGTAAACTCCCAAGAGATTTGGGTATTTGGGTGGCCTGGGTGTGGTACATATATCTTATGTTTCATTCCCGTCACATTTAAATTATGACCTTTCCTACTTGCACGTGCTCAAAAGGCCAAAGGAACCAGTTTTGAGTTAGCTGAACTTTTCCAGGGGTAAATATCACCCTAGGTAAAGCCACCTCTTCCAGTTTTGTGCTGGGAAGTTGCAGATAGCAGGTAGCAAGTCACGTAAATAATGTCATCACCCCCACCACTGAAAGGAGAGTGAAAGAGACTGAACAGTTCCCAAAAAAAAAATTCCATCAAATTTTTTTGAAGTAGTCTTAATAACTTACATGCACTTTAAATAAGCTTTATTAAAGTTGCAACTGCAAACAGTAACCTGTTCTTCACTAATTTACAGAGCCTGGTAATTTATTGGTAGCTAATTTTGGTAACAAATTCATTTATGAAAACCAGGAAATCTTTGATTAAATCTTCCTCTATATACTTTGCAAGAGTAATTCAACAAAAGATAGAGTGTCCCTCTTGCATGAACCACATCTCAGGCAGGCCAAGATCCATAATGTTGAATATCTCTCTAAATGAATAGTCCTCATCACTTTATTTTTCTAAAGAAATATAGCCTCTCACTATTAATGGTTGAGTAGTTGGGGTAAAATTAACAACATCTTGAATTTTCAACCCACACAATGCAGCACCATTTCTGAGTTTAAAAAAGGTAACATTTAAAAATAATTTAGTTGCCTCTTTTAACATCCAGATTTCAGCTGGAAGTCAAAGAAAGTCGAAGATAGAAGCAGAAATACCATGAGAAAAAATAAACCCTTAGTATTTAAAGCTGAGTGCAATACAAGAGGTAGGGGAACTGACTTTGAGAAGATTAACTGCTAGGCTTGTGTGCCAAAAAATTAAAGGTCTCCCATCGTTATCTTACACTCTTCCTTACGCAGATTCCTGGACCAGATCCTCAGATGATATCAGCTGGTGGGTGCAGCTACATTCATGCAAGTAGCATTACAGTGATTTAAGCTAGATGATAATCAGCCTCACCGGTTTCGGGAAGTGAGTTTTATTATTCACTTGATTGAAAGGTATTTTCCAATTGTTGTGAAGTGGGAAATGTGTTTCGAATTCATCATTTTTTAAGCCTCACACACATTGTTTGGCAAACAAGGATTGTTTTGGTTGTCCAGGACTCCTCCATCGCATCCTCCCAAATGTGAGATTTTCCTCTGTTCTCCGTGGGGCCATTCTGGTCCCATTAAACACACAGTGGTCAGCTTTGCAAAGCTGTAAGCCTTCTTTAGAATGAGGTCTTTTGGTTTAATCTGTAATCTTTGTGGAAAAACTGGACATTACAGTAGAAGGATTATGCTAAATTGCTTTCTGCCACCAAAGAGCTGCACAAAGCAGTAGTTCAAGACATGGAATGAGCATTCTGAAATAAACACTTAGTCACTGAATTTGGTACCAAGAAATTAACCTAAACTATTTTAATTTACATATGTTTGTAATTTGCATCCCAGTTTTACACCTTACAGAGACTTCCTTGTTTGCTGTTACTGTAGTAAATGTTTGTTCACAGGCTGCTTAAAACCAAGCAGGGAGGTCAAGCTGGGACCAAATCCAAGGCTGACTGCCTTGTCCTGTCTGCATGCCTTGTCTGAATATCCTCCCAGGGCTCGATAGTGTTGGATGAACTTGAATGAGGCAAGCCTGAGTCCTAAATCTGTTACTGCAATGCAGGGGTTCCCCAGTTATGCTGGGGTCTAGGACTCAAACCAGAGATCTTCATGCGAATGTATTCTCCTACCACCACTCCTTTCTCCTTTCCTGTGCTGAATTGCTCTCTGGAGAAGACTGGTTTTCTTTCTTGCTATTGCTCTATAGACATTTTGCAGAGGATACATCGTCTTTCCTTGGATACATAAATTCGTTTCACCTTCAGATGATCATACCCAGTAAATAAATTCAGATGCCTACGAGTTAGAAGAGGTAACCTCGTATTCCTAGTATTTCTCTATCAGATATTAGCCAGCCTCCTTCTCTTTCCTTCTCTCTTCTCCACCTGATGTCTTTGCAGATTAATGCTGCTTTTCAATGAAATATAACCTTTCCATTTTCTGTTTGGCACAGAGTAATCTCCAAGGTTGTGCCTATCATCAGCACCTCCCAGTTCTGTTCCAGGTGAAGGAAGGAGTCAACCAGGAGTAATGTAAACTCAGATGTCCATAGGGCCTGGGGGGCTGTCTGTAGCTTTCCATCTGACACTAGATGATGTAGACTATGTGCTCGTGCATCTTGTGCTGTGGTCACAACACTTGACTCTCCTTCATTCTCCTTTCAGACTGAGGCTCCCTCTGCCCCAGCAGCAAAACGGAATGGTGCAGAGAAGGTTTTCTGTTTTCAGGTGCTAAATTCCCTTTAGAATGACAGGATGCTGTACAGCATCTGCGATCAGCAGCTACAGAGACAAATATATGACGTTCTCTGGGGTGCCAGAGTGTGTAGTAACAAGGTTAAGCAAGTCTGTCTCCAGTGTCTGACAGCTGCGGGGGCTCACTTCAAACTGTTAGTGCACTTCAGAACACAGGAATATTTACCCATGCAAAAATAATAGTGTTTTACAGAAATGGCCCAATGTTTCTCAGTCAGGGTCATGAACCCCTCGAAGGTCACAAGAGCATTCAAAAGGGTCGTGAAATTTTAGACAGCAGAAACCAGCAGCAGCTCAGTTCCTCCAGAGAGGCAAAGTGAGAATAGGCTGCAAGTATTGGTTGTCAGTGCTTGCCATAGCAAGGGAATTGCTAACTACACCACCTTTCATGGCTATCAGCGCTCTGTTCCGGCAGGGGCAGGGAGCAGGGCACAAGCACATGCACCCAGCAGTGACACCTCTCACTGTCTCTCCCTGAAGGAATGGAGCTACTGTGGGCTCGGGAAGGGACGGTCACATGGAGAAAGATGAACCAAAAGGGAAACATGCTTTGTAAATGTTTGAGAATCCAGAGCAGAGCACAATGCTTCTTGCATTAGAGGAGGGTAAGGAAAGCAATGCCTCTGCTGCTGGGTACAGCCTGCCCTGAGGCTCGCTGTTTGGTAATACCATCTTGACCATAGTCTTCATCAACTTCTGCCATTTTGTTTATTGCTTCTCTGCTTCCTGCAGTGTTTCATTTCATCAGCACAAGGATCACTGAAGTCTTTTGATTTAACCACTATATGAATGATTTAGCTGGCTCACTTATTTCCTTTTTTTTTTTCTTTACTCCCATACTCTGCAGACTTTTCAGAGCTAAATTCCGGTGTGAAAGGTTTAAGAATCCAGACAGTTGTGAAACTACTTTGGCAAATTAACATTTTTGGTTGAGATTAGTCTTAAAGTTGTTATGTGACATCTGAAGACAAAAAGCTGTAAATCTTTCTAAAATGCAAGGCCAATGTCTTCGATATGTAATAAATACTGAAAATCTGTAAAACATTGCAATCCATTTTATCATCTTTTCTAAACAGAAAGAGCACAGTCAGGAAATTCATTGCTGAGGAGTTATACTTTTCTTTGAACCTACTTGATACTAAACATTTGGGGAGTTAAAGCAGCCAGGTTTCAATGTAAACAGGCAAATGACTGAATTAAATGCATAAAGTGAACTATTCATTTTTCCTTATGTGTTGAGTGAGCTGTTATGGTAATGGGATAATAATGCTCTGTAATCACTTAGTGTTTTCCAACTAAAGAAGTACAGTAAAGCCATAATCTTTTTAGTGCCACTACTTAAATGTTATCTGTCTTACCTGCCTACACTCTCACAAGTTATAAATATGTTATTCCTACCTGCCTGTCTTCTCTTAGGCCACAGACCCATGCTCTCTAGGTGTACCAGCAAAAGGTTTCCAAACCCCAAGCACTCACAACTACATCATCATAAAAAATTACCACTTCCTCAGAAGTGCCAATTCAATAGCTTTGTTCATGCCTTAATCCATTTTACTGAAATCAAGCCAGCCTAGCTTAGACTAGGCTTTAAATAGCGGACTTTTGCTAAGCAAGGTTGCTTTGACTGGAATAATTGAAGGAAGGACTCCAAGAGCTATTCAGCATCTGAGGAGATGATGTCCTAGATTAGGTGGGAAGTGAGGAGTGGAGAGGACTCTTGGGGATATAGCTGTTTCAGCCATTGCAGCTGTAACTTGAAAAAATATATGCCAACAACATTAGTAGCATGCTGCTCTCAATTCCCCTGCCTGCTTTTCCACTTTTTATTACCTGCTACTGTAATTTTCTCAAAAAAGTTTGGATCTTATCCCCTGCAGCATCCTATGCACAAGAAGAGCTCCCCAGTTCCCTCAGTCTGTTCTGTTATCTCTTTAAAACTCACCTCTGCTGTAATAATTCTCAGTAGCAGCTGGTGGTCTGTGCTCTCTGCTGAGTTCTCTGCTCCAGAGTAGTATCTATATCCTTCTGCTCTGCCTGGTATGTCCATCACTTTTCCTTCCTCCTCACCCAGATTGAGCAATAATTTCATGTCCTTTCATGCTGTGCCGACAACATCTAGAATTACATGCCCACGATCAGACGTGCATCCCTAGATAAATAGCAAAAATAGCAATAGGATCAGCACAGGACATAAGTGGCTCCCCCTAACACATGCAAGAGGACTGATGCACAGATGGGGAAAGAGCTTGGATCTTTTGTCTCAGTTATTTGCTGTAACTGCACACTCCTCCTTCCTAGCATCCCTCTCCAAAACATACTGACATCAATTAACCTTTTCATTGCATTGAGCCTCTGCTTTTGCCTTTATAGCGATGGAAACCTCCATAGTACCAACAGTCCTCAAAGAACGCTCTGATAGCTCAAAGGATAGTAAAGTTGTTTATTTTAAGGGTTAAAATCTGAGGAGACAGAATGAAATAAACAGAAAGGACAAATCTATGTGTCAGAAATTGTACCTTGCATGTACAGAGTGGAAGGTTGTTACTGACTGAAACTGAGGGCAGGAAACCTCTGAAGGGCTGCCTTGTGGCCAGTCTGGGATGTATAGGCTGGGATGTACAGTCATGTACTCTCATCTGGAAGACAGGATTTGATGTGAGAGGTTGTTGCCAAGGGGCTCCTTTTCCCAAAAACATTGCCTTGCACGGATCACCTGGATGCACCCACTTTATTTGGACTCTGTTATGGTTCAGCCCCACAGGCTCTGGGTTCAAAGGCACTGACAGCTGACAGCCACACTTGTCGTTTTGAGGGGGCCAGTCTGGTGACAAGCTGTGACAACAGCCTATGTTCAGCCATGGCACTAGTTACAAAGAGAATATCACATGGTGGAGAGGAGGCTGCAGCTTGTTCTTTCAGAAAAAGTTGTCCCTCCCATGGGACAGGCATTTTTGGACATGGTGATGGGTATAATTGCACCAATAAAATGCCTATAGACACTCTGCTCTCAAAACTTTACCTTAATACAACCCTTGAAACCATAGGCCTTTATTGAGAGTCTTTCCCTAAACTGCAGTTCTTTGTACTAACAAATCCTTTCTTCTCTGGGGGGGGGCTTACCAGGAGTCCTCCCTGTGCTGTGACCTTCCCATATCAGTGTGAACTCTGGGAAGAGCAGTAGCCAAGCCACCTACGTCATCTCAGCTGTAAACAGAGCTCCCTCTCACACCCCTCCCTAGCTGCCTGCCACACACCCTTCTGCTGTCCTCCACAAAGACGTGGTTTTCTGGAGGAGGCCAGGCTCCACTTACCAATTACATCAGCTCCCCTCGGTGAGCACATATGCTTTTACTTCAGAGCCTTGTTTCATTTGTTTCTCGTCTCTGTAAAAAGGGTTTTCCTTGAAAACCATTCTTCCAAGTGTGCTGCCGACATTTTTCTCATTACAAATACTATTTTCCTATTCTTTCTCGCAGGAATGTTTTCATTGTCCCCTGTTGTTCTCTCTCTGCCATTATTTTATTTGCTAATAAAATAATTAGGAAGTGCTCATAGTAGTTGAACTGCGCAGAATTTCTAACTGTTACGTTCTTGCCTTTTTCCCTCCCCTACCACAAAAGTGGTATCTCATTTCCACTAAAACAAGGTTTAAAGATGACAGCTGTCGTTTGTGTGATGACAGTTGGTATAAAGAAGAGAAATGTGGACTGATTTCTTTAATCTGATCCTGTACACGGTCATTGCTGCTGTAATCCAAACATTCTCTACTTGCTGAATAAGGAAATATCAGAGGGATTTCTAGTTTGACAGAGAGTTATTTGGCTGGATACAGGTTTGTTGGATCAAGATCTCAATAGGGCCTGCACAAAATCTTTGTTTATTTCACTCTGCTGAAATTGTTCAAATGGTTTCTCATTATCATTGGGTGGGACTGAAGAGAAGCACTGATGTCAGGTTTGTGACATGTCCTGTTATTTAAGTAATTCACAGTTTAGCCTGGGACAATTTGACCTTCCTAAACAATTGGCTTTCCCCCCCTTTTTTTCTTCAGCATGAATAAATGAAGAAAGAACAAACTAACTATCATTGGCAAGGAAAGAACTTCTAGTAAACAAAAACCTCTTATGAGTTGCTTGTAAATATCACTCTGGGTCCATCCCTCTTAAATCATGTAACACCCTATATTAAACCGATCAGCAGAGTTGTTGAAAATCTTTCCTGAGAAGAGACTTTCTAAATTCAAAGGTCTTCAGACTCTGATAGGGATCTGTGCTTCAAGGGTTTCAAAAAACACTAGTCCTCTGCTGAGTTTCGGACTTGTGGGTAGCCACACTGAAGTTAATGGGTTTACTTACAAATTTAAAAGTTAAACACGTGTTTAAGCTCTTGGTGAGAAAGCCTGGATGGTGACCCTGTGCTGGCAAGAAAGAAGCTGTCCCAGGCCACAGTGCCATCATCCCTCTTCGTGACAGCTGCTCCTGAGGCTCTCAAAGATGTATGAGGGAGTTGCGTTCTCCCAGGAGGTTTTCAGAGAAATAAGCTGCGAGTTAGCATGCATCCTTCACTCTCACAGTTCCACTGCCTTGGTGACTTCTGTGTTCAGATTGTAATCAGGGAAATTTTCATGTCCTGGTTCTTGTATGACTACTCCTACAGACATGGGTGCGTTTGTCACATCCACACACTGGTCTAATATAGTGTTCACATTCATACATCTGCTCATGGAGCTAACACATTGTGGTGGATCTGGCTTGCACTTTGTGAAAGAGGTTTTAGAGGGTTACTGCTGCGTCCAAACATGTTTCACAGCTGACATTTGTCAGTGAAAAAGCAGAGCTCAATGAAAAAGCTGAATGTTTGCAAGGAACCTCTTTACTGTGGGGTTAATGAGGACTTGAAAGGACTTGCACTCTGGCCTTAGCTGTGTATGTTTGTCTTTTCTTTCATCTCTCCTCCCTGAGCCCTGGTTTCTTTTCATTTTTTGCTGCTTTTAATTTGTGTCTCTGTATTAAACCTACCTTCCTTCCTTCCTTCCTTCCTTCCTTCCTTCCTTCCTTCCTTCCTTCCTTCCTTCCCCTCTCTCTCTCCCTCTCTTCCTTTGCACTGTTTAGGGTGTCTGACTTTGACAGATTTTTAAGAGCAGAAACCACAAAAGTGTCTATTGCTTGAACACACTCATGGTCTCTCAGGCTAACGTGCAGTGCTTATCAGTGATAACATTACACAGCAAATGATGTAATAGACTTAGAAAGAAAATACTGTTTTTGTTTAAAGATGTAAAGGTTTAACTTTGCAGAGTTTAACTCAGTCTTTTTTGATCTGCAGCACATGGCCAGATGAAATACAGTTTTTGGCTGTTTTAATGTTTTTTCTTTTCTTCTTCAAAGGTAGTAAGCTCATAAAGAATTGTTACATCTCATACTTAATAAGAGTAGATATTGTCATGCAAAGAGTACTGTGTATCCTAATGGAACAGATTATTTGATGTTTTTCACACTCACTGCATGCCATGCTCAATAATGCATAGTATAAATAAAAATATGAACCTGTCAGAATACTAATTTTTCTGTATTTTTCCCCACAAAGAGCAGTCTAAAAACTCATGCACACAAAGTGAGGCTGCTGAAAAGAGGTTTGTAAAATGGTTTTAAATTAAAAACTAAATTTTCAGATATAGTACAAATGTGTAAATGGAGGAATGTTTTAGCTCACTGATCCT
This sequence comes from Aegotheles bennettii, assembly GCA_013398125.1. Classification (NCBI taxonomy): domain Eukaryota; kingdom Metazoa; phylum Chordata; class Aves; order Caprimulgiformes; family Aegothelidae; genus Aegotheles; species Aegotheles bennettii. Next base: position 553,572 of record VZRW01010749.1, read on the forward strand.
AACATCTGTAATTGTGTCTAGCTTCAATGAAGTTAATCCCTGCTCCAAATGCTCTGATATACCCTCATGTTATCTGTCAGCCCCTGGTTTTTAAAGACAACATTTCTTCTCTTCGAGCCTAATGAAATTGTACTTTAAAATTACCTATTGAATAACTGGGAAACAATAAATTAATGCTTCACTATATAAAATGTTTTCTAGGACAACATAGTTAGTAAGGCATAGACTTTATCTAGGGCTGTGTGAATTAACATCCCATATTGAGTGGTCCAGATTCCCAGTATAGATCAGTTTCTATAGGTCCTTACATCACATTCATCTTTACAGGCACACTTATGCCATAAATTTAACAGTGTGAAGGAATATTCCCAGGCCCCACAAGTCAATCTTCTACAGTTTTAAATTATTAGAGAAGTTTCTGGCATATTTTTGGCCCATGTCAGCAGTTTCTCAAATTGTTACCAGGCATGGTTCTGAGATTAGCACATGGCAGTCGCCATTCCCAATAGGCAGTCGCCTTGTTTTGCAGAGGAGATTTTAATATATTGATGTAGTATTTAATATAATTTAGTAGTATTGATTTTGGCAGTGCTCCATATCGGGTGGCTTCAGTGCCAGACAAGGCTCCTGGTCATATTTATTTTTTATTAGAGATGTAGCCTTAGTATCTAAGCACCCACTAGTTGTATGTTAAATGACACAACCGATAGTATGATATATAACTATTAACACTTCAGGAGAAGAGTTAGGACAATATGTAGCCTTGGGCTTCAGCAGACCTAGCATAGTTATTCTCATTGTGTGGATTGTTCCTCTCTAGAGGGCAGTTTGAGGAAGTGCAGCGAACTCTATGAAGATCTTTACTTCATTGGGAAATTTATTTCTGTCTCTTAGACAAAAGTGTAGTTTAGGCCAAAGTGTAATGTATTGTACTAGGGATAGACAGACCCTTCGTGTTGAAGGAAAGGGGTCATCAACCATGTGCCTTTGAAACTTCTAAAGATTTTTAGGGTACACTGGTATGTAATAATCTAGACTCTTCTTTTATGAAAGCCTACATTCACACACAGATGTTCTCCAACATTCAGGACTTGAAGAATTTACCTACCTCCTAATACCTTAATGCTCAGCTATTCTGGAATGCAGTAATACACACATACCAGACAGCAAAGGCACGTACGCTTCCAGTCAGTTTGTTTTCCACCAGAACTAGACAGACCTTGGTGTTGCTGTGCATGATGGCATTAACAACATCAAGAAAATAATGAGCATTCTTAAATTAATCCCTAATTAAACAATTTTCTTTCTACACCTTTAATCTAAATTCTTTTTGTACTAAGCCTGCAGAATTTTTCGACTAACTTTTGCTTGCCTACCTGCTTACCTTCTGCTTTGATTAGATTAAGCCTTGGTAAGTTCTGTTTGACCAAAACCTGATCTCATCCAAGATCTGGACAATACCAGTGGAAGAGGTACAGACATGAGGAAGGTAATGCCATGTTCTCTACACATTGATGTTGTTCAAATATTTGTGCTCTCTATCAGTGCTCCTTTTGCCAGTCATCAGGATATACTGGACAATGTGTTGACAATCACATCTTCAAAATCTAGTAACTTGATACGTCACCTCCAGCACCTTAATGACATTTTGCTGCAACAGGCTTATTAGCTGACTGCATTTCTCCTAGTTTTATGCACTGGAAAAGGAGATAGATTCCCTAAAATCCTGTGCTGAAAGACTGTAATGCTGAACTCTTGTGGCAACCACTGATCTGATCCAAGTAACTGACAAAGGTGATAATTATTTGCCCAAGATTTACATACCTGTAGTACAGAAGTCTATATCTGAGTTAGTCAACAAAAAATCGCTATGGACAGAAATAGACTTGTGCAGAAAGACATTCTTTTGTTCTGTTTGTTGTTGGGATTTTTTGCTATTTACCTTAGGCTGAGATCAATTGTGTGCATGAAGCCACTGTCTATTTGTCTTTACTGACTGAAATAAATGAGCAAATTCCCAACTCAAGTGAAGATGTGTACATCACAGACATTCAAATATGTTATGAACTACATCCTTACTCAAACCATGTTTCCAACCCATTAGTAATTTTGAAGAACAGATCTAAATGACACATACTGTTGGGATTTACATTGGGATAAAATGTCAATTGGCCAAATACATGGTTATTTATTTGTATCTTCTTATCATCTTTATAGGTTTTTAAAATCCTTCATACATGATAAAACACAAGTGTTCTGTGCATTCAGAGATAAAAATTAAGCTTAGCAGAAAGACCTGCATTATATGCACATGTACAATGAATACACACAGCCATGTGTTCATGAGCAGTGGTTTGAAAAGAAAAGACATTCATAGCATGAGCTCTTTCAAACCATGGGGCTAGACATTCTAGCTACATCCAATAAAACTAATTTCTATCAAGTGAACAAGAAACGCCAACAGCATAAAAAAAACTTGGTAGTGAGACAAGATAGGAAACGACTTAAGAGGGAAGTGTTTGAATCCACTCAATGCTTGCTAATATTGGCTATTTGTTGTAGGAAAATCAAATGGGTTTACATTTTTTTTACAATCTGTGAGTCTGGATCTTCTAAATAACATTTAAAACATACATTTAAAGTGAATTTCAGTCTTGTTTATCTTGATATTGATTCTGGAAAGGATAACTGTATGTTTGGTGTTATTTTTGCTCATTTGGTTGGGGTTTTTCACTAAATTAAGGCCTGCTTCGCAGAGAATCATAAAGAAAAATGAAGTCATTGTTAGCTGATTTCATACCTATGCGGTCCTGCTTGGAAGTCCTGCCACCAACGATGTGTGCCATATGAACACAATCTGGAATTAATTAAGTGAGAATGAACTCTTAACCCATTTGAACTGTCACGCTGAAGCTCTGGTACAAAGGATCCAGAAGTTTACAAAGACTAATGACCATTGCAAGGGCCCTATGGGCTACTCTTCACACAAGTGCTTTTGTAGTAAAATGAGGCTTCAAAGTGATTGTTGCACACTGAGAACAACAAAGACAGTGACAAGGAGATGCTCATTGGACATTGACTTGCTTTCGTTCAAAGGCAATTCTCTGCTCTTTTTAGAAAACAAGAAATTGTTTCAGCCTTGAAGTCATCTATCTAATCATAGCCCCATATCCACTGATGTCCAGTGGAAATAAAAGCTAGAGCAGACAGGTTTACTTTGGTAAATCTTTGATAAGAATTGGTTAATTTTTCCATGCATCATATCTGCTGCATTCTGATTATGATAATGACATAATTTACAAAACTTTCTCAGTTAAGTCACCTGGAGATCTCAGCAGTAAAGTGAGCTAAATATAAAAGCCATGAAAATTTTTCCTGTAATTCCTGAATTCAAGCAACTACATCCTGGACTTGGGCATAGACACCAAACCATGGAGCACGGTTCACACTGCAAGGTCTCCTTGAGAGTACAAGGCCTTTGTGTGATCTATTCCTGCTTTCAGTTTTTGGGGGCCTGTGTTGGACTATGATCTAATAGTTCCAACCTTGTTGGTGTCCTGTCCATGTATCACATGATTCCAAACAATACAGTTAGTGAGTTTGTTTAGTTTTGTAAGTTGGGCCTTAAAAAATCTTGGATAATTATGTAAATCAAACTAAAAATAAAGTAATATTGACAATAACATTACTGAGGTGGTGAAGTCAAACTTTCCACTCTTAAACACACAATGAACCAGTGTTCAAAATGGTGAGATAATTACAGCATCCTAGGGGGATTTGATTGGAATATTTCTGGATTTTTCTGCCATATGGTTTGATAACCCTGTAAATTCTGAATAAAACCATTACACTTTAATCTCCTACTTCCACACAGGTTGTTGCTATATTCACTGGGTTTTTTTATTAGTTCTGTTACAGCCACATGTAATTCTTCTCATCAAGATCTGGACCCCATTTTCTTTATTTGCTGTATAGGTGTATGAAGATGGTTAACACACCAAAGAGTTCACTACAAGAAATTTTGACAGAGATTTACCTATTGATCGTCCCAACACCCCACCGAGACCTAAAGGTAAAGAGAAAGGAGCACAGCATTGTGACCACCTGGAGCATCTTCAGCAGTGAAAGTTCATCAAAAGATGGCATTGCATCAATTTGAAAACACCCCAAAGTTTTATTTGTTTTAGATGCATTTTATTCAAAAGGAATTATAGACCTTTGGCAGTGGAGTGGTGGAACATGACAGAGGGTTTTAGAAAGTCTTGCGTCAATAACCTGAGAAGGAAAGTTCTGATGGTGCTTTGTTTCATGAAAACATTTTTAAGGTTTTATTTCTATTTGAATTCTGAAGTGAAAGCAAATTTTAAAAACAACCCATGAAAAAGAGTTGTGACCAATTTTATTTGGTGCCTCTGCTTTACTTATGAGGAATAGAAGCCACAATAACTTATGATATATTTCCTTTCTTCTCTACTCTTTTCATATTTAAATACATATAAACCACATTTTCATATTTGTATTTCTTCTGCCTTGTTGTTAGACACAGTGAGTGTGCACTTGATAGATCTTGAGAACCTAGACCAATGTTTCTGTTCCTGTGTTGTAGCAGATAAAGATCTCGAGTCCTTACTGAAAAGTTTTCAGCAGTCAGGCATCTTGAACAAAAAATGAATAAAAAAGGTGAAATGAAGTTTCAGTTCTACAGAATTCAAAGAAAAGAAAGTAAAAATAAAATCTTCAGCTGTTAAACCAGTCCACCCTGTTTTCAAAAATGCAAGAAAACTCTAGAAGACAGCAGAGCTGGAAAGATCAAAGGGAAAGCAAAAACAGATCTGAAAACAAGTGGACCTCGCTTTTCCATCCTACACTTGGCTCTGAAAAATATGACTGTGGCTAGACATCCTTGGCCAGCCCTGCTGGTGCCAGCTGAGGACACTGCCATAGCCAGCCCACTTCTGTCAGCTTGCTACCATGCCCTCAAGGAAGTCTGCTGCCTCCTCAGATCCTCTGTCTGAGACAGACAACAGGCTAAACCCAGCCCTTTTTAGTCAAAACAAGCTAAGAAAGGGCTTACTGCCCATATTCCTTAGATTTACCTGGCTGTGTGGCCACACTGAATGAGGAAACACTGCGCTGAGCTCTGGGGCCAACACATTGGAGGGGCAATGATCACTGGTGGTGGGACAGAGGCAAAGCACCAGTGTTCAGGGTGTGGGGGAAAGGGGCTTGTTTCCCCCATGCTGCAGAGGTGGCAGGTGATGCCTGAGCAGCTCATCAACTGTTTGGACAAGCCTGGCAAAGGGGATGTGAACCAACTGAGGAGGCAGAAGCCAGCCCACCTGATCCAGTATGCATCCCCAGCAGGATGAGAGAAGAAACCGGAGGAAGTGGCTTCCTGAGCTGGTAAAGGGATGTGCAGGGTGGGTGCCTATGCACACCTAGTAGTTAGCAGTTAACAGTTTCCTGGGAGACAAAATTCACACTGGCTGCACAGACATGCTGGCTGCTCCCCACAGATAGTCTTCTGCCTTGCACTTTTTCTAAGTATCATCCTCTATGTGCCACTAATTGTGTGGTTTAGCAGAGGCAATAAGGGGTATGAGATTTGGCTCACTGGCCAAGTACAATTTTGTCTTGTGTGTTTACTTGTAAACTCATCATTTTGGAATACTTTGTGTTCCAGAGAGTTAATACTGGAAACATCTTTTAGAAAAAAATGGCCTGAGATTGTTGCGAAGTTATGGGGCAACACACGGCAATCCTCTGTGTAATGGCTGATGGCAGTATTTATTTTCTTTTGAGAAACAGCGAGAGCAGGGCCTGCCCCAGACATCTCTCACTCCATTCAGAAAGTGATGTTTATGGACAGCTGCAGGGAGTTACTCACAAGAGGCTTAAACAGGGAGGGGAAAAAAAGGCCATTGCTCCAGGCCCACCCAGCCACTGGGTTTTTCAGCTGAAGGGCAGGCTCAGTTTCATCCCAACCGGTCAGTGAAAACTGAGCCCAAACAACTGTCAGGATCACAAAAACCCAAGAGATGGGAAAGATGGTGATAAATGTGGTGGCAAGTCATTCCCCTGGAGTCGCCCGACGTGCTTCTTGTTTGGACACTGTCGTGGGGTTAACGGTGGTTTGTGGGCTAACATGAGGAAACAAGAAAGGGTCATTCACAGACATCAGAAAGATGTTTGAAAAAATGTTTAAAGTGCTTATTAGTTCAGAGGCCCTTTCAACACCAACAGCTCCACGTGTTTCACCGGAGATGCAGCTGAGTTGCACAAGTAATTCTACACTCAGTTGAAGCAGCATAAATCCAGCTTGGGCAGCATTTTGTAGCTCCCACAGTGTTGTCTGTCTGTCCATCTCACTGCCTATTCATATGTCCCTGCTTTTTTTCTCGGTTACCCATCACCATGTCATGCAAATTTCTTCCATATAAACCAGGCTGTGTCCTTTTTGTGGATTATGGTGTCTGTAGCATTTCCCCTGTCTTAGTGTGGGTGGAGGGATAAAACCTCCTCCTGGCAGAGGGGTTTCTGCCTTTGAAGATTTAATTTCTTATTTTAATGCTTTACTGGTACACAGCTTTTGTATTTCTTAGATGTGTTTTGGAGTTTTGACTGTTGCTGGTATGCTGGTGGGATGTGGAGATGTTAGAAGAACAGGAGGGATTTTTCTCATTGTCATGGCCAAAATGGAGCCAAAACCCAGTCCTTTCTCAACCTTTTACAGACACAAAGTACCAGCAGCCCCAGCACAGAAATGGAGCAACACTTTTCCTGGCACTCCCCCTCCCCTTCAGTTACTCTGGTCTGTGCTGTTGGTGATGATGAGGGGTCAGTAAATTTAAGGAACCCTCTCTCACTTGTCATTTATCTAAGATTTTAGCAAAGATTCTGGCCTTTTATACACTTACGTGCTGTAAATCTGTGACTTACGAGAATGACGTGTAGTACAAAACAGTTTCTCTTGCATTCTATGGAAATCCAGAGGCCTTGTACATGAGTGTCTTGAAATTGAAAGCAAGATTAAAGGTATATTGCCTACACTTAGACTTTGGTTGTATTTTGTATTAAATATAGGTAGTCAACTGCTTGACCAGAATTTAAGTTGGTTAAGTTTTTGTCTTCATCAAAAATATTGAACAAGCTGGAAAACGTTTTATGTTTCATATTTAATTATTTGAGAATTAAAATAAATCTATCAACTCTGGAAAAGATTAATGGTATCTGCTCTTCAACATGTACAGTCTGGGCACACACAGACAATAAGATTTTCAAATGCACATAACACTGGTCTGACTCAAATCTTTGCATGTCAGTGTAAAAACAGCTACTGTTAAATTTTCTCAGAGTTAAAATAATAATATTGATAACTGCACATAACTCATTTCACCACAGGAGCCTAATCAAACATTAATAAGATTTAGAAATCTATGGAAATGCTAATTTAAATCTGGTTTATCAGTTATCATAAACTCAAAGCTCCAGTGGGTCTGTAGGCATTCTCTTCTGCTGCTGCCAAAAAGGTGTTAACACTGTTATGTGCCAATGTAAAAAATGTTCATAGCCATGCATTGGCATGAAATCAGTATATCAGAACCACCTTGCCACTACCAGCCCAGTGTTGTGCACTGCCAAGGAGGGTAACAAATACTAAGGGCAAATGTCTTCCAACACCCATATTTGGTGATCATTTTAACCGCAATCATGGGGGAAGACACAACAACGAAACACCTCAAAGAGGACTCTCTGTAGTGTTTCTGTTACTGATTTAGCCCATCTGGTACTCTGTCTCCAGGGATGCTAAGTCTCTGAGACTTCAGAAGACTTGAAATACAAAAAAGAAAAAACATTGCTGAGAACAATGAGGAGTGCCATTTTCTTTTCTAGGACCAAAAGGGAACAAAAATTAGAGAAACAGATTCACAGGATTCAGTACAGTAATAGACTGCACCAGAGAAATAAAAGACTGCATGTGATGGTTTTTACAGTACCTTTTTGACAACATCCATATCAAGCCATTGGTACGAATAAAACACTGAAATTGTCACTCTGCAGTCATGCCTAGTCAACAAAGCTGTACTTCAGTCAGGTCCTTAAACCCCAGTAACATTAAGCATGTCCATATATGTTTTGCCAAGGTAGGATCATAAACAAATACCTGGCAGCACCACTTCTTTATCACTCAGTATCCTTCTGTCAGCAGTGTCACCACTTCTCAAGCAAATGTTTCAGGTAAAAACAGAATCTTTCAAAACTGAGAGAAAATTCGCCTTTGAGTAGATCCAAGAATAAGTTCCCACAGAAAGCCACAATTCTAAGCTCTCAGATAAATCTCCTCTTGGCATTTAAGGTTGTAATTTGCTTACTTTAAAGACTGTATGTTTTCACTATACTTAGATGAATTTTTAAGTCTACTTAAACATGGCTGTTTTGGAGAAGAGCTACTGCCATGTTGTCTATCTACCTAAAGGAGCATCCTCCAGTAATGAAATGAACCTCACAGTGAGGTGCAAACAGATTGCAAACAAGCTTTTCTCTGGGCATCTATATGCTACAGCGAGCCCAGAGACTCTGACCTGTTAAAATAAGAGGGAATGGCTGCAAAAGGTAGAGTTGGATTCATCTGCAAGATAATCACAGGGAAGAACAGCTTACAGTTTCCGTGCACACTGCCCTGTGAATGAGTTTTGTGTTTTTTCAGGAAGGATTGTCCGGATGGGCGTTACTCATCCCCCTTCCCCTAGCTGTCCTGCTGTTTTGCCTATAGTTTCCTCCTTTGTCATCCAAAGTAGTGGCAAGCACAGCATGGACTATCCCCATCTGCCTTCAGTACACCTGTCTGTTTTATTGACTGGAAGCTGGTGGACAACCAGTGGCCCACAAATGCTGCTCTAACCAGCCAGACGTGGAAGGTATGCATCAAACGTTGGACTTGTCACAGTGCTATCTACATGGAAGGCCAGGCTGGCCTTCAGGCAGTGTGGACATGCCCCAAACATCATGGGGTTGTTAAGAGTGAACCCTGGTAAACATAAGTGCTATGTAAAATGATGGGCCTTAGCTATATGCCCCCACCACCCAGGGAACCCTGCAGGGAAATGACCTAAGTGTGCCCTGGCCCTCCGCCCCTTCTGTTTGGTTTCCACAAGGAGGAACACAAGAGCTCAGATAAGATGGAAACAACTGGACACTGGCCAAGGCCTTACTCAGATGGCCAGGGGCAAGAGACTGGAGACAGCCTGATTGGGCTCAGTGGAGGCTGAGCCAGCTCTTACCCATCTCTGATGTGGAGAAAATTTTGCCACTCCTTGCTGCCTGACCCAGAACATTAAACCAGTGAGTTAGGTCACTTTTAAAACATCCATTTTCTTCATTAGCAGTCATCTGCACTGTGAAGCAACGTGTGACTACTTGTACCCTAGGCACATGTAATCCCACAGGTTCAGGTAACCGGACCACCATGGCTATGGCAGCTTTAGGCTTGGTGTGGGCTGCACAAATCCACATGGGACTGTGGGGACCTCTACAGCAGCTGCTTAAAAACAGACACATAATTAGGCAAAAATCAATTTAATGAATAGCAGCATCTCACAGAACACATGACTAGTTTTAGACCCTTTCTGATGCAACTAAAATGTTTACACTAAAATAATACATGCTTAATCTACCAAAAGGTACTTTGCATTTGGGGACGTCAACACTGCAGCTCAGCTAGATACAGCCACATCTTTTTCTCTGCTAACATTACCAGGCACAGAGACACTTGAACTCTAGCTCTAAGTACTCAACTAATTTCCAGTGATAATTCATATCGTGCAAGCTTCTGCTGGTGTGAAATAAGGTAGGATATTACCCACACAATGTGAGAAACCTGCTAAGCTGAACTGAGTAGTTATGACAATCACCCAGAGCACAGGGGAGATGAAAAAGGGAGGAAAAGATGATCTCTTAGTCTGCACATGGAACTCTCGGGATATAGGAGGAAAAGAAGGTCTTTTAAGTTTTATGTATATTATATGTTTACCTTACATGTTCTGCTGACATTCCAAAGTTGTGCAAAGATGTTGGACCACTGTCCCTGTTAAAGCTTAGGAACTTAATAACCAAATCTCCTAGGCAGATATGAAAACTTCAGCCAGAGTATATCATGTATAATTTAGCTTGTTTTACTGTATTTTCCAGTAAGAGGATAAAAACTCAAAATGAAAATTCCTGTGATATTTTTTGCCCATGGGCCTGAGCAAGGCAGCTGTTTGTCCTGCCATTGCTGTGGACTTACATGTATGTGTTTTCCAGTTTAGATATTGGTATATTCATTATGAACAAAAAGGCAAATGCTGGCTCTCAACAGCCCGCTTGTTTGAATCTGATCTCACAATGGCCTATTTTCTTTCAAAATATACCGTTTGAGAATGTTACTATGCTTGTTATAAAGTAAATGAACTTCACTTCCTCATCACCATAGCTATTAGGCTGACAAGGACAGCAGGCAAATGTAATCAGCAAGTGAAGTCAACAACAGACGGAAGCAAAATCAACTTTCTTTTAAATAGTCATTTTACTAATGGCAGTAAGGAACATTCAGCACCTCAGATACTAATTTTCAGTTTAGTACAAGAGGAAGCATATTCAAAATATCATCAGATGTAGCCAAGAAAATCTGCCCTAGTTGACACTCCATCCATAACTTACAGTGTTGTGGAAAATGAAAAAGGAACCACACTATCTGAACAAGACAGACAATCACATCTGAATTTTCCTGATGTTCATAGGAGACTAAAGGTGAAGAGATGATGAAGAAGAACGTGATGAGAGATATTCATAGTCCACATACATTCTTTTTTTTTTAATTGTCCTTTAATATATTTTTGAAACTACACTCGCAAATATTTTCCACTGGAAGAAAGTTATAAACTGTTGAATATTCACATTTTCAGCAAATAAGATATTTTTCAGCCTCTCAGGATATCAAGTATAATCAAAGTTACATAACTCATCTGAAAGTTATGTAACAGTCAAATCCTTGACCAAATTTGAATAAGTCATTTTACATGTCTGATTTGGGATAATAATGGTCACTGGAACAATTTGCTATGGAGTCTCATGAACCTACTGGGTCATTTTCCATGTTGTTGTCCTTCTTATGTATCTTTGGTTGTGGTTGAATATGCAGGTCACAATCCCTGTCATCTTTATTTGTCATACTCGCCTGTCTTTCATGAAGTAATATTGTTGAAGTGTCCCAGAGTAGTGGATCTTGGAGTTTACAAATTTGATGAGATGTAGGAAACACATGCCTCTTAAAGCAATTTTTATGCCTTTTATGTCTCATGGCTGGAAACTTTCATTATAAATAAGAACATGATCAAAAGACTCTATGCACTGATGTCTTTTTTATAAATGGGTTTACTGTTGTAATTGGATTTACTGCACACAATATCACCTAGTAATCCCTGCTTCAGATCTGTTACTTGTGTTTGAGGTTAGGATAACTTTCAGGAAAGCATAGACTCAGCTTTAGAAGTCCATGAAGAGTAGAGAATGTTTATCACATCCAGGATACAGTACAAAAAGGAAAGCCTGGAGCAGGGTCTGTCATGAAGGTTAACATATTCCCAAGTAACATGGCAATGCTGGGAAGCCTAGTCTTAGAAACTGAAATATTGTGAGCCAGATACTCAGCTGGTACAGATAGACAAATCCCACTGAAGTCAATGAAATTGTTCAAATATATAGTGGCTAAACATATGGCCTGAAATTTTTCTTCAGAGTTTTTTCTCTTTGTTTTTGGCCAAGTGTTCTCAAAGGCACTGTTCAGGAATGTAACCAGCTAAGGCTGATGTTAAAGGGGAAAAAGAAAAATCCCCAAACTAGATTTTAGAGTTGCCTGACAGTCAAAGACATGGTTGTTTGATTTACACACTGTGAAAAACCATTGAATTAACCATTAATTAGGATTGGGGATTCAGCTGAAGAAAAATCCCACCACCCTATTTGTTTTCATCAACTCAAATCCCATGGAAACGTACTGCCTTTCTATCTACTGAAGGTAATAAGTCGCATGCTTGAAACAGAGGGCCCTCGCTGACATAATATATGACATAATTAGCTTTCTTCATGCATTGATCTGGCCAATACATTTTATCCCTGAGATAAAATGGCTGAGTTTTTCCCCAGTATACTTTCAAGAACTAATGTGTTTTCTCAGGCAGACTGTAGTATGCTTCAAAGTCACTTTCTCATGCCAAATTACTTCTGGGGTGTAACTTCTTTATAACTTTCCAAATTATTTGGTCCTATTTGTGAATTTTAAAATAGATTGTTTGTAATATTTGTACATTTTCATTAACGTCAGAACACCAACTGGTGCATCAGTACATCTGTAATATTTGGGAGCACCCTGAATGCATCAAAAATGTCAACACCAGCCCTCTGTAGTTCTAGACTGAAGATTTCCACATGGACTGGTAAGAAATACAGTCACCAATTTAATAGTTAAATCAAAGCTTGGATGGTTACCAAATTGTCCAGATGTGTCTGCCTTGCTGCTGGAATCCCTTGTTGCTTTGTATGAATACAGGGTTCCCTTCTAAAAGTGATTACAAGTGTTTGTGTTTAGAAATGTCAGGAGGAAAAAGGAAAATAATGATAGAAAAGTTCATGGCAGTCAGCCCTTCATTCCAGTCTCCTAATACACAGTGTAAGGAGGGACTTCTTCATGACTGCATCAAGAGTCTTACATGACAGCAACTGCACGTAATTTCAGCAACAGATGAAAAATATGTTCATACATTCCTTTGGTTGCTTGTTCCATGACCAACACAAATGTCCATGGATAACAGGGGTAAGTAAATAAACAGTTTCCACAGTGGATAAGGTCGGTGTTTGCTTTTTTCTCTGCCTTTTGATAGCTCTTTTCTATGCTGTTATTTACTATACCCTTGTCTGAAGAATTTTTCTGAATTAGTTTTGGAATGATTTAGCATTTGGACTGCAGAAGGGACACAGTCATGGACCAGGGTCCTAGTGTGCTATATGATCAAAGAGAATGAATTCCTTGCCCCAGAAAGTTTGTAGTCTATAACCTGAGAAACAACAGATAAAGATACAGACAAATATAAAGAATCAGTGAGCATAGTATGACTGTATTTGCAGTGGGATATTATAGCTTCCCAGGACCAGTTGCTGGTTCTAATGCCACCAGGCACACTTGTCTTCTGAAACAAAGGGTCCATAGTCCCTCCACTGAAGTGCCCTTGGCCTGCACTAATCTCTAACCCTGTCTGGGGATTTTATCAGAGATTAACCCAGCCAACACAGTATCATGGACCATCCTAACAACCTGCCAGTAGAGACCACTGAATTCCTGTGACCAGAGTACTGCTTTACTTGATAATATAGATGGAGTCACTGAACATCCTGATGGGGCTTGGTCAAAGCAAACCAGCTGCCTTTCCAATGACAAAAAATAAAAGAAACTATATACGATGTGTCTAGATTATCTTAATAAAAATGTAATCTCCGCAAACGGCTCACTGTTAGGATAAACCATATGAACAAAATTAAAATGTTTGCATTTTTTTTCCATTCACCAGAACAGTTTGTAAAACAAACATCTCCAAGAGTTTGGGAAAGGTTAGAAATCCTCAGGCTTTTGTGTGTAAATCACCCTCTAATGAATAATGGGTTAGCAGGTGATTTCCTTCCAGGGCAAGTTATTTCTCTGAACAACTTCTTTTTCTCCCTCCAGAACAGATGGTAGTGTTCAATGTCTAACATAGATTTCCAAAGGAGATGGACAACTTATGTTTCATTTGTGCACACATTTTTGTGCATTTTCTACATTAGACAAATCTGTTTTATTGAAACATATCCACACACACATATCCACACACACACACATATTAAGCCTACAACACCCAGGGTTTGTGTATATGTGCTGTATATAAAACAAAGCCACAAAAGCAATCAAATACACCTTTAAACCATCTATTAGTGTACTGCAGTGTAAACCATTTATGCCTTGTCTAGAGGAAAATGTCTTCCCAGTCCTACAACCATTATATTTCAAGGCAGTGCATCATACAGGTTTCCACTGTAATCTTACTAAAAGAAAATAAAAAAAATGTTTTTGTAAAAAAAGAATTTGACTTCTTCACAGAAAGATTTGCAATAGATTGAACAATTGTAAGAACTGAAAAAATACAGTCTGTTATGTGCCTTGATGTGGGTCATGGTCCCTTCATGCTGATAACTGGGTCTTAATGATCCAAGTGGATCACTAGCTATACTAGCACAGTCATGCTGCCCTGTGAACATCCAGGCAGATATACTCAAACCACCCCTGTTTAACTACGCATTGACCCTTCTCCTTCTCCTTCATGTACCCACAGCTTTTTTCTTATAACATTTTTTGGTTTTTCTTTAGAGGAATACGAAGGAAAAGCTCCCTCTGACTTTGCAGTAAGGAGACAAAAAATGGAGTTTCTGTTTTCATAGCTACAGTAGCAGCAATATCTCTTAAGGAGTGATAGTCACCAGAGAAATTACAATACTAAAATTTGCCTCTGTTCTTTGTGAGTTTTGATGGTGGTTACTTAACTGTGGCACTAAACCCCATTAGCCCTTAGAATCTTCACTATCCATTCATAACAATTCAATAGGATGTAATGAAAACATCTATTCATGTTCACAGACAAGAATGTGTTGCATGCAGTACAAATGACTGGCAGATCCTTTCTCAGCACTACGGACCATTTGGACCTTTTGTCTTCTCAAGACAAGATGATTTTATTGGGCCAGCCAGAGATAAAGCAGTGTCAGATATTTGAATACTGCAAGGGTTTCTTGTAGCTGAAAGTTCTGTGGTTCAGTATCAAGATAGGCAATCTATATTTTAAGGAGCCAATGCACTTCAGTTGACATCATTTTCTTCGTTAGCGAAACAAGACTGAAATGTTCTCCCTGAAGACCTGGTGATCACAGAGGTGTTGGCTGGAGGTATGTTTGTGCTGTCCATTCACCAGCAAAGCCAACTGCTGTATCCCTGTCCATGCACTGAATCCCACTCTCGTGTTGTCCCCTTCTGTTGGACCATGGCATGTAGTAGAAATCTGTTCAGTTAAATTATTCAGACTTAATTTAAAATATCTATTTTTAACCCAGATAATTTAAAGCCCAGACTGGGCCTGCAGACAGCAGGACTAGCACTGAGAAGGTGAGGACTTCAAGGGACAGGGACAGAGCAGGAAAGGAAGGGAGAGGAAAACGAGGATCCAGCCATATGGGCAGCTTAAGATAGTGTCGTCAAAGGGAAAAAAGTGAAGTCAGCTTTCCAGTATCATGGGAATTTAATGAGCAAAGTATCATTTCAGAAACTGTAGCTGAGGTCAATCAGGCTAGAACTCAATTGCTGTGAATGGGGAAGAAATATTTTCTAAGGAGCACCAGGCTTTACACTGTGATTTAAAGCATAAAACCTCCATTTCATTGACAGGTAAACCAATTAATGGCAATGCAATGAAAATGAGAAACAATTTTTTTAAAGGCCACAATGGAAAGAATCTTAACTTCTGCTTCTTGTTAAGTAAAGAGTTCCAAACCTCATACATAAGTTGCAGCACTTTTATTAAAAGTCTTAAAAAATCACAGAAAATCTGTCCCCACTCTTTTTAAATACAGAAGATTATGCACCTTTTATTATACTTACTACACTTCTCATTTCTAGCTTACTGGTAACATTTCCCAAGAAATATTTTGGGTTAATACTTACTAATTTCTGAATGTCAACATGTTTAGTCCTAACCTAGTCTGTCTGATATTTGTGACATAAAAGAAGGAACTTGAGGAGAACCAGAGACAACGTTGAACATCATCAAATGCTGCTCCCATTAAAATCAATGGAGATGTACATTTCACTGTAACTAAGACTTTTGTATATTCGTTGCTGAGAGAAAAAACAGATTTAATAGCTTTGGTATTATGATCATGTAAGACTCTGCTAGAACACATATTAGTATTGTTTTTTTCAGATAATTTATAATTTTCCCAAAACCAACATCATGATGATGGCAGAATTGTTTTAGTTATCCACCTGAAATTTAATTAAATACACCAAAGACTCATAAGTTTTTAAGAAAAAAAAATCCAACCAAAGTTTTCCAACTCCCCTGGACTCTGCCCTAGTGCCATACATAATTTACAAGTGAAATTAAATCTCCAAGCATGTCAGTGAGTTTTGAACAAGGCAAAAACCATAGTTAGGTACTGGAGAAATTCTGTTGGCCTTTGGAAGGGATCCTAGACATGTGCAAGGACTTATAGCTGAGCTGCATGGGAGCAAAACCAGGCAAAGTACAGGTATGAATGATGACAGCTGTCGTCCTTTGCAGCCAGGGCATCTGGGGAGACTCCCTATGTGGTGTAGCCCTCTTCAAACAACTTAATTTAATCCTTTAGCTATGACATCCCTCTTATCATTCCCTATTGCCAGCACCTCATATATCACAGAAGTGTTATTCGTTCATTCATTATTAGAACTGGGCATTGACAACTATATTTTAATAACATGTATTCCTTACAAAGGCTGTTTATTAAGCTAATATTTCTAGGCCTTTGCAATTAATCATAAGGTGTCCAAGATATGTATTTTCATTATCTCTCTGGCTTTTTGGCTGGATGAAAGCCCAAGAAGCTTGTATCCTAAGATATGAACATGCTGGCACAACTGTGTGTGTTTGACATCATGTTTTTCCACTGCTGTAAGAACAATAGCCAGTATGGCAACTTTGATAATTTATTGACTTGGTCAAGTGAAAATGTACCTTTTTCACTCAGTAGAGGAAGAAAATGTTCTAGTTAAAAAAATATTTTTTTTTAAAAAAAGGGTTTAATACTATTTGTTTGAGAATGGAGATTACACAATGTGAAAATAATCTTGAAGTTGACAGCATTTTCACCAGCATGGCTTTTCTCGTCTGAGCTGCATGGTTTTGATTAATCTGAAGAGTGAGAAAAAGAAGAGCTAAATTGTCAATGATTTTTTTCCAATATGACATTTTGATTACAGTTTTATGTCTGATCAAAATTTCTTTAGTTAAAAGATTTCTTATCAGAAAAAGATGGTTCACACAAATATGACTTTTCTCAGATGTGGACCAGTTTGAACACCTTTTCATTGAGAAAATACTCTCCCACCCTGTAGACTATCCAGCAGACCAGTGGCAACATTGGAGGTAACACTGGACACTGACCTAGATGTGGGAAAGCAGCTGTGCCTCTCCTTCTTGTCCTGGTTAAGGAATTGTAATTTCTGAAATAAATGAAAACAAATTAGAGATCTTGTACTCCTTTTCAAATGTAATTTGGTGACAATATAAATTATTAGTCCTGTGAACACAATGTGCAATAACAGAAAAGAGATATTAGGGAGAAAGTAAAGAGTATGGAAATAGCAAATTATCAGTGAGTTTAAAACTAACTGCTTTTCTGCAAACACATCTTCCTAGAGATATTAATACTGAGCAAAGTCCAGCTGAGATCACTGGTGCACCACATGAATCTGGACTGTGGGTTAGGGGATTGTGTCGATTACATGAGTTTTCTTTAGTGAAGCAGGGCATAAAGCCTTTCACAGTAGATGTTGCTCAGTTTCTTTTCCAAAATGTAACACTCTTTGAGTTCACCTGGTGAAAAGCTTTAAATAAAAAAAGTCAGGGTTTAGGACTACTGCACAACTTTCACCACACAACTATTCTTGCTTATCACCAACTCAGAGAGGTGTCTCTTCAGGTCAGGATCTTTTTTTCTGATGTGCAAAAAACCAACTACTACAGTAGCAAAAATTGAGAACATTTAATACTAATGATATATGAATCATACAGAATATATTTTTAAGAGTTCCTAGACTAGTGCTTTACAGGAAACATTCATCTAGAAAGAAGACATAAATGAACTTTGTTGGCTTCTTTAGTTTTGAGATGCTGTAAATTCTTCCCAAATTGTCAGTTAATACATTTCACAATGTTTCTGCAGAAATCTATCAACAATCATTTCATCTGAAACTGATTAAACACAGCAAAGTCACTGGGCATGACCAATTCCTTCTCAGTTTGCCCTGAAAAGCCTAACAAGAATAAAAGTTTCTAACATTCCTTGTTTCCACTCAGCATTGTATTTGCATGCAAAATCCAGGAAAAAGATGAGATAGGCACCATGAGCATGTTGGGGGTTTCTGTACTTCGAAAGAAGTTCCTGAAACAAACTCCAGGTACGTGACCCATATAAAAAGAGCTGAATTAGAAGCTATTTGGGATCTTTTGTTAGTCAGTCACTTTCCTTTCCCCCATGACTTTACAAACTCACACAAGCTGGGTTTCCAGTCCTTCGTGTGAAGCCAAGGATACATTAAGGAAGGGGAATCCACAAGGGAGCTGGTAAATGGTTACTGAAGAAACATTTGTGTCTTAACCTGCAGCCACCCAGAAGTAGCTGTCAAAGAGCCAGTGAGCCATAAAATGGCAGGGGTCAGCTATCCACCGGGACTAGTTTTCCGAAGTGAATATAGTAATAAATCCAGAGGTATGCTGAGAAAGAATTTGGATTCCTTAGGTGTTGGATACAGATGCTTTGTAGACTTCCATAACATGATCATCAAAGACTCTATTCTTATGAAAATGTAAATTTCTTGTAAAAAAGAATGTAAAAAATCCTGTAAAAATTAATAGAAAACCCAAATTGTGATATTCAGCCATCTTTCCTCTCCTACCCTTGCTCTATCAAAGATACTTTTGTGTTCATTGTCAGGAATGAAATGCACCTGGCAAATCTGGGATATGGGAGATCTCTAGTGGACACAGAGATATTACTTCCACTCACTTCCTTGAAATAGTGAAGATTTGTTTTGGGTATCTTTACTTTCCACAAGTCTTTCTTTTTAATATGTTTCTGATGCAGTGCTTTGAGAACAGGAAGAAATAAAAAGGCACAATGACATAATTTGGTAAGATTTTCTAAATTAAATAACATAGTTGGTCTTGTTAATAAATGCATGTTTGTCTCTGTATCTCATACTGTTTAAACATCTTGACAGCTTTGCTTGAAAATACCTTATCCATCTCTGACCCACAAGTTCTTGTCACCCTTTTTTCTCAAATGGTCTTGTCAAGTCAAGCCCAGAGCAGTTTTTATTAATGTGGATTGAGTTCGGAAGCTCACTGCTCTCATTTCATACCTGAAAACAATGAAGGGTTGTCTGCTTTTTTGCAGTTATACTTATTGGTTTAACACAAGATATGACCTCTGCCTATATATCTTGCCTCTCAGACTAGAGTAATCTGATCCTCAGAATGATCATCTCAACATCTTCCTACTTCAGCATCAATATATGAGTTCCTTATAATGAAAAGTGGAAAAAAGGTTGAGGTTTTTTCTTTACAAGCTTGAGAAATGTTAGGCTTTTGCTTAGATTTTCTGACAATTTTAATTTTTATCAATTAAGTTGGACATTCCCATATTATATCACACGGTTGCAAAGAGGTCAACCCATTCCCCTGGTGGACAAATGTACTCGAGCACCATGGAAGGACAGTATTTTTATTTATGCAGTTTGACTTTTCTGTTAGACATTAGGAAAAAGATTGTGTCAATATTACATAGCGCACAGGGAAAGCTGAATTGAGCCGTAGTAGGGACAGGAAAGAACAGCCCCTAACACCAGACACTCGGGGCCTGAAAGCATAAGTTAAAGAGGTGAAGGACACCAGAGATATAGAAGTGAATCTGGGGACAGAAAATGAGTGTAGGGTAGCCTGGGTACAACACTGGTGGGGGAGTGTAAATGGCAGGGATGGGATTCTAACTAAATCAAAAGGAAGTTGTAGAAACTAACTGGGAGCTGAAGTGTGCATCAGTAATTAGTGTTCCTGTCTCTCTGAATCTTTCCAAACCTTCTCCAAATCTTCTCTAACTCATCCACCATACTGGCATCCGTGCTTTCAGAGACCTTCATTATCTTTAACTATTTTATCATCTGTTGCTCACTATAGGAAGATCCATTTCCAATTCTGAACAACCCATCTTTTGTATGTGAAATTTCAAGCAGATGCTTCAGTGTTTTTTCCCCAAGCTGCCTTCACTCTCAGGAGGAGCTCCTGTAAACTCCTGCAAATTAAACTCATCAATCCCTTTCACAATACTTCAGCTACTGTACACTAAAATCATGAATGTGCTGCCTAACTCTCTGACCAGTATTGTCTCACTCTTTCTTTATGATTGCTTGCATCCATTTAATGTCTCTGGTCTTACCTGTCTGTCTGGTCACCACTTGTCCAAGTCTCAGGTCAGTGTATCTTGGCTCTTGGCTGAGATACTAAGGCATAACATTGGTGCCACCAATACATGATGATGGTATTGGTGAGGGATGCTTAACTGATGCCCAAATTTTTATAATTTTATATTTTATAAGAGCTGAAAATTGCTTCGAAGGGCAGAAAGCTGTCAAAATGCATACCACCCTTGAGACCAAATGAGACCTTGGTAAGCTCACCTTTACACCAGCATAACCAGGAGAAAGCTGGAAGGACTCTTTCCTACGCCTGCTGCAAATCAGTAAAATAGTACAAAAAGGAAAGAAGAGCACAAAACTCCCACACGATTAGGATTAGACAGTCAGAGAATAGTTTGGGTTGGAAGGTACCTCAGGGGGCCTTCTAGTCCAACACAAAACTCTTTTTTTGGAAAAAAAATTTCTCATAAATTTAGTAACAATCTCTTATTATTTATTTTTTTTTCATGGAGGCGAGGGGCTGATTTATGATATTGAAACTCTCTGGATCATCAAGAGGATGGTGGTAGGATCACAGGCACAGGTTCTGACAGTCCATGTGGTAGCTGTACACGTAATAGGAAGTTAATTGAATAAACAGGCAAAAATAGCCCATATATAGCCAAGATTTTCAAATGCATGCCTTTGAATGCCTCCTGTTTTTTGCTCCAAGTTATTAAGGCATCTTATTTTCTAGAAACACTGAACAATCAGACCTGTGAAAAACAGGCCCTGGAAAGCTGAAGCAAATCATGAACCAAAGATGTATGTTTCCAGAACCACCAAATATTTTTTAAAATCTTGCTGCGATTTGGATATTCCCTTTGTTGATAATCATTAAAATATGGTAATTGCTCCCAGGCCTCTGCTAAATTTCTAAAGAAAACTGATACTCACTTTAAAGTAACAGGAATGCTGTTTATTTTCAGTTTTAAAAACCAAGCACATCCCTATCTAGTGATCCTTCTTAATGCAGCACATCTTGCATCTCCAACTGCCAGGCAAACAGGGAAATAAACTGTCCAAATTGCTGCGCAGCCAGACACTTACTCACTCCAGGAGAGCTGCCAGATCACTCTTGTTTGGAAAGAGCCTCCATCAGCCTGGAGGTGACTTTCATTTCTTCTAGCTATGGTGAAAGATTTAGCATTGTGTACGTTTCATGTTTGCGAAGCTGCCTCATGTTGTGGTAGGCTGCTTGTCGCTCACTCTCTCCCCATCACAGTCTGTTTAGTATTGCTGAAGATGCTTCTCCTAGTTAATTCACAGTTCAG
Organism: Aegotheles bennettii; assembly: GCA_013398125.1. Classification (NCBI taxonomy): domain Eukaryota; kingdom Metazoa; phylum Chordata; class Aves; order Caprimulgiformes; family Aegothelidae; genus Aegotheles; species Aegotheles bennettii. The sequence goes on from VZRW01010749.1 coordinate 575,175, forward strand.
TACAAAGAATTGATGTTCCTATTCCTAGTTGCCACCTCATATGGGATAGTTTCAAAATGGATTGAACTGTCTTGTGTTATTATCTGGAAGCAACTATACTAGCTGCTGTAGGGGGCTTCTCCCATGAAGGGGAAGGGAGAAATTATGACTGATTGCAAAGAGGGGATATGGCAAAAATGGTTTAAAAAATATTTTTATTAGTAGATAAAGACTTTCTCGTCACAGCAACAAAGAAAATATCATAGTGGTGCTTTAATTAGCTGTATTTACTGCCTCTAAATTTGAAGGTAGCTTAGGTGTTTTAGCTTAGTCATATGAGTCTGATCTTACGAACACCAAGTTTGGTCATAGATATGAATTAGACTGTGACAGCTACTTGAGTGAAAGCACACTCTCTTCTAGCAGCAGCCATCATGGCATTACTGTCTCTTATGACTCAATTATAAAGCAGATGCGTTACAAGGGGTCTAATTTGCCACCTAGGTGAAGGTATGCAGATAGCTTGGCAGGGGCATTCTGAAGAAGAATGATACTCCTAATGGCCTTGGACATATGGAAAAGTACTACAGATTAAATTGAGAGATATTATACAAATGCAGCTGGGATGCTTGTGTTAGGGTTGTGGGTCCTTTTAAAACAAGAACTAATTTATTTTTCAGAGAGAAAAGAAAAAAGATATTTTTAAGTGCTGCATATCAGGGGCATTACTTTTTCTTCATCTGGACAGGATCTACAAAATCATCATTATCATGGTATGCATTTTCCATACTCAGTAAAGAAATATAATGACTAGAGTTGCTTGTGAATGTCTGTGCTTGCCTGATTGTGTACAGGTTCATGTGGATGTGCAAAATTTCCCAGTGGTTCAAACCAAACAGTTGCTACCTTCTGCTGACAGCTGGTGGTGCACAGTCCACTGCTCTGGGGCTGGAGGCCCCACATCACACCTCAGTCACAAGCCAGGATGGGGTCACCACACAGGCAGAGATTTTCACAGTTCTTAATCTAGGCTGTGTCCTAAAATATAAATAACAATAAAAGTAGCCTATTAATTCTTCCAGAATAAAATCCTTTAGGGATATTATAACTTCCTTCTGTTTTAGTTCATATAAAAAGAATAATTAAACCAGTAAATCAGCAGCTCACACTCCTAGCCATGCTGGTTTCCGATAATTTCTGTCACCCACCAGGTTTACTGTCTAGTTTGATGGATAAGGATCTGTGGACAATTCATCATTGTCTTTGCAATAATCTAGTCACCAAACATGTGTTTATGTATTGTATGCTTGTTGCTAAACAAGAACAATCCAGAGCAGCTGCTCACGTCATCACCCCCAGTTGCCATAGAGATGAGTCACAACATCTCTCTCTCTTAGGTTGGCTTCCCGCTCAGGGAGTTCTTCGAGGGTTTTCCCTGCTTTTGTTACACAGTAAAAAGCAGCTTTGCGAAGCAAAATTGATGATTTAGTTCTATTGTGCAGTCAGAGGTATTATTCCTCCAGTGGTGTTAAAACTTTTATGGAATCAAACTTCTGTGGCCATTCAAAAGCCCCCAAACATATCTTTGCATGAAAACAATTTAGATTTGAATCCTAAACACTCTCATCCTCCTTAGAAAAAAAAAAATGTGTAGAACAAACATCCCACCCTTTTTCTGTGCACTAGAGTTTGCACAGCAGGTCTTGGTAAGGTCCATGAGAAGGCATCCACTTGTATGTAGGAGGGTTTCTATGGATGAGCTCCAAAGGAGAATTTAGATAAAAATTTACTTGAATTTGTGCCTTCCCCATCATTACCACATGACCCACACAGCACAAACACCCTCCAACTCCATCTGACTCTAGATCAGTCTCAGCATGTGATCACACTGCCACTGATTTTGGCAGAGCACTTCATCAATTTTCTGTTGAGTGCCTGCAGCAGGAGGACAGGTAAGACTTGACCTGGATGAAGCCAGAGCAAAGAGGACAGAAAATGAAACTGGAATATGTAATGTTGCTGCTAACAACGTGTGCATTCTGCAAGATGGTATATTTCTCTCTTTCTCAGCAGAATTAAAGGGCATGAATCCTCCATGCAAGGTAACATCATCTAGTGGGGCAAGCCAATATCCAAAGCTACTGCAGAATGGAGAGGGACTTAAGAAATGTCCTCGTTCTCTGATGTTTCCAGTGGATATATTTCCTCAAAGCACTGCTTTTGGTTAAGGGTCTGCTCCTTTGCTGTTGTGTGTCAGCTCCAGTCTCCTCACTCAGTGTATGACCATCAATCTCAAGCTAGTGGGTATAGGGCCAAGGCTTGAAAATTAAATGCTGCCATGCAGAGCATTGCAAAGCACTAAATCCTGGCGATTAGCATTGATGGGGAATGTATGCAAAGCAAAAACTGCAGGTTGTGTGCTACAAATCCCTGGGTTGGGCAGGTAGTTACAGTCACAGACAAATAATCACAGGTGGTTTTCCACAAGTGGACATTTGGGATTTAAAAAATGGACATTGCCCACGCACTCTCCTCACACAGGTATATGACCATAATATGCAGTTTTTACCATTGTAATAGGATTTTGTGTCAATTCAGAATAAACCCCCCAAGTTTTGAAACTTGGTTTAAAAGAAATTGGATATGAAAATTGTTCGATTGAAAAAAGTGTTTCATTTTGATCTGGGATTTTTTGGTAGAAGGATATAACATATAAAAGAGAAAAATGGCATAAACTCAAGGTTATTCTGAACTGAGAACTCAAAAGGCTCATCGTAAAAAATGCTGAAATGGGACAGAGATTTCAGCTGTGTCAGGCTATTTATTCCTGGTCCACTTTCAAAAGGAGATTCAAACATAATTGCAATGATTTCGTAAATGGCATTTTGATTTCGAAAGAATTGCATTCTCCAGTTAAAAAAAACCCTGTAGTTTGAAAGATTTTCTAATCAGTCCCAGTGAGTGAGAAAACTTCAGCAGTTGGATACAACATGCAGACCCTGGGAAGGGGAATTAAAAGTTCCTGAAATGTAAATACAGAGGAGTTTTTATTTTTGTTTTTTAGTTTAAAAACACAAAAGGGTCTTTGCATCATGCGATATTGGAGTGTGAGGGCTGCAGAGACCCCACCCTGCATCTGGCAGGCGGGGAGGTAACCGAAAGCTGCTCCGTTCTCCCATGGGCCTTCTCACAGGTGGAAAGCCCGGGGTAACGGAGGGGGGTTTTTGGGCGAAAGCAGCCGGGAGCACCCTGGGGAGCCCTGCAGGAATGACTCACTTGTGGGGTGGGGGCGGTTTTTGGAAGGAGGTTAGTGGGGAGCAGGCTGCTCCGCTGGCCCCTGAGGACTGAGGCTGTGAAAAGACTAGAAGATTTAATAGCCTGAGCAGGCTGCTGCTTCTCTTTTAACGTAGGAGGGAAGGGAAAAGGGAGGAGGATAGAGCGAGGGAATTGTTTTGCATTTTGTTTGGATAACAAAATTGGGACGCTTTGGTAGTTATCTAGCGTGACTTTTTTTGCTGACATAAAGCTATGGGTGGTTTGCCTAAAGCAAGGTTTCTGCTGAGGTTTTTAAGTGCCCAATACAGAGCTCTTTTAGAAAAAGCCCCTGTGTTTCTGCTGGGAAAAACTGTGCTCTTACTGACAGCTTGTTTCACTCAGTCAAAGTGGATGTTAGGGGAGAAAGATTATCATAAGTATGCTGCTAAAAGACCAGTTCTACCACAGCTGTTCACACCAAAGGGCTTTCTTGATTTTAGCATCCTCTCCAGTCTTGGTAATTGTCTCAAACCCCATATTTATGTGACTGAGATTTGTTTTGCCTTTTGCACTATGGTTGTAAGTGGTGCCATAAAGATATTTTTCATTGTGGTGGAAAAGTACTGCAGGTTAACCTGTGTTTCTTCAGAAATTAAGGCAAATAAAATGCTTAACTCCAAATCCTATTTTTCATTTGATTTTTTTTTCTGGAGTTCATCTTAGAAATAAAATAGAACTAAGGCAAATGTCAATTAAACAGTGGACATTAAGTGTGGACTGAATTATTTTCATTTTCTCAAAGCTGAACTCTTCTGGTGACCCAAAATGTACAGCAAATATTTTTCAAAATACTCCAACTTCAGTTGAAAATTAGTTTTCAGCCTGATTTCAGGCAAATTGATTTCAAATATCTATATTACTTTTGGAATGGAAATTATGCTGCTCTCACCATTCTGCTTCTGCTAGTTTTGTTTTTCGTTACTGGCTTTTTTTCCAAGACAAAGCTAGCAGGTATTAAATCAGAAAAATTACAAAAGAAGTTTGCATGAATGACCTGAGACTGAAGCATTTTACATAAATTTGAGTATAACACTTTGCTAAATCTCCTGCTGTCTGCAAAGACATGACTAGATTCTTTACAGATTGTCTTTTTTACATTTTTGAAGGAATGGTTAGATGTTAAGAGAAGGAAATATGTTTCTAAACAGTTTTTTTTCAGAATATCCATTGAGGCATAAAACCCTATAGAATAATTAAAAAAAAAAACACAAAAAAGCCAACAAAATAACCAAACTACATCTCCTTTGTTGTATACTTTGGATTTACTACAGCAAAGAGAAAGTACAAGGTGACAGGTTAGGATCCAAAAGAAGTTGCAGCATTTTAGATGTATTTACACACTCCCTTTGGTTATGTTGCAGGGTGTCATGGCCATACTGACATTAGACTCATTAGTCCAGATGTTGGTAGCTGTCTTTTCATAGTAGCTCAGAGCTGAGCATTCTCTGTGATGTGATTCACTGAGCTTCAGTGATGTCATAGCCAGCCCCAGTTCCTGTGGTTTTGAGGGTGCTGACGGTAGCTTTAAAGTTAGCTCGGGTATGTCTCCACTCTACTGTCATCACTGCCATGGCACTAACTTATTTCTACAGGAAATGTCAAACTTCCAGAGGAAATTTGGTGGTTACTAATGTCTGCAATTTCCTTCTTTTTTTGTCCTTCTCCCATTCCTGCTTTCCTATTCATGCTTTGCTCCAGACTCATAGCCTACAGCAATATGTGAAGGATATAATATTCCAGTACAATACCAAACATAAAATGAGATGTGTGACAAATTGTAATGACAAGGTTGATCCAGATCTGTATGTGGAGGAACTGTTGGCAGCACACAACTCAGAGAAACAGAAAGTCGGGTTAACATGATGAATGCATTTAAGCCATGGCATCTGAAGGCTCTCAGCAAAACAACTCACCGTCTTCTTCCCTAAATGATGCCTTTTCATTACTCAGCTCTATAAATGTGGAAAACTGAGTTCAGTATATGTGGGTGTTTACTGTTTTGAAACTGGCTTAACTTTATAATGATGATCTAAACAATGTGCTACCTTTCTGGGTGTCCCATGCCCCCATGCTCCCCAGCTGGTGTCCATGAGCACTGTCAGGCACTCTGTCCCAATTCTTGTCCCTTGGTGAATCCATTCTGAGTTCTATGGACTTGTTTCCAGCTGGGTATGAGTTGACGGCTGGCTGTGAAAAGACAGCATTTGCAGTTGCACAGGCATAGGTCCTGCTCCTTCATTATCTTGTGTGTGTGTCTCAGCACTGTCTGGTTTTGTGACTCCCACCCAATTCCTACATTTCTAGCTGATGGTGGGGTAGCTCAGGCCTCCGGTGAAGCAACATGACGTCTGCTTCCCCTAGCTGTGTTGCACATGGTGAGTATCCCCACCCTGTGTCAACCACTCAGGGCTGCTGAGTCCCAGGGTACCAGGGAAGCCATGGAGCTGTACAGACAGATAAATGTGGGATATCCCTCCCAGATACAGCATCCTATCACAGCCTCTCTCCTCTGTCAGACCCAGGGCAGAAGCAGAGTGAGAACCACATCACCCCATGTGTAGAGCCTTATACTTCGAGCAATTGCAGCCTGAGTTCTCTGATTTCCAGACTTTTGGGTCTGATGGAGCACCAGACCCCATTCATAAGATGGTGTTGAACTGAAACCTTATTTTGAATTTTGGATTTCCAAGGTCTGGGCTGAACTTTGTTTACCTATAGGAACTTAATTCTTTCATCCAACACACGAATTCATACAGGCAGGACTGAACTTTAGGGACATCCTCACTCCTTTATGTTCACTTTAAGTGGCAGCATCACAGAAATGCTCCTGAATGGTGAACTCTGTGCCAAAGGCATTCCTGGCAAGTAATTTCCTCCCTTTCCCAAGCTTCAAAAAATGTAGGAGATAAAGACTTATCTCTGTGGCTGGTATTTGTTGTAACAGAGTGAATAGATAGAGCAGCATCAAATAAATCATGACTCAGAAAAAAAAGTATCTAACAGATGGAAATGAAAGTGTGTTTTCAGTAAATGTCATCTGATTAGACTACCCAGGTTTTTTGTGTAAGTGCCCTTTTTTTTGCTTCTAGGACCAGGTTGAGATAAACATCTAGAAACAAAAACATTAAATGACTCTCTTTTATTTGCTGTTTTGCTCTGTTACCTGCAATTGTTGAAATTACAAAAATACACAAAAACTAAAGCATCTCTGCTGCCATAGTTATAATACCATTTCCCTTCTAGACATGGGAGTGCATTCCATGCTTTCAGGGTGCTCCAACTTTTTCACTGCAAGAAGGAACCAGGTTTTGTAACTCAGTTCCGGCCCAAGAGGGTCAAGTTTCACCAGCGAGTATATAAAATAGAAGTTTATAACAGGGCTTCATGTGCTGCAGCAGCACCACTCCCTTCCCATCAAAGGACTGAGCAGGAGGTAATAGCCCTGCGGGGTGTCTGTTGGGCTAGAACAAAGTGACAGTATTTTCTCTCAGTGACAAGAGGCATTTATAGATGGGTCTGCAAAAGATTAGAAAATGTTTTTAATTCACCCAAGAGTGAATTTCCTCTGGTTTCTGGGACTGTTTCCTCCCTTATGATCACTCATGAACTCTCCTTTTGGGTGACAGCAACAGTTCCCAGTAGAAATTACTTCTTGGGATGGTCATAGCCATGAAGAAGACATGGATCCCTTTTACCTTCTTTGTAGAGTTGCTCAGAAGAAATAACTTGTGCTCCAGCAGGCCATATTTGTTTCATACAACATCTGTGACATCTTGAACAGTGGTGGTGCTCTTACACACTTGGAAAATGTATGAGAGTCAGGGATCCCATTTCCAGGATGCATTCAGCTCCAGAAGGTTGCACTGCTCATCAAGCCTAGGCCTTGTTGTCACTGAGCACCTGGACATGTTTTGCATCAGGGAGAAAGTGAGGGCAGTAATGGTTATACAGTACGCACAGGAGAGTCAATAATAGTGCCAAAAGGCAACAAACAAAGGAGCATTGAGGCAGGGTTTGTTTTTGTAAGATTATACTCAATTCATTCATTCTGTGACTACATATATTCTTGTTTATTTATGTAATAAGCTGCCCTTGTAAGGCTCTGACAGATAAAAAAATGGAGTCTTTCCAGATGTGTGAAAAAGGCAGTTACTTGGAGAGGATCTTATACACTTTGTTGCTACAAGAGATTTTAACTTACCAATCCTCATCAAGAATATTTGGATTTTCCTTGCTAAACCACAAAAACCTTAATGGGGAAAATCATTAAACATATAAAGTTATAGCAATATAAATATTTGACTAAAACCATTATTGAGATGGCTCTTGGGAAACTGTGTTTCTGTAAACTTTAAGGACTCTAATGAATATACACATACCCTTCTTTCTCTCCTGCCTTGAAAGACCAAAATTGCTTCATGTTACAGCTGTGAGGCTGAGAAGATTTATGCAGTTTTCCTTCCTTGGTTTGTCATAAGAACACAATTTTCATCCTGGTGTATGGCATAGCAAAAGGTATGTTAATGTCTGATGAACAAATGTAAATGTTTAAAAATGAGCTGAGAAAACTATATAATAGCAAAACCAGGGAGGCCACCTTGTAGTGCCTATGTTTTATGATCTGTGCTTTTAACAGCACAGCGTGAGTATATTATAGTTCATATTTGAAATGAGAAGAAAATCTTTTACATGTCTTTCCAAAAATGTATGATCACAGCAAACCTCTGCAAATTAACCCCATGAAGCTGGTTGTATGAAGGACCTTGTTACAAAGAAAAGTTGCATGACCTTCAGCATCACTGTTCATTTGTTTAGAACATCTTTTTCTTTCTGCTGGCTTCACAGGAATGGGACAGTTGCTGTATTAATTGTGGGCCTTTCTGCTCTTTTTTCCTGGAAAAGGAGAGAGAGAAAGGAACTCAGGATTTGAAACCTCAGTTTTTCCTCTACATGGACAAGGAAGCTCACAAGAGAAGAGCTTAACTTGGATTCTATTTTTTGCCATATTTTAGAAGCCTACATACGTTTCAAATAAGGGCTCAAGACTATGATTCAGTGAGCACACTCTGGACCCTGAAGGGATAAGATAGGGAGAATAACAGTGGGCAGTTTCCTGGATCCAGGATGCCTCTCTGTCTCCTCCAGGAGCCAAAGGACTGGGAGACCCCTCTGGCCTGTCTTTGAGGAGTTCGTCTGTCTCCAACACCCCTTCAACTTTGAAACAGATCATAATAATTTCCAGAACTGATCTTCACAGCTGTCTCTGGTAGGACAGAGAATGCTTTTTGATCTCTTCACCAGAACAAGGTGAAGCCCTCCACAGGTCTGCTGGGCATTGATCTTCACCCTGAAGCTTACCAGTGCCTATAGGCACTGATCCTAACTTCACACAGCTGCTTTATGTAGGATGCACTGTATGCCTTTAAAAGGAGGGTTTTTTGATGAAGGCCAATTGGTTTCCTTCTCTGCCCACTTTGAAGTGATGTCACTATTTTGAATTTATGTGGTTAAACCAGAGTAGCTTTAAACACAATGTATTCATGTCCCAGGAAATTGTGGATTCAGTGCAAGCTCACAACAAATCAAAGTATGAAGCTTTATGGTTTTATGTCTTTATTAACAAGTTTAATAAAATTTTAAATTTAATTACTTGTATAATCAAACAAAGGCTCCATAGTCTCTCAGTATATTGTGCAGTTTTAGGCCCCACAGATATTGCAGAAGGGGGTATGCCTATTCCATAAGCCTTTAAGGGATTTAATTACAATCACATTTCAAAAGTAATTTCAACTGGAAATGTAACTGGAAGTCAAACGAATTTGCCTTAAGATATAGTACCTGGCTATAGTGTGCTTGTGTGGCAATAATGAAGGATATATTCTTCACACACCCACCACACAGTGTATGTTCCCTCCCTTATAGTATATCTTAGGAACAACACAGAGTAAACCAGTTACTGACTAAACACTGAATGTCATTAAAGCATCCATTCCATCCCCCTGTAAGCTGTGTTACTCAGTAGAGAAATCAGCCTTAAGAAATGTGACCCTTTTGGTGCTCTCTTTGCCGGCTGTGTTTTGTGCAGATACAGTCTTTACCAAAAACTTCTGCATTCTGGTGAAGATATCCTTCCATCAATAGTGTTCTGATTTGGCATCCCCTAGTGCATATGGGTTAGAAGTATACCTTAACCCCACTTGGGTTTCGATGTATGGAAAAGTACAGCTTTTCCCTTTGCAACATACAGTTGTCTGTAGTTGCATCAAAACTTCTTTGGAAGAGACTGGTAAGTAGAAAAGAGTTAAAAGATTGCAGTATCACAGATTAGCTTCAGTTGGAAGGGACCTTAAAGGTCATCTAATCCAATCCCTTGCCATGTGCAGTGAATCTTCCACTAGACTAGGTTGCTCAAGGCCCCATCCAACCTGGCCTTGAACCTTTCCAGGGATGGGGCATCCACCACCTCTCTGCACAACCTGTATTAAGGATAATGCCATTCCTAAGCAAAATTGTAAAAAATGGAGAGTAGTATCAGTAGTGTCACTCTTGGCTGGGGTAGAAAAAGTCTGCTTAAGGTGTAATATTGACCTATAAGGGCTGTTATGTAATTTCTTTGCACAGTAGTCAAAAGGAATGTAAATCAAAGGCTTAGGACATCCTTGCCATGCAATAGGAACAATGTCTGATTTGCCATCCAGCAGTGAGCACCATAAAATACTCAGCCAAGCAAAAATCCATCCATCCCTCTCTCTGCAGTTTCAACCCTCGCCAGACCACATGTCCAACCCAATAGGTATGTTTCCTGTGAGATCTTGGTTTACTCCTATCAATGGCAGAAATGGAGGGATTAAACAGGGCTCTGTTCATCAACCCAAGTAGTGACAGCCTCCCATAGGCTGAATGAAGAGCACAGAGCTGCTATGTGTGCAAGTGGGAATGGGGATGATCACATTAGCTTACTACCCCCGCAAGACTGTAGCCAACTTGTTGTGTGTAACAACAGCAACAGGAGCTGACCTGACAGAAGGATTCAGTTTCTATATAATAAAGAATTACTCTCTCTGTGAATGTTTTCAGCTTACTTAGTGGACAGCTGTTGGAAAAACAATCTGGGAAGTAACATAATGACTCAAGATGAGAAACCTCTTGACATGGGATCAGAGAGTCATTTCAGAACATCTGCATGTTTCCTGACCACAGGCTGAAAGAGTAGAGTTGTTTTGTCCATGCAGAATATCCCTCAGATAAAGAGATCAGAAGAGAATTAAAGAACTAAAAAGCCTTTCTCAGGAAAGCAGAGACAAAGCAGTATGTTCAAGGATGCTCTTTGCAAGCCCAAGTTCAAAAAAGATAAGCTGGAAGGAAGCAACCTTTTCTTGTAAACTTTATTATTTTTTAATTTAGTTTCCTCTTAGATGCTTTGATTCTGAAATGTACTTGTGGAGTTTTCCCTCAAGGCTTTGTTCACTCCTCAGTCAGTGCTTACTGTGCTGGGATAACAACACCATGCACCAGTACAAGCTGGGGGCTGACCTGCTGGAGAGCAGTGTAGGAGAAAGGGACCTGGGGGTCCTGGTGGACAGGAGGATGACCATGAGCCAGCAATGTGCCCTTGTGGCCAAGAAGGCAAATGGCATCCTGGGGTGCATTAGAAGGGGGGTGGTTAGTAGGTCAAGAGAGGTCCTCCTCCCCCTCTATTCTGCCCTAGTGAGGCCACATCTGGAGTATTGTGTCCAGTTCTGGGCCCCACAGTTCAAGAAGGACAGGGAACTGCTTGAGAGAGTCCAGCGCAGAGCCACTAAGATGATTAAGGGAGTGGAACATCTCCCTTATGAGGAAAGGCTGAGGAAGCTGGGTCTCTTTAGCTTGGAGAAAAGGAGACTGAGGGGTGACCTCATCCATGTTTACAAATATGTAAAGGGTGAAGGTCAGGATGATGGAGCCAAGCTTTTTACAGTGACGTCCAATGATAGGACAAGGGGCAATGGATGCAAACTGGAGCATAGGAGGTTCCATGTGAATATCAGAAAAAACTTTTTCACTGTGAGAGTGACAGAGCACTGGAACAGGCTGCCCAGAGAGGTTGTGGAGTCTCCTTCACTGGAGACATTCAAAACCCGCCTGGATGTGTTCCTGTGTGATGTACTCTAGGTGACCCTGGTCTGACAGGGGGGTTGGACTAGATGATCCTTCGAGGTCCCTTCCAACCCTAGAATTCTGTGATTCTGTGATTCTCTGATTAAGTCTAAGGCTTAGTCTAGTTTATTAAGAAAATCACAGTAAAGAAGACAACTGCCCCATCCGAGCTATGATGGCTGGAAAGAAGAGGAGGTGAGCCTGGGGATACCAGAGAAGTTAGAGGCTCTGCACACCCTGCAACTATGAAGGGCGCAGGGTGATATTTTCTCTTTTGCAACATCTCATTCAAGTCAAAGAAGGCAGAGGTAGAGCACTTGCACTTATAAGCAATTAGAGGAACCTGTCTTTTGTTTTATGAAATCATTTGCAAATGATCATGGAAGAGTTTCTGTAGCCAGAGATCTGTGCCTGGTGTGTGATCTGTTGGTGTCCATCCTAACCCTTGTGCCATCAAAGGAGGAGGTGGTGAGAACTGTGAAATGAAATTTCCCCAGTGAAATTCAGTCTGTCAGCCCAGACTGTCAATGCAACACTGCATTTAGAGATATACCATGAACTTTTCAGGCAAAGCTGGAGGCACAGCCAGCCAAAGAACTCCTTCAGCTAGGACTCCCTGGGTAACAGGCAGTTTGCATCACTGTCTTGAACCTGAGCTGTTAAATTCTGCTTTAACTGGTTTTGGTTTTCAAAGTAGGTGGTCTGAGCAGGAACTGCTACTCCTGAGGAGAAATACAGGTGGCTGACGGCTGAGCTTGGTCTGGAGCCCCACAAATGGCAACGGGACACAGTCTTGCTGGAAGCCTCAGAAACTCTTTCTTCCCTCTGAGCAGACGTTTCCACTGTTCCCTGTCCCCCAGAATACTGTGCAGCCATAAATCCTGAACCCAAGCTCCTTCACTCTGTTCAGTTGTTAACTTTCACACATGATTTTTTTTTTTTCTGGACTTTGCAGTGCTGAAATTTCACCAAGGCTGCAGTAATTTCAAATTTTGGCCCATTTAGCATCAGGACAACAGCCCAAGTCCATTTATTACAAACATATGTTATGAATTCAGTTAAAACAAACAGTCTTTTATTTTTCTCAAGTCACAATAATCACACTCCAGACTTACTTAATACAAACATCATTTAAAAGCAGCATTTTTAAATAGTAAATCTGTTCTAATAGTGGATCTGAGACCAAAAGCTAGGCAAAGCTCTATTGCAGGCTAAGTGAAACAACAAAATCTGTCAGAAACTGTGAAATCATAGTGTTCTCAAGGATGTCTTGGTCTTTGTCTTCACCCTCTCACTTCTTTTCTTAGGTTTTGTATTTAAGAAAAAACAAAATGAAACAAAAATAAATAAATGATAGCAAAACAATGTAATGTTCAGAAGATGTTAGATCCAGAAGACAGCATGTGTCCCACAGTCATGATGGAGCTTTTCTGCATTCTTCCCAGCCTTGGTTGGTAGGGGTAGTGGCTGGGACCAGTGCCTTTATGCAAGCACATGAGCATTCACTTGTCGGCCTTTGGTTTGTTTCAGAAGAAATCACACCAGGGTAGTTTAGAAACAGGGACCGTCATTCTAAAGCAAATCCCTAGGGGTGGATGATGCCACTCCTCTGGTTTATGAGTACCACACTCAGATGTGATCCCTACGGTGAGTTTTCACCATTAGAGCAGCTAAGTCTTTCATGATGAGACAGACCACTACCATTCCATGTCACCTTCTTTAAGAGAGCCAATGTTGAAGCCTGGCTCACCTTGATTGAGTCATTAGTTGGTGTAGCAGAAAACTTAAATATCTCTTTAATCAGGCTGAGCCAATAAGCTTAACAAGTTTGTGTCTATGAGAGCTGATGTCAAAATGAAGGAGAAAGATTTTTGCAGTGCTCCTACCTCCGGTCAGCACAGGACAACACTGTCCTGGGGCATAATGCCCTCACAGCCTGGATGACTGACCAGGTTGAGAGTCTGGTTCAAGAAACGCACCTTCATTTCAGTCATTCAGCAGGAAGAGTAAAGAAAAAGTTGAAGAACTGTCCTTGGTTATTATGCTGTTCTGTACTTCTTACTACAGATTTCTGTAAGGATCTGTGTATGGCATCAAGGTCTCCCCACATCTCGCCCTTTCAACATGTCGGTTCCTCCTATGGTCACCAACATAACACAAGTGTGGTTGTCTTTGAGCATAACACACCAAAACCTGTGACCCAGTCACAGCAGAGAGCCACAGGCTCCAGCCTCCATTCTTACATTTTGCCTGTAGAAGGTCATGGTGGGGAGAGTTTGCTGTTGGCGGGGAGTGAGAGGGAGAGGGTAGAATAACACAGGCCACCTGGTGATGATAATCCATGAGGTCATAGACAAAGCATCCAACTGGCCTGGGCTCCAAATACTTTCCATGCCTCAGTCAGCTCCTTTTGCGCATAGTTCTTTCTTTCATCATAATCTCACCTGAAATGTCAAAGAAGGTCTTCCTACGTGCTGTGCTCTCAACAACTTGAATCAGGACTACACTTTCACAGGGAGCATTAGATCTCAAGGCAAGGCCACAACTTATTAAACTTTTTTGCACTTTCACAGCACTTTGGTGCATGGGCGCAGGTTCCCAGTGGGTGCTAATGGGCATTGTTTGCCACAGCCTGTAGTAAGATGCCATTCTATCCTTACTGTGCATCCAATCCCAATTTTACATTCCTATATACTGCTGTGTGAAGCATCAGCTGAAAATGATGCTACTTAGTATTTTGAAAGACATCTTCTACACAGAGTGGAAGGCAGCTCCCAGTAATTCTCCACTTGACAGTTATTTAATACATTTCAGCTCCGGTTTCAGTTCTACATTTAGATTTACAAAAAAAGGATTCCTGACATTTTGTCAGCTTTTTCATCCATGCCTGTATTCCCACTTCATCTCACATTTCCTCAGTTCATTACAGCAACCCCTGCTATGACAGGATAAGGCCATACACAAAAAACCCTTTCACGGCTACTTCACATCGATATCTATTTTTGAGAGGAAAACTGATCTGAAGCAGCATGACTCTCTAATACACTTTTTCTCCTTGTCAGCAACTGGATTGACAGGGCTGGGGTACAGACAGACACACTGTCACCTCCAGTTTGAATGCCCCACTGGGATGTAAATTCAGAATGAAGGTATTGAAAAAATTACAGCCCAGCAAAAATCGAAACCATATTTAATGTATATGCCAGACAAGGACAGCTATCATCTCCTTTTGTGAAAAGAAGTTTGATGCTTGAGACAGCTTTTGTACTGAAGAAAAAAGGGGTTGTGGGGTCCTTAAATCTGTAAAGGCTCTATTTGTAGTTGTTGCCTGAATGCCAAATTATTCTTTGAGCTTTTACCTAGCAGGCATCTTTCTCCCAGCACAGCCTATCTATTAGTGACCATTCTCATGTTCGTTTGCTATAACAGCTTTGAAGATGAGGACTTTCTTCTACACCTGTTTTAGCCAATGTGTGTAGGTCAGAAGATCACAGGGATTTTCTGTTTGTTTTGTTGTCTCTTCTGGCTTGTAGCACAAGGAGGAGGAGAGATTCAATGAAATTTAAAGATAGCAAGTTCGAAGTGGAAGCAAAAAAATACTTCTGCACATTTTAGCCCCTATACATCTTGAGACAACATCAAGAAAATTAAGACGAGGGAATGTTTTAAAACAAGATTATATTTGTCAATGTATTCTGAAGAAGATATTGAGAGTCAATGCCATAAATATTTTGAAAAGGACAGAAACCCTGTGCCTCAAGATTTTATCTAGTTTCTCTTCAGAATCAGGAGGAGATTTTTGTATATTTTAGATGAAACTTCAGCTGTTTTACAGGGAATTGTTGATAGCTTTGTCAGATATAACTGGTGTTGCTCTTTCTCAGAGAGAATCTTGGACTAGCCAGGCTTTCTGGCACACTGAAAAAACTTTTATTATTATTAACTCTACCTCTTCTAAACCTTTCCTGGAAGTACTTTATGATGTTAGCTTAAATTCTCCTCCCAGAAAAATCAGAATCCTCCAAATCCATCCAGTTTCTGACAATTTTAGTTTTTGCTGGATGTATCCCTTTAGCCCTCATATCACCTCTCTGCCTCAGTCCCTGAGCTCATAGGATGCTGCTCACATTATGGCTGCCCCCTTGGTTTTTCTGTCATGTACAAGTCATGCCATTTGGAGTGCAATTGCTGTCAATAGGATCGAAACAGGTGCTGGGAACTAGGTAGTGATCCTAAGCATTAGCTCCGTTGTGTCTTTAATTATTAGAATTGTTTTCTTTTTTATCTAATTGAAGTAATGATGGCTCTAACCATGGACAGAAGTGAATTTTGGTCCTACTGAAGTCCATGTAAACATAGCCATACCAAAGAGGAGGGCAGTTCTGCTATGTATCTATTCCCTTCTCTCCCATGAACTCTCTGCCTGACCAGAAAGAATCTCCAGTGGTCTCCTGACACATTAAGGTTGCTGTATCTGATAAAGCAGAAAACACTTTTCCTTACTTCAAGAAGAAATTATCACCTTCATGAAAGCGTGAGAATTAATACATTAGAAATAACAAAAACCTCTCCCTCTGTTGAAGGGAGAACACAATGAGGCATAAGCAATCCAGGAGGTTCCTGGAATGCATCAATGATAACTTCTCCAAGTGATAGAGGAGCCAACAAAGATAGGTGCTGTGCTGGACCGTCTTCTCACCAACAAGGAGGGGCTGGTGGGAAACAAGAAGCTCAAGGGCAGCCTTGGCTGCAGTTAACATGAGATGGTGGAGTTTAAGATTCTTAGGCCAGCAAGGAGGGTGCACAGCAAGCTCTCTACCCTGGAATTCAGGAGCGCTGACTTTCACCTCTTCATGTACCTTCTGTTAGAGTTCAATGGGATAAAGCCCTGAAGGGAAAAGGGGTCCAAGAAAGCTGGTTAGTATTCAAGGATCACCTCCTCCAAGCTCAGGAATGTTGTGTCCCAACAAAGAGGAAGTCAGAGAAAAATACCAGGAGGCCTTCATGGATGAACAAGGAGCCCCTGGACAAACTCAAACACAAAAAGGAAACCTACAGAGGGAGGAAGCAAAGACAGGTAGACTGGGATGAATACAGAGAAACTGTCCGAGAAGCCAGGGATCAGCTTGGGAAAGTTAAAGCCCTGATAGAATTAAATCTAGCCAAGGATATCAAGGGCATTAAGAGCTTCTATATATTACTATATCAGTGATAAAAAGAACAGTAGGGAAAATGTGGGCCCTCTACAGAAGGAAACAGGAGATGTGGTCACCCAGGATATGGAGAAGGCTGAGGTACTCAGTGACTTCTTTGCCTCAGTCTTCTCTGGCAAGTGCTCAAGCCACACTGCCCCAGTCACAGAAGGCAAGAGCAGGGACTGGGAGAACCACCTGTGGTAGGGGTAGATCAGGTTTGAGACCACCTAAGGAACCTGATGATGCACAAGTCCATGGGACCTGATGAGATACATCCATGGGTCCTGAGGGAACTGGCAGATGAAGTTTCTAAGCCACTATCCATCAGATTTGAGAAGTCGTGGCAGTCTGGTGAAGTTCCCACTAACTGAAAAAGGGGAAACAGAACTCCCATTTTTAAAAAGGGAAAAAAAGAAGACCCAGGTAACTCCAGTTCAGTCAGTCTCACCTCTGTGCCTGGTAAGATTATGGAGCAGATCCTCCCGGAAACTATGCTAAGACACATGAAAAAGAAGGTGATTGATGACAGGCAACACGGCTTCACCAGAGGCAAATTGTGCCTGACAAATTTGGTGTCCCTCTATGACAGGGTTACAGCATTGATAGATAAGAGCAGAGCAACTGATGTCATCTACCTGGACTTGTGCAAAGCATTTGATACTGTCATGCATGACATCCTTGTCTCTAAATTAGAGAGGCATGGACTTGATGGATGGACCACTCGGTGGATAAAGAATTGGCTGTATAGTCACATTCAAAGAGTCGTGATCAATGGCTCGATGTCCAGGTGAAGATCAGTGGTGAGTGACGTTCCTCAGGGGTTGGTATTGGGACCGTTTCTTTTTAACATTCTTGTTGGCAACAAGGATGATGGGATCTAGTGCACCCTCAGCAAGTTTTCTGACTATACCAAACTGTGTGGTGCTGTTGACACGCTGGAGAGAAGGGGTGCCATCCAGAGGGACCTTGATAGGCTTGAGAGATGGGCCCATGCAAACTGAATGAAGTTCAATAAGGCCAAGTGCAAGGCCCTGCACCTGAGTTAGGCAGTCCCATACACAGACACTGGCTGGGCAGAGAATGGATTGAGAGCAGCCTGGAGGAGAAGGACTTGGGGGTGTTGGTTGATGAAAAGATCAACATGAGCCAGCAGTGTGTGCTGCAGCCTGGAAAGCCAACAGTATACTGGGCTGCATCAAAAGAAACATGACCAGCAGTCTGAGGGAGGTGATTCTCCCCCTCTACTCCACTCCCCACCTGGAGTACTCTTGGAGTGAGTCCAGATGAGCACCATGGAGATAATCAGAAGGCTGGAGCATCTCTCCTATGAAGTCAGGCTGAGACGGTTGAGTTGTTCAGCCTGGAGAAGAGAAGGCTCCAGGGAGACCTTAGGGTAGCCTTCCAGTACCTGGAAGGGGCTTACAGGAAAGCTGGAAAAGGACTTTTTACAAGAGCATGTATGTAGGGATAGGAGAAGGGGGAACGGTTTCAAACTGAAAGAGAGCAGTTTTAGATTAGATATTAGGGGGAAATTCCTGTGAGGGTGGTGAGACGCTGGCACAGGTTGCCCAAAGAAGTTGTGGTTGCCCCCTCCCTGGCAGTCTTCAAGGCCAGGTTGGATGGGGTTTTGAGCAACCTGGTCTAGTGGGAGTTGTCCCTTCCCATGGCAGAGAGGTTGGAACTAGATCAATCTTAAGGACACTTCCAACCCAAACCATTCTATGATTCTATAAGAAACACCCCACAGCCACAAATTAATAGACAACCTGTTCACACTAGGCAGCTTGACTGACTTTCCCATGAGCTGAGGGTGAAAAAGCACATCCTTGCACAATCGCACCTTGGACATGCATCCACCAGCGTCAGTTACTCTGTACAATAATGTCAAACTTGTTCCACAGCCAGTGCCAAATTCCATGTCCAGCTACTCCCAGAAGGCCAGGATATGAATTTCAGACAACATATTTTTTGACAGCCCAGACTGGCACACCCACTGACCTCATGAGGAGGTCTGCACATACTTCAGGGGTAGAACATGGTTTTAAGTAATAAATCGTTGTTTATCTGCTTAATGCCTTCTTACAGTCAGTGTTGCTGAGTAAGAGATGTCTTCTTCTTCCAGGTCTCTATGCTTTTTCCTGGATCTCCTCCATCTCCTGTCCTCTTCTCTTCCTCTTCTCACGCATTTCTTACTTCTGTATTTCCTTCCTTGTAATAGCTCTCTCTTCCACCATGAAGAAAAGAAATGCTTCATATCTACATCGAAGGAATAAAATCTGTCATTAAATTAAACTTACTCATTGAAGATAAACCCAGTAAATTGTATTTCCACTAAATATGGTCTCCATACACACAGAGCTCACCCTCTGCTAACCCTTTGGTTTAACCAGGCTGGTATTACACCATTTTAGTTTCGGTTCCATAATTTTTGGTATGTTCAGGAGCTAAATTTGATGTCTAAATAAGTTAAATGAATCCCAAAGTAGTCTTTCAGACTGTGTAGGCCAATCCTGCCACAGTTACATTAATAAAACATTTTTCAAAGCTCTTTTGCAGTGGATGCAGTTGCAGAAAGTATATTGACATTTAGTTTCTGTGCATTTCCAAGCTTCTTGACAATGGAATATCTATGTTTTCAGAAAATTCTTTTGAGCAAAAATATTACTGAAATTGCTTGGGTTTTAAGTAGCCCTGCTTTATTTTTCTTGTTCAAAGTTGTTGATGACAATAATTATTTTATTCACTCTTTACTTTGTTGCATGATGAGGAGGATGGGAAGCCCAAATTAAATTAAGAGTTTTGACCCTGGAGGAGAGTGGGAGAGGAAGTGGAAGGAGAACAGTAGGAATATTTTTTTGTCATGAAATGCCCAAAGAACTTGGGCATTTTAACAAAACATTAAGCATAACAGAAACAGCAAAGTAAGGTGTTATAATATTTTACCAGAAGAACCAAGGAGGAAAATAACACAGGCTTTGCCCTGTCCTTTTCAGTGCCACCCATGTTAACCTGAGGGAATATTCAATCATAAGCAGTGCAAATGTCCACTGCAAAACCAGGGGTGATTCAAAGGGGAGATTTTGAGAAAACTGATGCAGAGCAAAGACATTGGCAATCAGCACACACTCACCTGCTCCCTTCAGTTCACGTGTCTGTGACATTGGCTACCAGGGTTAGATCTCTTAATTCTGACTTTGACATTGACACATGCTATAACCTCAATGAGGTGAATTTCAATTCACTCTTATAAAACCACAAATGTGTCACTCCTGCAAACACTTCTCTCCTCCATATGTATCAACAAAAGCAGTTTCAGGACCAAACCCACCTCCATGGAAGACATGACACTGGGCTCGGTAGTAGGAAACTCCTGCTTTGCCAGTATGGGCAGTCTACCACAAAATGGTAGCTCCTGGCAGCTGCCCAGTTCTTTCCTGCAAAAAAGAGGTGGTCAGGGCAAGGGGTCCCTGTAGTCCATGTGCCGGCCACAAGACTTGGTGGGGACAAGGGCTCACCTGCACCTACTGCTCCTGGAAAGGGCTCTTGTACATCACCCTAAACCCCCAACTTTGGGAACCCCAGAACGTCAGGCCTATTCACCTCCCTAAGTGCATAGTGTGAGCAGCTTCCCTTTATTAAGGAACTGCTTAAAAAAGCACAGATGACTCTAAATTAAGATGAGAAGCCTCAATGCAGTGTAAATCATAAATATAGACAGAGGGATAACAGGGGTGGGGAGGCTGGGGATAGACTCTCTACACACTTTTGGCAAGCCTTATTAGATTTGGTATATGAGAAAATATGTGTTGCTATGAAGGCTAAGTGTATCATATTTCTGGCTTCTGGTCTGCCATGAAGTGACCCACACTCCACTCCTGTGAGCTCAGAGAGCTGCTGGAAGAGAGCTAGATGGAGGATCTGGGCCTCATTTACCCAAGAAAGCAAGAAACAACTTTAAGAAAAAAACACTTTTTGATTCTTACGCTAAATGTGTTTGTTTTCATAGCAGCAGGTAAATAATATCAGAGGAGGAACTTTAATCACAGCCAGAGCAAGTATACTACTGTGGCTTTAATTGAGGAATAATTAATTTTAAAGTAGTGCAAGTTACATTTTCTCAGGTTGCTCATTACACAGCATTTGTCTGTAATCACTCATATACATACAACGCATCCTGGGACACATTAAGCATTTCATTTTCTTGTATTTAAAAAGGAGCTTCTTGTTGTTAAATTGCGCGCAGCTCTTCCAGAATCCACCAGTATTTACATAGCTTTTGCCAATGTTTATATTAACAGCAAAGGTGATAACAGATCAGTAAGATAACTTTCCCTTAGGTCTGTGCAGGATTTTTCTGTACTTTCCCAAAGGAATCTAGAAGATAATCCACAATACTTCACAAAAATGGATTCATTGTCAAATATGTTCCTTTTGTGCCAATCTTGTTGTTTCTTAGGTTATGGTTGTTATGGTGGCTGTGTTCTCTCTTGTGCACAGGCATGTGCACACACACTGACACAGTACACCAGACATTATTATGATATAACTACTGTTTAGTTTGATTCATGCCAGCTCAATAAATCTTCTAAAGCAAAAGCCTTAAAGGATTTTCTCCTCTTTCCAACCTGTAGCTTGCCTGGATAAAGGCTTTAGGCACCCTGGCACCACAGGCTGATAGCTTTCTTCCACAGGCAAATGTAAAATCCAGCAGAGACGTCCTGCCTGCCCAACAACCAGCAGAGTCGGTGCTCTTCTTACACAGGACACTGTGTAAAGCCACCAGATAGTCCCTCCTGCAACTTCCATGTAGTTGTAAAAAGTGCAAAAAGTGAGAGACTGCTGGATTACAGGCTGAAGGAACGCTCTGTACACCTTGTATCTATCAGACACAAGTGCAATGTTTTCCAGACATCTTTACCAAGCAATTTTTAGTTTAAGGAGTATCTTCATTAGAACTGAGGAGTATGACCTATCATCTTGCCCAGGGTGTAACTGGGCAGGATCCCTTTGGGTCCTTGCCAGGAGAGAGCATCACAAGCACACAGACATGTAATGGGTGTCAAAGCAAGTCCGCATTTGAAGCTATGCCTAGGCTGGCCTGCAGTGAGAATTACGCATATTGATGAAAATTGAATGAGCAGTAAACATATGAGTATTAGATTCAGAAAACATAAGGGCAGACACCCAGAAAATCATAAGTGTTTCTGAATGTTTGTCAGGGACATGCAGCAATGACAGTGTAATTATATTGATCCTGGAACCAGAGAATATTTTTAAGAATATCTGTCAAGCTAATGGGTGCAGAGATTCTGAATGCTATGTATTTATGACTTAAAAATCACTATTCATCAGCAACTGTTCTTTCTTAAGACAGGTGAAATTTGCACTTCTGAATGTTTTCTTCAAGACTCATTTTCTTAAAGAAAAACCTAAATAGACATGTTACTAACCTGCACTGACTTCACTTACTGAGGAAAAATTTCAGGTGACATCATTATGGATGCAGCATAAGAATTTAATGTGTTTTTTTCCTAATTAACAAATCTTTCCTACTATTACGAGAAGAGAAGTTTATTGGAACATTAACTATTAGTATCAGTTAATCCCCAGATTTATTTATGTCTATTAATTATTTGGTTTCTGAGGTAGCATCCCAGATTTCAGGAAAAGCAAAAACTGACTTCTGGAATCCAGACAAGATCTTGTAGTTACTTTAGGTGCTTTCATCTAGATTTACAAAGCCTAGTTACTGCACTGGCTCTATATCTACATACAGAGTTACAGCATTCAATATATTAAATCAATGTGCTGAAAGACACATTTGGTTAGGTGAATCTCTTGAAAGATGACCTTCTGTACCCAGCTATTTTGACCAGCCATTTTCTAGTTCAATATAGTTCTCAGCACAAGGCATGTAGGATATGTTTATTTCATATCTTCCTCCCTGTTTTTAAAAGTAAAATATTCATATGTCTGGTAAAATGTAAACCCCGAAAATGGAGCATGTTTGGTCTCAGAATACTTTTTCAGTACCTGAAACCACAAAGTTTCACATACTGTCAACTAATTTTTCTTTAATACCTGTCTGACTTTGATAATTCCTAGCTGATTTGCAGGTTGTGTCCTGATAACATGCTTTGTTGTCATCTTAGCCTCTAGAGTCACTTGTATCCAGCAAATTCATCTTCTCTTCCTTCCTTGTGAGCAGCAAGCTTGGTATTTTTGAGGAACAGGCTCATTTCCTGAGAAGAAATGTGTTTCATATTAAAAACCTCCACTTTGGTTGTCTCATTTTGTGTATCTCCTAGCACACTCCTAGTTTGCCCTCTCTCATTTTCCTCATTTCTCTTAAAATTTGTCCTTTAAAAATGCAACAGTCTCACCTAAGGCAGCTCCACCATTTACTTTGAACTGTAGTTACTCTAGTCAACCCTTCAAAACTGTTGGCTGCCTTCACCTCCGTGATTACTTCCTCCCCTGTACTTAAGAGGAAATACCATGTATGATTTGTACTTTTGATGACTCCTCCTGCAGAAAGTTACCTGCAGATTCCAGCTTGAAAACAGCCCGATGAGCTTGTGAGGGTGTTTGTGAACACACAGATTGTTGCAGTGAAATTCTTTAGTGATGGGCCTGAAACACAGGGCTGTTTTGTCTACCTACAGGGTGCTGTTTCTAGCACGTCTGTGGTAGCAGTCTTCTCATTCCCAGCCTCGTCTTTCCACTCTGGCTGCTGGCATCCTCCTGCCAGTTGGGAAATCCCTTTGCCAAATGCTTTTGGTCTTCACTGAAAATGAAAGACAACGCCAACATTCAGTGGATGTATTTTACTTCTGGGAAAAAACTAAGCAATGTGAACTCTCTAAGCAGGTTAAGCAGTCTCAGGAGCTAAGACAAAAGCATGCAAAGTGTCCAATCTAACTTGCACATGGCCTTAAACAACCCATGTCTTCTAGCCCTTTGTTCATAGAAATTTCCCATGTAGCAATTTTGGGGCAGGGAAAAGCTGTCCAATATTTTGTATACATAGAAGCTGTGAAGATCTCTGTTCAGACAGAAACATTTGAGGAACAAGTGACCCTTGTAACAGGATATGTGTGATCCCAAAAGGCAGTGCATCTACTTAACCAGATGACATCGCAGTCCTGCATATATTATCATAAAGATTGGTACAGGAAGGGATTTAACTGAGAATGCAAGTTATCCTGCAGAACAAAGGTGAGTTGAAGGTAATGGCACTTGAGCTATCACTCCAGCATTTTAATGACAGGACATCAAAGTGAACCCTGGAGTCGCAAGTGCCTGTCGTCTGATGAACACAGGAGAAGCCTGGACTGGATCTGATGTTCAGCTGCTGCATATTGTATGTTGGGCATACTAAATTCACTGCTGAAACAGGTCAGCAGAGACAGCAGAACAGTTTTAACCACTTATGTCAGAGATAAATTTCTCTTTTCTAAAGCCTTAAGTGCCTTAATTCTATATATTAGATAGCGCTGAATAAACAGTGTTTCATATTGTTAAAATAAATCCCAAATCATTACAAATATTTGCCTATTTTGATAAGGGCATATATATCAAAGCTCAACAACTGTTTGTAGCTGTATTCTGGGCTGTTTTAGAGTTCTTATCTTGGCATAAGGAGAAAAGGCAAATTTTTCAAAAAATTAAATGGTTGTTGTGATCATCCCTAGGAGACTAGATAAGGACAATTCCCCCTCCATTTGTTGCACTTTGAGCAAAGGAAGAATAAAATATTCCCCTTTCCCACCTTGAGCTTCCCCCAGGATGTCAGCATCTTCAGAAATATCTGGTACCTGCCCCCTGCCACACCAGGCTCACATTTGAGAAGTAACACAGCAGAGTGTGGGCAATTTCAGTGTAGTTGCTTTTATACATTTTTGTAGTTAACACAGTTAAGCATGGATGCTTGCTTCTGCTCTTCATTGAATACCTTCAGATGCTGAAACATGCTTGTGCCAAGATTTTCAAATGTAATTCAAAGTGATCTCTGTGATTCTTTGAAGCAGCCCAAGCTGGGACTGGGTAGAGCTCCTGTCTTCTGAAAACTGGGAACTTACAACGGAGTTCAGTTCTAAGTACTGGAAATCAGTAGTCACATGGGAACACCTTGACATCACTCCTGTCCTATAGAAGCTAAGTTGTCATTTCACAGTAGTTTATTTTTCTCTGATGTAGCAGAATAAAAACAGCCCGTAACCTAATTATTTCCCTGGGATGGTTTGGGCAAACAATGCCAGTGTGCTCATTGTGCTTGCTGTCTCTATATACATTGCAAATGGGAAGAAAAGGAAAGTTTCTCTACTAATTATAAAGACACTCATCAGATGTCAAAAATAAAAGATGTTCTGGTGCTAGGCCTCAGTTATGCACTGACAATGATGTTATTCATTTCAGACCATCTATGGTCTCGCTCCTTTGTTCAAATGTTCTTCAAGTGCTTTGGAAATGTGAATGTTGGTTCCATGGTGACAGGATGGAAAAAAAAATACAGACCAAAAGACTCTTTCCAGATTGTACCCATTTCATTCATTTATTTATCCAGAGCTCAGAACAAAGAGAAAACAAAAACATACTTGTTCCACTAATAAAGCACATTACTGATATTCCTAATGCTGACCAGAGTTCATGTTAATCAGGAGGTCTTGTCATTCCTATTGTCTTTTTACTCATATGAAAAGAACATTTTCTTCAACCAGGTGAACTTGTTAAAAGCTATTTCTGTGCTCAACCATAACAATTCTCAAATTAATTCATTATATCCTCTAGGGTGGGGAAAAATTTATTATAATTAATTTGTAGTTTCCTCATTTGCTTTGGTAATCTCAGACGCCTTGTCACCCTCAGCAACATATGTAGACTCTGATTCATGTGAGTCCTGTGGTCCCACATGAATCGGAAGGAGGGATGAACTAGCAAGCAGACATGCCCTATGACATTTAGTTTCTGGGAACTCCAAAAAACTCCCACCCATGTCTTCGTTCAGTAGCAATGTGATTTAAACTCTGCCTATTTAACACAGATGTGGTCATGCTCACAAAGATGCTTAAACTATTTCCCAATTGTATTTTTAATGAGAAATTACTGGTTATGTGGACTCAAACAATAAGTTCAACTACACTGTTTCTGTTTAAAAAAAATAAAGTACATGCATTACTATTCCTGGTGAGTTCGTTGCTCCTTGAGCTTCCTTGTACAGGAAACAGATGTAAACTGAGACGTTCCAGCTATCAGAGAAATATGGCATGCTGCCTTTCTCCTCTCTCCCCTTTTGGAAGACTTAAGTTTCCAGATTCCCTACTAGAAAGACCAAATTTAGGGAGAAGGAGAAGAAGATGTTGGGGGAGGGAAAGGGAAAAGAAGGGAAAGGGAAAGGGAAAGGGAAAGGGAAAGGGAAAGGGGAAGGGAAGGAAAAAACAGAGAGAAAGAGATGGAAAAAAAAGAGATGAAAGAGATGAAAGAGATGAAAAAGAGGAAGGAAGGAAGGAAGGAAGGAAGGAAGGAAGGAAGGAAGGAAGGAAGGAAGGAAGGAAAGAAGGAAGGAAGGAAGGTTGGACGGAAGGAGNAGGAAGGAAGGAAGGAAGGACAAGCCCTCCTTCCTCTTGAACTAGGTCTTTCTTCATATTTCACCAATTTACTGCTTAGACTCTCAAAGAAAAAATGATGAGGGAAATATTCACAAAATTCTTCTTCAATAACTTTGTTTCAGAATGCACGTTTTCTTCATTTGGGCTTGTCACCTTCAATGAAACATCTTTCTGGACAGAAGAGGAAGGTTTTTATGCAGGAGCAGTACAAAGGAAAGGCAAAGAGCCGGAGAGGGATTATTCAGACTTCTTTTTTCATCCATGCACAAGGTGCTGGGGTCAGCAGATCCACTTGCTCTTCTGCTTTGGCCACAATCCTGTGGACAGTTCTGCTGGTGTTCAGCATTGCCCAGGGATGGTCTGCAAGCTGTGGGGAGGCTTGTGATTGTAAAGTGAAGCTGGTGGTGGTTTATAAGCTTGAAGTTTCATTCTGAAAGAACACACTCCAGGAAAATCTCAGAAATAACTAACAGATCAACCAGGGTAGTTATAGCCCAGGCACAGCAGAGTGCCTCACATCAGTTTTCAACTCATATTTTCTATTTACATTTTGGTACTGACTAAGGATCTCAGTTTAGACTGAGTCTTAAAAATAGTGTCTTAATCTAGCACTAGATGCACTTGGGCATACAGCATGCACATGTAGGCCTCCTTGTTCTTCTACTGTCATCAGAGCTTACTGAAGTTGCCTCCTGCCCATACACCCTAGTTACAAAAAAGCAGGCTGTAAAGCGATATAGAGTGTCAGTACATCACACAGCTGTACCCTAGCAGTAAAGTGCTCCTGGACCTCATGGTTAAATGTAGACATAGTACCTAGCATTGTATGAACACTGAGCACTAGAAAGTTTACAGCCTGAGCAGTTTCTGGTCAAAAAGACAAGCTAGATAACTACACAAAACCACAAAACCCACTTTTTGAAACTGAATTTGATACAAGATCTGCGTGTGTTTTTCCCAGTTTCCTAATCCTAAATCATTCATTTCCCTTCACAACACCCACAGCATCCATTTGGCAGGCAAATGCCTTCACAGTCCCCATGCTGTTCAATTATCCTCTTTCCCTCCCGTCATATCAGCCACAAGGTAGCTGTGGCCATTTTTTGGAGGCATATTCTTTTGATACCATATGAGTTCTATAATTGTGGATGAGTTGGCCTTAGCAGTACATCAGAAAAATGAATGAAATGTCCTTTGCCTGGAATCTTCCCACAGGCTAAAGTCTCAGCAGTCAGAAGATGCAAACCTTCAAAGTGGGATCACACACATAACAGAAAAAGTCTTTACCTCAACATGCACTAAGCATGTCCTCCTTCAGAGGAGCCCTATGATTCCCATCCAAAACAATTATGGCAGTTGACCCTAGGATAATTATATCCTCCCATATGCAAGAATGGAGTTGCCACTACTAAGATAACATTTTGCAAGCTACAGATGTGGGGAAGCAACTCCAACTGCAATTGCCTGAATATGAGCCAATGAGATTTGGCACCAGTAAACTAACTTGGAGAAAAAGAATTGTTACCAGTTTCTGCATGCTTCGGTTCACACACTTTTTGCATGATTTTCTTTCCTGTCTTTTAAACTTATTGATAAAAATCATACCATATCAGGTGTCCATTCAAAAGTTTGAAGTCTGACAAAATGTCATTCTTAAAATATTACGTGAAGACTCTTCAGGGAGCTTGAAGATGTTTATTTGTCTATTTGTTTGTGCATTTGAGTTTTCACAGGACGTTCAGGAAAACTGGTAAAAATAGTTTAAGTGTGACTTGCATAGACATTGAAATGTGAATCCACTGGTCACAATGGTTTATTCGTATTGTAGCAAGTTCTTTACACATGTAGGATCTTTTTCTTTTTTTTTTTTTTGTGCAGATACGCAGTTTCTGGAATATTTGCACTTCTAAACCTTCTTAGTTCCTTCTCTAATCTAAGGATAAGACCTTCAATGTGAGGCTGACTGACCACTGGAGCAGGTTGCCCCAAGTTGTGGAGTCTCCATCCCTGGAGATCTTCAAAAGCCATCTGGACATGGGCCTGGGCAACCAGCTCTAGGTGGCTCTGCTGCAGCAGGGGTGTTTGACCAGATGACCTCCAGAGGTCCCTTCCAAACTCAACCATTCTGTGATTCCATGATTCTATCTACTAATAGGGCAGTCTTTCAGACTACAATATTGCTTTATTGGACAAAAACAGTTTAGGGAGAAAAAAAAAGAAAGGAAAAAAAAAAAGATAAACCAAATCAGCAGACAATGTACCTGTCTAGTTTGACACCATCCAACAGGACATGTAGAGTTCCCAAAACATCCTACTTTCCGAAAACTATGTCAAGCCTCCATAGTCTGGGTCTTAGTCTGTACCAGTAATGGGATGCAGATTAGTCTCTGCTTCATGAAACATGCTATTACACACTAGTCAATCTTATGGTCATATTCTTATAAAAATGAAGCCACTTTTGAACTTCTTTCAGCACTTTCATCTACCAGGCTCTAGATATGGCAAACCAAAGTTGCGGCTCAGAGACAGAATGCAGAAGCTCCATAGCTAATATTCTTCCTATTCTCTTTCCAAAATTTTTTGAGATTATGTTACTTTTCATAGGTGATAATTGTGTCTGGGTTTGGGGTTTTTTTGCTTTTCTTTCTAGCAGCAGCTCACACTAAATGGAATAATCGTAGGGGTGTCACAGGTATTCTGCTAGTGTAATTACGTGGTTCATCTCAACTACTCACACACAGGTTTCAAAAAATTATTTTGTATCATCTCCACACTTGCCATATTCATGAGAGAATGGTATTTTATTCCTATATTAACCAGGAGTCCCTCAGTACCTTCCTTGTACCTCAGAAAAGAAGAACAGGTAACCAAGAAGAAAAAGTAGGCAAAAAAGTTTACTCTGAATATTTTAAATATTCATTTTCAGAGTGCATTGGCCATTTTTGCATATATTATTTGAGCAATTTTCTTTTATATCACTCTGTGATTGTGAACTTTGAATCTACTTTACTGGTTTATAGCAATTTTTGTAATTTCTCCAACACTTCAAAATCACCTTGAGTATTTATAATGCACCATATGTCTTTGTATTGGGTTGTGACTCAAGACACAGACATGACATACATGAGATGCATTACTACAGATGTTTGTTGACACAGTGACACATCTCTGAGTCAGATTTCCTTCTTTCTTTATTCATGTAGTGGGTGGGACATAAATTATTGCTAGCCTATACTGTGTCAGCCACTAGAGCAGGGTGGATCAAGAGATGTCTCTGTCTGTTCCTTAACTTTGTCCAAGGAGAGTAAGCAAGCTCACTATTTTTATTTCTTCTTTAATATTTAATTCTGGCAACCTGTGGGAAACAGACAGTCTAACTCACTGTGGCCCTGCTGTAACACTCCTTCCAGTCTTGGTGTCTGTTTACAGCTCATCTGCATTCAGATTATGCCTCCCTTATCTGACGACTGTCTGGCACTGATTTAGAGTGGTAGACACACATATGAAATACGCATCACTTCAAGTAATTTGGCAACTTTATTAGTCTGAAACTTGTCTTATATCAAATGTGATATTTCCTGTGTGTGGGACCGTATCTTGCTTTAACACTATTGACACCAATAACTTGCTGTTGCTTTTCTATTTGGTCCTCTAACTGTCATTTAAAGACAAAGGGGGGTAGGGGGACCAGTACCTCATGCTAAATGTAGTGAGTACTAAAATCCATTCATTGATAAGGAGGAAAGGATGTTTGGTGTTCCCTATCAATAAATGGGGTGCCTAAACAAAGAGCTTCATTGAGTTGGATGCCAGACTTTCGTCCCAGTGATCAGGCACTGACTAGCTCCATCTCAGGAAGTGCTTAGGCATATGGAGATGGTTAGCTTCCCAGCAACGGAAGAGTCAGTAACTGAAAGCAAGGCTGCCTGGAAACTCAAACTGCTGCAAACCCAGGAGACAAAAACTGTTGAATCTGTATAGGAACATCCACAAGGACACTGCTATGCCCCAGCCCTGCTGTGCTGATTTTCTCTAGTGCATGTGTGATATTTGCATATCACAAAGGTCAGGAGGGAAAAAAAGGAGCTAAAAGTGAGAAGAAGCAGTGATCAGATGCCAAAGAAATACCCTGCACACATAGTTTGCACTGTAATGCTCTCAAAAGTAAAGGACAGCATACACTCTGGAATTTGCAAAGTAAACTCAAAGGTTAATAAAGAAGAAAAAGTTGCCCAATTCGGAGCAGTACCCCAAGTTACTGAGCCTCCAAGGAACATTTGACATGTGCAGGTCATAAACAAGCTGGGAGACAGGACAGAACATACCAGCCACAGGTAAAAATAAAAAAAAATGTCTTCAGCAGGTAAATAAAGCATTGCTATAAGGAGTGAAAGATATTTAGAGGGGGGGTCAAAAAAGTTTAGGAGCAGATTTTGTTTCAAGATTAAGTACTCCCCAAAGTTCAGGTGTATGTTTTCCCTGCTTTTGAAATTGGTTTCAGCTGCACTCTCATTCCATGTATTTCTTGCTTTTCTTCTTATTTTCCTCATTTGGGTATTCTAATAAAAACCAATAGAGTTCCTCCTGAATATGTGGGAATAAGAAAGTTGGCTCTCATCAAGAACTTTTGTATTAATAATATGGAGAAAAGACTGATCCCTTCTCTAACTATGTTGATGTTGAACGATTTTTACACATTTGTAGCAAGTTCCTTGAGGAATTAGCAGAATAAAGCCATTTTTCTCTTTTCCTTAACAAAAATCTATAGCTCATAGACAAAACTGATACAGCAACATGATCTAAAATCTCAGCATTCACACATTCATACTGGTTCTCTCAAGAAGAAAAAGGTGTCATTTTCTAGTGAGAACTTTACCCTGTACCCACTTTTACACACATACATAACCTTTATATACATACCTGAGCCAATCTCAGTCAAGCTGTGCATGAAGTTAAAATCAATGCCTAGCTCCCCAGATGTGCATAAAAGAATACATCAAGTACATTATGTTTAGTTATGTTGATCTCAAATAGTAACTAAGCTCCTAGGCAGGATTTAGAAATGGGAATCATCTTGCTGAATTTTGGGCGTCTACTCATGAACTAGTTGTTATGTCTCCCTTTCCAGACAGTGTAGGGTCCACCCAGTACACTCAGTAGTGTGCAAAGGCCAATCTTTATTTTAGGATGAGATGAATCCACTCCACACAAATTATGGTGACTGTATTGATGATCTCCACTGGTTATAAAAGGAATTCCAAGTGACTAACCTAGAGATAGAGACCCTCACTAAAAACATCCACAATTTAAATTAATTCCCTCTCTTTTTTCTCCTCAGGAAACAAGGTCCTCTGGGCAGGAACTGGCCAATGTCTGGAACACTCATTGCTTTTCCTGAGCTGGGAAACATGGTTGACATTTATGGCAAACAAATGCATTTCTATAAATTATGGCACAAGATATAATCTTGGCAATACTTCCATTCCAGTGTTACATATCATATGGGCAAAACTACAAAGCTACGGAAGAGTAGTGCTCAGATAGTGGCAGAACGCTGTTTCTGCTTGACCAAGCAGACCAATAGTACCAAAGTTTGAAGTCAATGAAGTGAGGTTTGATGAGCTATTTTAAAACCAGATAGGCCAGATACTAGCAGAAAAGAGCTGCTGGATGTCATCTGCAGAAAGCTCAGCTGAGTCCAACTGTTAAATCTGCTTCTGATATTTTTTGCAGCACGCCCGCGTGTTTGAGCTAGCTGAGATATTTGTATGGAAAATTGACTATTTAAATGCCACACACTCTGTAAATGTGATAGCTATGAGTGTAAGTCACCTCATTGGGCAGATCTTGTTGTATCAGCAGAAATCCTCTTCTTTTCCTACTCCAAGAGAGAGAGGAGATGCATTGTGAGCTAGAGAGATATCTCACACTTAGGACGAGAGCACCACAGCTCGCTCTGTTTCAAAGTGGATAACCTCTCCATCTCATGTATCCACAGCCTCATCCACAAGTCAGTTGCAAAAGGTTGACAAAACCAGAAACGATGAGAGGCTTCTGAGCAAACGAGAGACAGACACAGGCAGCAGCTTGTGCAAGACGGCTGTCCCACCTTCCACTGGCTTCTGCAGAGCATCTCAGGAACACTCCACCATCCCGAGGGGATTCTGGAGGAAGTGGAGTCATGGCCGTTCACCCACCGCCTGCCTGGCACCAGCTGATGGAGCAGGCCGCAGGCACAGTAGGAAGTAATTAAGACTACAAAAAGCCCACAAGATGACCTCAGAGAGGCCCCAGCTATGCCAATCACACTCTTGCATCCAAACATTTTGCATAGCTTCCTGAACTCTTCCATAGCTTTGTTTTTTACAAAACCAAAGAAAAATAGTTGTAAGGTATCAGAGATGCTTATGGTGATTGTACAATAACAGGCAGGTTGAGAAGACATCTCTACATGATACACAGCTTAGATAAACAGAAGTTTGAGCCCTGATTCATGGGTATTAAAAATGGCTTAGGACCATTTTTGTTCAGAAAATAATTAATGTGGAAATTAAATGCCTTCCTGTACTGGGAAGATAAGATGTATGAATAGTTGTGCATGTTAAAACACTGCCACATCTTCTTTTCATTAAGTATTACTAAGTCCTTTCTGTGTCCTGTGAGTCAGCTGCAGCATAAGGATCTGTCAAATTTCTATTTGATTTGCCATGACCAGGGGTTAATAGATTCAAATAAGACAGGAAACGCCCTGAACTTTCAAACAAATCTCACACCCCTTTGGTGCCCTGAAAACAGCATTTTCTTGAATCTGCCTCCAAATTCCCAGCAGTTTTCAGGATAACTCCAACTTGAATGGAAGTAGAAATATCCCTGGTCCTCAAATGGAAGCTCTCTGTCTTGCTCTTCTTTGTAAATTTTCCAATATAAATTCATCGGGCCAATTAAAGAAACTTTGTTTATTCGTTACTGAATGAGTCACAGACTGACATTCAGCTGAACCTTCAACTTCAATGACAAACAACCATTTCTAGGTGGCCAAAGGTATAGCTTTCCCTAAAATAAGTATGGAGAGAGTCATCTCTTCTGCAAGGACTGTTACTACTGAGAGAATCAACATTGTAATACTGAGTTACAGAAGGAAATAGAAATTTAAAACTAGTATAATAGAAGAAACATCTGTGTGACCTAACCGTGTTATCCAATATAAAATCCTGTTCAATAGCTCCCCTAACATATTACTTCTTATCTGCTTGAGGGTGGTCTAGCAGCACATTGGATTATATTACAAACATAGACGGATTTGCTCAGAATGTACCGCAGGACCCCCTCCTCCTTGCTGTTACTTACTATCATTTGGGAACTGACCAGAAAATAAGTGATTCAGCTCTTCTGTTAAAAGGAAACTAAAGTGATTAGTTGAGGTCAGGGAGTAATGGGTTTTTCAGACAGGGAAGAAACTTGGTTTGGGTCAAACCAAAACTAAATTTGTCCAAGTTTTATAGTGAAATGAACGAAGTGAAAAAATACATTTTGGCTCAAGATTTAATATTTCCTGTAAACTGGAATGAAAAATTTTCTCACATTGTCAAATTGTTTAACACTTTCACTAACATTTTTTTTCCTTTTTTAAATATTGGGTTAATTTCTTACCCAAATAGCCTTTGTGGAATGAGAAGTCAGAGTTTTGTTGACATGACGTATCAAATACAAAAATTCAGCATTTCTGACACTAAGGGGTTCGATATTATTTCATTCTTTCCTCTTTGCTTCTCCCCTTTCTTTCCAAGTCAGACCAATTTAACAGTTGAGGCTGAATTTTCCAAGGAAAATAACATCCTCTTAAAACAATGTGCTGCAAGCAGTTTACTATTGTTGAATAATTCAGCTGTAGGAACTGATAGCAATTGCTTGCATGAGTGAGAGGCTTGAGTGTGACTCCATTTTCCTTTTCAAAGTGCCTTTTATTCTGGCCTGTAGTGTACTAACAGGATAATCATGTCCTAAAGAAGATACTACTGTGATATCTGTGTCCATTTCGCTTTTCTCCATTCCTACTGCTATTTCAGTACTTCTGTTCAATGAAGGACACTAGTGACTCTTTCAATGTGAGCTGCAGCTCAGTGATACCCCAGGGATGGCTTGTGCTCAGAAGCAGTTGGAGATGAAGCAGGTTATGACACTTCACATTGTAGTTAAACATTTAACACTAATGAAAGTGAAAGAGGAAATAGGCACAGACAACTTAGTTTGCCAACCTAAAGATAGGAAAAGGCACCTAGAGTAAATGACTGGAGGGCCGCTGTCAAATTCACCTACTTGCTTGAGAGGGGAATACTACTTGAGAGGGGAATATAGGTAGGCACTTGAACTGGATGATCTTGAAGGTCTCTTCCAACCTTGATGATTCTATGATTCTATGATTCTACTCTAATTTATCTTAAAGAAAGTATCAGACAACACTGACAGTGCCAACTTTCTGCATGTGCTCCAGCAGTGGCTATATTTTCTGATGCTTCCCTATCTGATCAACACAACATCTCAAAGAAGATAATTCCTAAGTACTACATATATGGAAACACTGTCAAACACAACAAAACTTGTATCAATTAACATGTTCAGTATGTGGCTTTCAACGTGTTCTAGATCTTGATGTCTTGTTTAATTTGCTCTCTGGTTTAGCTTCATGGTGTTCTGTTACAGCTATAACGGGGGCCTATATTATATTCTGCAGGGCTTTTCCTGATGGATACTTATAGGAGATACGGGGTCAATAATATTCAGTACTTGGTGTGCACTCACAATCAGAAAGCACAGTCCTTCGATGGTGTGCCAGGCAGGACTACAAAAATACCTATCTGCTTTTCAAGAACAAGCTCATGCCTCTGTATTTAAAGGAGAAAGTTGCCTGTTTCCTTGTTAATCAGGTGTTGTAACTAGAAAATTTCCCTCTTTACTAGTTTTCCTTGAATTATATTTTAATAGCTGCAGGGAAGCAGCGAAATGAAAAGAAAGTAGGATGTTAGGGGTAACACAGAGGAAAAAAATCCCTCCCTGTAGAGTTTGTTATACAATTGTGTTCAGCTGTTCAAACCAGCCACAGATGTGCAACACATGACCACAGGTGAAGACATGATGGGGAAGAGTGTTGTGATGCTTCTGCACGCAGACAACATCCACCCCCAGGATCAACTCCTCTCTGAAACACTTACCCCTTTGGTCAGTGAGCTCCAGCAAGACTTCAGCTGACCACTGTCTCTGTCCCAATAACCCCAGCATGGGGGGATTACCAGGGCAGCAGAGCCAGGGGGTTGGGACTTATATGTCATCAGTGGTAGGGACATGGTAAGAAACAAGCCCTGCTGGCAACAGATGGGGAACACTTATCTTGAAGAGGGAAAAGGATCCTGGCACAAGAGTTAACAGTTTTAAGCTAGATTCGGAGGGGAATGGGAATGAAACAAGGCTTATTAGAGTGGAGCCTGGGCATGGAACTTCTTTACTGTGAGAGTGACAGAGCACTGGAACAGGCTGCCCAGAGAGGTTGTGGAGTCTCCTTCGCTGGAGACATTCAAAACCCGCCTGGATGCGTTCCTGTGTGATGTACTCTAGGTGACCCTGTTCTGGCAGGGGGGTTGGACTAGATGATCTTTCGAGGTCCCTTCCAACCCCTAGGATTCTGTGATAAAATCTATTCACAGGTGTATGCTGGAAATACAATACAACAGAGAGTGAAAAGTCCAGGAGGTTTCTGGAGTGTGTGAAAGTGTCTGTCATTTATCAGCAGTCCTGGCTAATCAGGGATATCCCAGTGGACTGAAGATTGGCAAATTTGACACTCATTTACAAGAAGGGATGAAAGGAGGATCTGAGGAAGGACAGACTTGTCAGTCTGACCTCAGTGACAGGGAATGTTATGGAACAAATCATCTCAAGTGTCATTGCACACCATTTACAGGACAACCAGGCAATCAGGCCCAGTCAGCAAGGGTTCATGAAAGGCAGGTCCTGCTTGATGAACCTAATCTCCTTCTACAACAAGGTGACCTGCCTAGTGGATGAGGGAAAGGCTATGGATGTTGTCTACCTGGACTTCAGTAAAGCCTTCAACAATGTTCCTCACAATATTCTCATGAAAAAAACTGTCTGCCTAAGGCTTGGACAGGTGTATGATCTTCTGGATCAAACACTGGCTGAACAGCTGGCCCCAAAGAGTGGTGGTGGATGGAGTTAAATCCAGTTGGTGGCTGGTCACAAGTGGTGTTCCATAGCATTCAATATTGGGACAACTTCTGTTTAATATCTTTATCAATGATCTCAAAGAGGGAATCAAGTGCACCCTCAGTAAATTTGCAGATGACACCAAGTTGGGTGGGAGTGTTGATGTGCTCGAGGGTAGAAAGGGTCTACAGAGGGATCTGGACAGGCTGGATGGACGGGATGAGGCCAATTGTAAGAGTTTCAACAAGGCCAAGTATCAGGTCCTGTACTTGGGTCCCAACAACTCCATGCAATGCTACAGGTTTTTGAAAGAGTGGCTGGAAACCTGCGCAGTGGAAAAGGACTGGGGTTATTGATCCATAGCCAGTTGAATATGAACCAGCAGTGTGCCCAAATGGCCAAGAAGGCCAATAGCATCCTGACTTGTATCAGGAATAGTGTGGCCAGCAGGACGAGGGAAGTGATTGTCCACCTGTACTCAGCAGTGGTGAGTTCTTGTATTCAGTTTTGGGCCGCTCAATACAAGAAAGACATTGAGGTGCTGGAGCATTCCAAAGAAGGGCAACAAAGCTGGTGAAGGGTCTCAAAAACAAACCTCATAGGCAGCGGCTGAGGGAACTGGGGCTATTTAGTTTGATGAAAAGGAGGCTGAGGGGAAACCTCATCTCTCTCTAGAACTACCTGAAAGGAGGTTACAGCAAGGTGGGTGTTGGTCTATTGTCCCAAGTAACAAGTGATAGGACAAGAAGAAATGGCCTCAAGTTACACCAAGGGAGGTTTAGGTTGGATATTAGGGAAAAATTCTTTACTGAAAGTGTTGTCAAGCACTGGATCAGGCTGCCCAGGGAAGTGGTTGAATTGCCATCCCTTGGAAATGTTTAAATGTCGTATCGATATGGTACTTAGGGATAGGGTTTAGCAGTGGTCTTGGTAGAGCTAGGCTAGTAGAGTTAAGTTAATGGCTAGACTTGGTGATCTGAAAGGTCTTTTCAAACTTAAATGATTCAATGACTCTATGATTCTAAGAGCAAAGGGTGCCTGACCTTAGAGGTTTTCACTAAACTACATCTTAAAATAGATTTTGTGTGCAATAACCCACAAGGTCTGCAGGATCACTCCAGCTACCTCTGGATGTTTGATTCTGGACACATGGGACCAAGCCCTGGCTTGTGCCTACAGTGAAAGCCAGGTGCACCAAATATTGCTTTGAGGCTGAGAGCATCCAGGACATTTGCTTGGAAATGGACCAGCATGACACAGCATCTCCAGGGGAGCTGCAGCCTTTGGGGCCAGCAGCTGTCAGCTGGATAAGATACACAAGACCCTCTAGGAAACTCTCTCTGAGCACTGGATTTGCTTACCTAGTGTGTCATGTTTGGTGTTGAAACTAAACATGTTGGAAGGTAGGGGAGGGTAAGACTGACCAAACTGCTCTGTTGAAAGAGTCTTGTCTTTTCTTATTGGGGAAAAAGTAATCTTTTCTTCTCTGGCAGTCACCTCTTTCCTCGTTCCTCTTTTCCTTGTCCTGCTGTGATATAGCTGATTTCTCATCTGTTTGCTCAAATGCTTTGTCAGCAGGGTGTGAAATATAAGTGCATGATTTTCTACTGAAGAAAATTCTTTTGATCCACAGATCCTGATACAAAAGAGGGAAGAGAAAGGATTTTATCACCTGTTGCGTCCCCTGATATATCTCAGGGGTATGAAATACCATCTTACCTTTCTTGTTTGTAGGTGTAGTATGTTTAGGGTTTTCCTGCAAAGTAAATGGACAATGCTTTTGATTGTGGCTATATCCCTTGCTAAGACCTAGCAATTATTTTTCTTGCCCCAGTATTTCATTTCCTTTATGAATAAACATTAGTGCTTGCAATTTTCTTTCAATGTTAAACCAAACCACCCCTTGTGCTCACATGATGTCTGGGAGTTACTGTCTTTCATGGAAGCCACAGCTGAGCTACAGGGTGGTGGCTGTAACCGGCATTCACACACTCTGTTTCTGGGTGTTGAACTTCAGCCATGGGAGTGGGAACTGTTTCATCTTGTCCCATTCATCTGCCAACACAAAATTTGGGCTTTTACTTCCACCATCACAGAGTTTTGTTTTTTATTTTTTCCATTTGGGTGGTCACTCACTAACAGATCCACCTGATTTAGAGATCTTCCCTTCTGTTAGTAAATGCATTTGCTATATAAAAATGATTGTATTTCTAGCTGATTCTTGAACCAACCAGAGAATAAGTTATGACAAACAGAGACTGAAGGACAATTCTTATTTCCATTCACAGTAGGACAAAAAAAAAAACAACAAACAAAAGGAAAACAAATAGTGAAAACAACAAAGGAGAGGGATCTCCCCTCTCTGTGGAGGAATCTGTCATTCCCAATTGGCTATTCCTAATGCAGACAACATTTTTCAAAGTATTATCCTCCCTTGCAATTCATTAACTTCATTTTTGCTTTAAACTACAAGGCAGGCAAACATATACTTATCCACTCAAGGATAGTATTTTCTTGCCACACTTATTACCTTCTTTGCCTTGAAATTTAACTTTCCAGCATGAGTTCATACAAAGAGGCAAAGAATACATAAAAGGACGCTATGTGGTCTCAGAAGCATAAATTGAAAGTCTCACATGAGAGGGGAAAGTCCCTTTTAGTAGCTACTGAATGTAAAGATTTCAGGTTCTCCAGTGTACCCCCAAGCAGCCTCAGCAGCCTTCCAGAGCTCAGGGCACTGCTGCTGTTCCTGCAGACTGCCGGCAGAGAGAGCAAAAGGTGCCCAGACCAAAACCATTAGTCTGCTCTCACCTTGTACCCTTGATACATACAGCATAAGGAGAAAGAAAAAGTGTTTCCGTATGTTGCATAGGAAACACATGATTTTCTCATATATTATGGAAAGCAGGTATAGTTCAGCTGCTTAACTATGAAGAATATGGTTAATTTAACCCTTTCAAAAAGCTACTGCAAAGAGGACTGGCACACAAGCTGTGACACTGTGTAGAAGTGACTGCTGCAATTTATCTGCTTGAAACTCCTACCAGTGCTTGGATTTCATCCATCCTGGGACATGACCTACATCTGTGAGGTGACTGTATGATCCCACCACCCGAAGATATGAACAACCTTCAATCTTTTAATGTGTTCATTAAAAGGGTCACCAGTCTGTAGGCTGGAGCCTCAACTATTGACCCAGTCTTACAAGCATATAAAATTGCAGTTAAGGTCGATAACCTGTGGCTGATGGCAGTGGCTGGACTGGTCCAAAAAGGGGGGTTGCATTTCTCCCTCAGCAGCAATGGCACTGTTCGCACCGTCCTGGTCAGGAACATTTCCACTTGCTACTGTGTGAAACTTTATGGCACTTCATGTCAGCAAAAGCCACAACGGGAAGTATTTTGGGCTGACAACTGGAAGCAATGTTCAAATAGCAGTCAATGTGTGCTGAGGATGTTGCTGGTGTTTCAGAGCTCCAAGACCCCTAGTCCAAAGCTGAGAAATAACTAGTACAGGTGGAACATGGCAGAGTGGGAACATAGGGAGAGGTGAACAACTGAATGAGGGCTTTCTTCCCTTTTTCTCTTTGTGTAAGAGCAGGTCTGGTATAGATTAGTTTTTATGAACCAGACAGTAATGAGCCTTTAGAAAGGGGATTTGGCCAGGGTGTTATGAAGTGGCTCGTTAGTCTAAACTCTTACACAAAGATAGAAAACAAAGCAAGGCATCTGCAGAGGTTTAAGGGTGAGTTGCCTACAGTGAGCAGACAGAGGGGCCACCAGACTTGCCACACTGAACTGTGTCAACGGGCAATGCATGGTGTCCACCAAAAGATTTCCAATGAACTGACCCTGAACAGGAGCACAGAGAGGAGATTGTGAGAGGGCACATCCGCAGCATGGATCAGGAACCAGAAAGCAAAGGTTTCCTCTCCAGCAGTGCTTCATAACTATGAGATTGTTTTAACTGGGTCCATTATATGAATTATTATACAGTGCTTCTGACAACCCTGATATCCGAAAGCACAGAAGAGTGAATGGTTTCCAAGAATAGTCACTTCAGAGACAAACTAAAACATGTAAAAT
Source organism: Aegotheles bennettii (assembly GCA_013398125.1). Lineage (NCBI taxonomy): Eukaryota > Metazoa > Chordata > Aves > Caprimulgiformes > Aegothelidae > Aegotheles > Aegotheles bennettii. The sequence goes on from VZRW01010749.1 coordinate 615,711, forward strand.
GTGAGTTAACGAGGAAAGGAACAGCCATCTTCAGTTTTGCTGGCTTTGACAGTGAAATGTAAACTAATGTAGGCTGACTCTATCAAATATTAGGGCCAAAACCAAGGGAAAATTATCTTAAAGTAAATCAATCACAGTGTTAAGAACATGTAAACCCAGCCAGATGAGAATTCAAGATGGACATCTTGTTCTTAAATGCTTATAAAAAGATACTTAGTTACTATTTTCCCCCATGTTTTTGTTATAGCTTGAATCTGTTCATACCATAGATATTTCCATCTGAAATTGTTTCTAGCATCTCATACTGGTGTGAAAAGAGCAACTCAATTAATTTAGAATTGAATAGTTAATGAGAAAAAGACAGTGGGGATTGCATTCTGACCATAATATAAATATTTGGTTGATATAATCCTGACCTGTGCTGAACTGATCTCTCATGAGTTTTGCAATGTCCTGTACCCCTGTAAATAAAGTCATTTGGAGTCACACATGTGGATTGAAATTGAAAAGTCTGTGCATCTGCTTTTTTAAAAAAATTACACTTGTGTTTGTTTCATTCCCTTTACTTGCAATGTCGGTCTACGCTGTCATTGAGTGAACTATAATATCATGAGGAAATTCTGGAAAAGCTTTTGCAATGTTGCTCCTCTTTTTTGATGGTGATTAACTTTTCTCATTTTATTCTTGCTGCTTCAGATCAATATAAGACTTGAAAGTACTGACCAAACAGTTGAAAACCTTGTCCTTCAGTTATGTGATACATACTTTGCATGCCTCACAACTGTTCACATGTGGATCATGATGGTGTTTCTGCTCCACAACTTAAGTTTTCCACCATTAATTTCCATTGTAATCACTCACATCAAAATTCAAGAAGAGTTTATACCTATGAATGTCTCCAAGGTGTCCTGAATGACAGTCAGATGTGTTTGAGTATCAAACAAACCTGTGAAAAGTAGCAAATCTCTAGCCTATTTGCAAATCCTTTCTTAAGCTATTTGGTCACTTTTAATAGAGAAGAAATACACATTTAAAAATTGAGCAGGCACATTTTGTTGTGATTTCTGATAATGTCCAAAAGGCTGTTAACGTGTCTGAACTGTACTAGTTCAATACTCAGAAATGTATCATCTCTACTAACTCCTGCTGGTCTCGTGCACATTTACCCAGATGCTCTCTGGCATCGCCTCCTTTGTTTTTCATTATGTTTTCAGTTGAATTCTAAGGTTCATCTGAGCACAGTCTTCACCCCAAGGAAACTGTAACAATGCCACAAACTGAAGCCAAAGGGGGCACATTTATACATATTCAAAGTAGCTCAGTGTATTGGGGTTCTGCATTCACATTAAAGGTGCTCAAGTCCTTCATCCATGGTGCTGGCTTTGCACCTTCCTCTTGTCACTGCTCGGCATTTCTGACACTTTCACTGGAGTTTTCTCGTGAGATTTTGGCTGAGGTCCTGAGATCATAAAAATTGCAGCTAGGAGCTAAGATGTCTGTTAAATATCCCTTTTCTTCCAGCAGTGTCATAAGCCCATTCTGTAATAAAAATATTTAGGGAAGCGATGCCCCATTATGGCAATGGACACCCATAACCTGGATGAAGTATCAGTAAGTCTCACTAATGACCACTCCCTCATATCTGGATGAGGCATGGTGAAGAAAAACATTTAGATTCCTCCATTATGCATTTTAAGTTGCAATCCAGGAAAATGTTTTCCAACAGGAAGACAACCATAACCCAGGAAAACTCCGGAAAACTCTGAAAGATTTGATTGCTTGATGGTGTCACAGATGTCGGAGTCTGAGCAGACCTACAAATTTGAAGTTATGGAAGTTATAACTCTCAACAGCTACAATTATAGAATTATTTTTATGATACAACATTAAATTGCATGGAGTGTCTTTTAGAGAGGATATACATATATATATTTATATATATTCCTTGCCCTCCTCCCTCAATAAGGTTTGGCAGCTCTTCTATTCTCATCTATCATTATGAAGGAGTTTACAAGGGGTTCTATTGCCCTGGTCCCACTACTTCACTGTGGTATGTTACAGGAGAAGGCTCCTGTTGTTGAGACACTCTGTGAGGCTGCACGGTCTTCTGGAGCCTGGGCTCTGTCTTTAAAGAAAGTATATAGAGAAGTCTGCTTTGGAAAAAAAGAAAGGAAATAGGATGATAAAAAATAAGGAAACAACCTGCAGATATTTATAATGTTTTGGAGACAGAAGAGTCTTCAATTTCCACGTTTTCAGACTATTTCCTTAGTTATACTGTAAGAAAGGGGTATTGGGCAGTAGGACAAATCTTTGTAGGAAGCCCCAGGCCTTCATTTAAGCACAAACCGGCTAGTGTTCATGGCCTGCAAGAAGTGATTCTCCGTTTGGAGAAGAACTGACAGCCTAGGAGGTCACTTACACATCTGTCGTGTGATCCAGGGAAAGCTAGATAGGTGGCACAGGGTGAAGTGCATGGGAAGGAAAGAAGATGAAGGGAATTACCTTCCTTTACAACGTTTTCTTGGGTTTCCAGCCTCAATTACAGGGCCTACCAGCTGTAGAAATTGCGGAAAAAAACATTACCTTCACCTGAACCATGAGATTAAACAGCCCTCCAAGCACTGAAAAAGTTCCTGAATGTGTTCTGTTTCTTGAAGTAAACCAAATTGGAAGAAAAATAAGCTAGCCTAACTTTTTTTTTCTCTAGTCCTCTCTTAATTTCAATTGACTATACCAGAGCAGGATTACTTTTTAGTATTTTCCCATTAATTTGAGATTAATTTCACCCTAATGTTCACAAGGATAGAAACCTAATAAGCCTGGACAAACACAGACAAAAATGGTGTTTGAAGACAATGATTAAGTCCACACAGGTCTGTGTTGTATAGAGCCTAGAGATTTCTCCTGAACTAATATTTGTTGTTTATCTGCTGACTAAACTACTCAGCTTTCATTAAGATCATCACTGAAGAAAAAACACAGGCAAGGAATTACAATATATATTAGCAACATGTATTATTACACTTCAGAGGGAACATTTATGAGCATAAGAAAATAATGTACTCTTTGTTATTATTTGCAGTACTTTCTTGGTTCATGAAGCAGATCGATTCTGCTAACTCTCAGTGAATTTTAAAATTCATAAGAACTTGCTATGAAATATATTGTTTTCTACTTTAAGAAGATTTCGCAGCTGTTAGAAAAATCACACTCACTAATGGCTGTGAAATAATGGACAGCTCAGGTGAAGAGTCAGGGGAGTTGTACAAATACGAAACAGAAATTGACCCATGAGCCTACTGTACTCATGCCCTACTGCCTTTGCCCATGTAGAATTTCAAACCAACTCTCTCCAAAGAGAGAGAATTGCAAACGAACTCCAAAGGAATCTGGCCTGAGATTGGCCACATATTTGCAAGATACAAAAGTGTTTTTCAGTGTTTTTCTGCTCAAGACCTGTGGTCCCCCCGAAGCCACCTTTGTGCCAGGAGCACAGAAAAGCTGAGAAGACTGCTGAGATGTGTTCCTGACAGTGGCACAGTATGCATGACACATTCAAAGTGCCAGACCACCATGATTAGTTAAATCTGAGCTAGGTTTAAAAGAACAGATTGAGATTTGTATACAGGCACATAGGTATATTAGGATTTTCTATGAACAGCTCATACTAGCTTTCTTGCTGCCAGAAGGCTGGTCCAGAAAACTTCTTGCAACATCATGATGATAATGTAGCATGTCTCCATAACATTTCCAAACTTTATGGCATGCTGCCTGTTGGAAACAGCCAATATGTTATAGACTGTGGTAGTACTGCAGCCTTTAATCTAGGGTTTGATTAAGCACAAAGCCTTTAGATATTCAAGCTTGTTTCAAATTTGTGTGTAGATGTGAATGATGATGCTGGACAAATTGTCAGAGCTGTTTAGGAGAGCTTTGATTTCTACTCTCAGTTGGGCCAGCTCCTAATCCAGAATATCAAGCACTGGGATGCAATTTAGAAAATGGCAAACAACAACTCAAGAAACTTCTACTCCCTGAGAGTACCTTTTGCTACTGGCAGAACACTGGAGACTCAAAATTCTTACCTTAGACTTAAGTCCTTGTGTGAAAAGTCCTTTTTTCCAATGAGTTTCGGATCTTTTAACAGAAGATCCACAACTTATTATTTTCATAGTTTTTCAAGAATTATGAGATATACTCACTTCCTCATATTTTTATATTTTTTTGTCCTCTTCTGATTGTTTTTTTAGCAGATTTTATTCAGGAAGCACACTGACATCAGATTCAGGATCTGACCCTTGGCTACTGTTAGAGACAAAGCAACCAAGCAATGGAATCAATTAGTAATATTGACCATAGTAGTAGCAGTGCTGAATAGTTGGGTTAGTATTCTGTAAAAGACATCTGCATCCAGATAAGGTCTTACACAATTATTATCAAATAGCAGCAGTGCTTTGGAACCCCCAGTGCTAGAGGAATTCTCAGAGAACAGAATCAAGATCTACACAAGAAGAGGCTGAAGAGTATATCAGCTCTCTGGCATGTTTTGACTATGTCCACACTGCAGAGGGGTTTCTGCTCTTCACAGAGCCCTGGTATTACCAGAACTCAGGCTGTGGATCTCAAATTGTCATACCAATATGAAGGTGTGGGCACCATAATTTTCCTTTTAACAAGACATTAGATTTCATAACATTTATTAAATTACAATAAGGCTTATGTATGTGACCAAATTGTTGTGTTTTAATCCCAGCCAGCAGCTAAGCCCCACCCCGCCACTCACTCACTCACTTCCCCCAAGGGGGATAGGGGAGAGAATCGGAAGAGTAAAAGGAAGAAAACTCATGGGTTGAGATAAAGACAGTTTAATAGGTAAGGCAAAAGCTATGCATGCAAACAAAGCAAAACAAGGAGTTCATTCACTACTTCCCATTGGCAGGCAGGTGTTCAGTCATGTTCAGGAAAGCAGGGCTCCATCACTCGTAATGGTTACTTGGGAAGACAAGCGCCAATGTCCACTGTCATTCCAAATGTCCACCCCTTTCTTCTTCTTCCCCCAGTTTTATCTACTGAACATGACATCATATGGTAAAAAATATCCCTTTGGTCAGTTGAGGTCAGCTCTTCCAGATGCATCCCCTCCCAACTTCTTATGCACCCCCAACCTCCTTGTTAGTGGGATGGTATGAGGAGCAGGAAAGGCATTGATGCTGCACTTCTTAGCAGTGATGTAAACATCTCTGCATTATCAACACTGTTTTCAGCACAAAACCAAAACATTGCCCCGTACTAGGCACTCTGAAAAAAGTTAACTCTACCCCAAGCAAAACCAGCACACAAATGCATCACATCATTGCCTTCAGCTTAAGTACACTTATATTTACAAATTTTCCAGCAGCTGGAAAACACTGTAGTGCCTCTTCTGGTTTCAAATGCAATATCCAGTGGCTTTTGCCCTGAAAGTCTCACAACAATGAGGACTGTGGTCCACTTTACCAGACAGGGAGTTACAAATCTGTACAGCAAGATTTCAGTGGAATGAGGACATTTCTAGGCCATGGGATTGTGTCTGATTAGAAAGACTGCCTGGTCTCATTGAATAAATTGAATTATTGCTTTTTTTAATCAGCGTTTTAATATTGACAAAGTGAACACAGAAACTAAATTTAAATAAAATTAACAATTCAGGCTGTGTGTTGGGCCTGAGTACCCTGAAAACAAAAAAAAATTCCCTAAAAAATATTTAATATTATAATGACTTAAAATACTACATCTGTGAATGTAACCAAAAAGAGACACATGTAAAAAATGTGGGAATATGTTGTTTATATAAGTTTGGGTAAGTACAGAACAAAGATCTAACTACAGTCTTGTAGTATTTTCTTTTCTTTAAAAATGAAAGATATATACATTCAGGAATCATTGCAACATCAATAAAGTCTTTTTCTTTAACCCCATCATCCATCATACTCTCTTCTCTTCTTTCCAACTACATATTAGTGTGTCTGTTGAGAGGCCTCATATTTATGGTTTGGATCCTGTAACAGGCCATTTTTTTCCCTCTCATTCATGACCTTTCCCAACCATCTGGCTAGTAATGGGTTTACAAGTAATTTCATATTTTCTGGGGCTGCCTCCAGCCAAATCAATGCAGAAATAATAGCAACCATTTGTGATAAAACATATAACATCAAATTCACACAATATGACTGATCAAAGGTACAATATGGAAAATGGCTTCCTATAATTTTATGGTATATTTGTTTCAGTTTTTAGATTTTCTGCAGTTTCCCAGGTCCACTTTCATAATTTATTTAGAATAAATTCATATTATTTCCTCATATACCAGACAAAGTTACTTATTATCTAAGTTGTTAAAAATTTACAAGACAAGTATAGAACATACAACGGCACTGAATTTTTCTGCAAGCTATTTTCAGGGCATTCATTTAATTTCAATATGATTGCATTTTCCCAGGTTGTGGCCACAACAAAAATCATGGAGGGCATGTTTCTGTCTCTGTGTTTCATTCTTGGTATCTTTAACAAAGAGGTATTAAAGCTCACCTTGAGTCTGCTGAGTGCCTTATAAAGTGGTGCTGGAAAGATTATCGTCAGGTGTCAAACTGGGCTTTGCTGTAGCAATCGCACATTCTAATGGCATTGTTAATTCTGCAATCATTCTGCAACAGGGAGCTTTCAGGCTGACTTCTGTCACTTTGTGATTTGGACAGGCCTTCAAGGGGCATGGAATCATGCTTGCCCATGTCAGTAGGATGTGAAGATGCCAGGGGCTAACTCTGTCTTGCAGAAATCCTCCAGATACTGACATTTCTGTAGCTACAGGGTCGCAACAGCTACATTCAGATAGCATCAAACAGCAGGATATTGGATGATCTTTATGTACCTCATTCATGAGTTCTTATCAGTGTTGAAGGAATACAATAATTTAAAGCTGGCAATGCTATCTTTACCCAGCTCTGCAGCCACTTCTCTTAGTGCTGTGTAAACTTCAGGTTAGTAACTGGGTTTATATCTTTTATAAGTGTGCCTTTGTGCCTTGCACGAGAAGAAGCTGCTCCCCACTGTCAGAGGCATTGTCAAAGAGTATGTGTAATTTTCCTTGACTTCCAGGACACGTATGTTGCATTTTGTGGCATGTCCCAAAGGAAACCACTCTAAATACTACCATGCAAGAAAGCAGCACAGTGAAATAGGCCACACTGGTTTTCTGCTTGTATTCCAGGTGTGCCTGGAAGTCTCTGGACTATTGTCAGGCCTCTGAAATGTAACTATTGATATAAACCTGCTTGTTGCTAGGCATATAGTCACTACACTTGAGTAATCATCTTCACTAGAAAACAGTTAGGAAATACTGAAAATCCCAGGTAATGATCAGGTCACTTTCCTGGACATGATCATTGCAACAGACCTTTGTAAGGCTGCAGTCTTGAGTAGAATTTGGGTTATTGCTGTAAACTGAATATAAAAGATCTGAAATATATTTACCCTGCTGTGCATCTGTCTATTTTGGAAGAAAAATGTGACCGCTGACTGCTACTATGAAGAAGTTCTCCACTTGATACAACACCCACAGCTCAGCCAAACACCTCTATGCACATGGAGGTCTGTATCTCTTTTCCTCTTCACCCTCTATAAAGTCCACCTCTGTTTCAGTCTGATTATCTGCACCTGCATATTACATTCATTGTTGGACAGCGAGAAATTTCTAGCAGTTCAAAGACAGTTTATTAAAAGACTTTTAAGAACAATTATAGGTTTAAAGATAATTGATTTTTTTGAAAAACAACTAGGAGTTAAGTATTTGCAGGTTGTCTAAAAGACAAAAAGCTGTAGCATGACAATGGTCTTGGGATATTTGAAGAATGCAAGCAGACAAAGGGAAAATTATTACCTGGATACAGAAATTGTGGATCTGAATGTGAAATAAAAATTTAGAGTTTATCACCAGGAAAATTCCCATCTGAATGGAGCAGAGTCCCAAGGGAAAGTGGTAAAAACACCATTTGTGGGGGGTAAATGTTGAAAACAAAGTAGAACTGCTTCCTACTTCTGTACACAAGGGAAAAATTTTTCACTGACAAGGGCATAGACAACATGACCTGATAGACCTTTTCCACCACCAGCCTCTACATTCTAAACTACTGAAAACATGACTCAGGACAACAGTGTTATGCTGATTTCTATCACTTGAAGATCTGGCCTTACCTCAATTTTTTAAAGAATAAAACTGGGAAACTTGCTTCCTGCATCAATAAACCAATGTGTGGCAAGTGTTGCGTGCAAGGAAGTATCACATGTACTGAACCTGTTCTGCAAAAACATTTTTCTGTTTGGAGGTACAGCAACAGTGCCAAAAAAAATCAAGCCTAATCAGACTTGTTGGTGTTTAAAGTTTTATAGTTCATTCTTAGCCAAAAGCTGTGATAATTAGTACCACACCAGGTCCTGGATGCAATCCAGTTCTTTAAGGCATAACTAGTAAAGTGCCACACGGAGCGGCTTTGCTGAGGTCAGATCTGGGACATTGTTTTCTACTTGGAAAAAGCAAGTCTCTGTCATTCCTTCTCCCTTTATGGAGGCTATTTTTTCTGTCACCAAATAGGAAATTGAGAGCAAAATAGCCAAAAGCAAAGAGGCCGGAGTCAGGGCAGTAGGCAACAGAGACCCACCCGCCAAACCCCCCTGCTACAGCAACCACCAAGGCGGATGGAAGCTGCACAAATGCAATCCATAAGTGCAAACAAATTAATCACAAAGCAGGCAAGAGAATGACTGACATGATTCATGCCACTTTGTAATGGATTCATGCCACTTTGTAATGAAATAAATTTTTGCTCAGCCCTCAAGAGGCTGCAAACCAGGTTGGTCTGGCCTTGATACAACCCCCAAATGATACTGCTGTAAAAGGTGAAGAACACATGATCTTCCCTGGAAGGAGCTGGAAGTTACAAATGAGAAGTTAAAAAGCATTAAAAGAAAGCTTAATATAGCTATACAACAAAATCCGGTAAGCCAAATGTTAGTTGAATAGATGCGTTCTGGGTTTGTGCCAAAAGCCGTCTGTGCCCTTCTTCCTCTAAAGATATCCCTCACAGGTGGCTTGAATGTATTTTTGAGCCCGTGGTGTGGTTGTAGATTCCACAAATGGTTTACTGACTGAGTCAATCTTTGTGTAACTAATACACGGATAGGTCAGGTAGAAAGTGAGATACATCATTGTGCTGCCTGCAACCATTGAGAAACATGATTCAATGCACTTATTTACAGCTGAAGCCCAGTACTTTGTGTTCGGATGTAATATCAGACTGAAACACAAAAATAATAGTGGCAATGTCACCACAGTTTCTGAGGCTGCTCCATCACTCCTGTAGTTCCTGTACAAAATGTGTGAAGGGAAGCATTGTTGTCATGTGGTGATGTGAAATACCTGATCGACACTCACACCTAGCTGATCCAGGAGAGAAAATATCATGGGTCAGACAGTCAGGGCACAAGTTCACTGAGGACCTTGATGTGAGATAGAACATCACCTTTATTAGCTAACAGACTAACCCAGGAGGAAAACACAGACTCCCACACCTTACCTCCAAGGCTATTTTCCCATCATATTTAGCTCTTTGATTCACTGGCGTTTTTCATGAATGTGCATAAAACACATGAAAATGGTTCAGACTTCCAAAAAATATGAAGGGCTCTGAAACTCTGCCCATATTATGCACTTCTTTCTGCACTGTGTAGCATTTTTTGCAGTACTTGTACTTTTCTTATAAATGAAAGATTTATCAATTTTTTTTTCCTTAATCTAATGGAGAACTTATTTTACACATAGGTATGTAAGGTTACTTGCCAGTCAAGGGTGATTTAAAATTTTTTGAAAATCATTTATTTATTACAATACAGAAAAAATATAATTTTAAAAAACAAATGGAAGGAAATTTGATTTCTGGACTTGATTTCAGTTTCAGTTAAAAAAAAAAGTGCAAACAACAAGAAAAGGATATTATCTCTGAAAATTTCTCTGTGTAGAACAAATTCTGAGAAGTCTGTTTCGTGTATATAGAATGTATCTGCACTGGGTATGTATGGATCCTCTGAGAGTCACATTCTGTGAGCCTCCCGATGAGCAACACAAAAGCAGTTCCAGTGGTTTGGAATGATTTCTACTTCACTTGGCCATTAAAGGATAGACACTACGATCGCATTTAAAAAAAGTTTTGCATGACTCTGCTGCCTTTCTGTGGTTTCCTGGCAGCACTGAGCAGCTGTGATCTGCAAGCAGAGAGGAAGGATCCAGACTAGTCCTCTAGGGAAGAAGGGGAAAATCCGCTCCTTGATTCATCACTTTCTTACGCCTGCCCTTTTTGTGACGGCAGCAAGCAGTGACTCCTGCATGAGCCAGCATGACAAGACTTGAATGTGAAAAAGGCTCATTTAATATTTATGTGTTTTAGCCATGACTACCTAGGATATCCTACGGGATACAAACTTAAATCGTATGTGGTAGAGTTAATATTGAACTGTTCTTCCAATTACTGCTTTTTAAATCAGTCAACTCAAGTGTTGTAAGATTTAGCCTAGAATTTTTCACACATTAGTGAGCTAACAGTAGTTTGTTCATATTCCTTGTGGCTAGGGCTGGAGAGCCATGCATATTTACTTTAGCTCTCGAAACTTCTCTTTAATAGCTCATGCCAAGGATAAACTGTGCCCAGCTTTTTTTACCCATCCACATTTTTGAAAGCAGCATCACTTATCTACTCTCTAAAAGCAGTTTGAAGATGATTAAATATCTGCAAAATGCTTTGAAAAAATAAAGCGCTGAATTTGTGCAATTTTTTTCCAGAAGGGCAAGGATTCACCTCACCAGCTTCAGCACACTAGAGACTGTTCAAACAAATGGAAGTCACTTCAAAGCTCATCTATTACTTTTTAATAATATTTGATGGGGTTCTCCTGAAGTTGAAGTTTCCTGCTTCAGAGCTTACAGACTTCATCCTGAAACTGTTCCAGCTTGGAAACAAAGCTTGGGCCTACTTCAGAAAAAGTCTGAATCACAGGATGGCTCCAGTAGTCCTTTCTTCATTAACCCATGTGGTTTGATGTTGTCTTACACTGCGTACAATGTAGTTAACAGTCGTGGATTTTGTATAATGAAGGAATCATGCAACTTTTGCTGTTAAAGAGGGTTACTTCACAGTTAGTTGTTCACAGCACTGTCTGGGAACTGGAATGCATAAATTAACCACTTCTTGAGTTGTCTCTTTTCCCAGAGATTGTCAGCAGCTGTAAAACAAAGGTCAGTGATGCCTGCACAGCCTAGGAAAACCTCCTGTATTTGCTACCGCTGTTCCCCTGACAGTCAACCACCCCATCCTGTGGCAGAAGAGAAACAAAACAAGGAATATTTTTAATTCTAAATAAAATATGAATTCTTTAGCAGGTCAAGAACTTCAGGATGCCCTTCTCACTTTAGTGAGGGTCGCAGCAGTGGAAGCCACTTGCACTCAGTTGTGTTATTGTCTGTCTGTGCAGTACTTGAAAATGATGACTCAAGACCATGAGGTTAAAACTTTGATATTTCTTTTGTACAGAACAGAGAAGCCACTTGAGCTTCTCCTGACTCTGAAATCAGCCCACGAAGAGGTCATGTCTGCTGTTTTGTGTGAAACTGTGTCCTTGCATCAGTCAAGTTGAAAGATGGTTCCATACTGTATATGGTACAATATATGTTAGGCTTACGACAAAAGATTTTGAAACCTTCTGTTCCATGGGTGTTTTGTGAACCCGTCTGTTAAAACAGGCTCCACCATCAATTTCCCTTGAAACAATAGATAAATATGGTCCTGAGCCCAGAACATGTACTCCTGGGTAACTCTATCAGTGGCATTTTCATATAACATGGGGTTATGGGGAAGTAAAGTGTTATGTATGAACTTCTCTTCACCCTGCAAGACTATTTATTGTGAAGCAAAAAAGCTGTGCAAAACATGGCCTAATTGGGAGTACAAAAAAGGAAATATCTACTTATTGGCCACAAGAGAACAAAATATATTTGGAAAGGAAGATCAGCCCATCCATACTTGTTATTTTAATCTTCCCCTGCTACTTTTCCTCTGTATTTCTGCAGAAAGTCTTCTAGCTAGGAAGTCTTCTTATTCTCACTTGTACTATAATTTCTATGTCTCGGTGTCAGGTTCAAACATAAAAGGTGTCTTCAGCCCTTAGTGTCAAATCTCTTCTTGAAGCTAACTCATGCCACCAAAGAATGTTGCTCAGATTAAAACTGGCAGAGATTTAATAAATAACATTCTTCAGCTGCAGCATATGTCTGCCCACCTGCCCTAATGGCAAAATAAATGTGTTAGTTTAAACCAGCACATTTTAGCTTTCAGTTTATGTGTGCTAAGAACACCTGTGTAGGCAGCTATGGTGGCTCCGCTGCCTCGTCAAATCAATACATTAAATTAAAGCTGATTATGTCCCCATCCTATAAATTGAGATCTAATTTCTTAAAAAAAAGAGTTGATCCAGCAAGATTTCCTCTTCCTTTCTAATCACATGGGTATGCTGATTTAATACCAGTGCTTTACCTACAGAAACAGGTTCAGACTAAGTGGAAGTCTTTATTTGTGATTCATACATGTATAACCAGTACAATTTTAAATTTTTATGAAATCTTGGTTCATTCATAAGAACATAGTTGGCATTTACTTGCTCTCTAAAATCCTGTGACAGCCTTTTGGCAGAACTATGGCACTTTGTGCATTTGAACATGGAACAAATTGGGTTACTCCCAACTATCCAAAATTTCTGTAGTCTTTTATTTTTACTATGATAATTTCATTGAGTCCTATGGGGTACACAGTATGGTAGAAATTTTGTCTTGATTTACAAAAGAGACAGAAAAGGAATATCGTTCAATCTCAAGCAGTAGGTCTGGGTATAGGCAGGTCTGCAAATATTGATATGACATAAAATTTCTCCCCAGGACAGCCAGAAGGATTTTTCACACAAGTAAATATTTAAAGCAAATAGTATGCAAGATCAACCTGTGGAGTGTGGAGAGGCCTGTGCTAGCTTTAAAGGAACTGAGTGAGGTACCAGGATGTTTTTACCCATAGCTTCATGCTGATTAATTTTCAATGCTCTGGTATTTGATGTTAGGTCAGGTAACACAGAACTGTGCAGCCTGAATGTAGCCTTTAAGAGCATCACAGAATATGTATAGATCTGCACACAAACTAAGTTTTCATGGTAATTCAACCTCAAAAAACTCTTTTCTCATAAATCTGTCAGGAACTCCAAGACAGAAATTAAAATTACTGGAAAAGCTAAATTCTCCTAATTTCACATTAGATACCACCCTTTGTGAATATGCCCCTCTCCCCAACCCTTCTAGTAGTGGATAGTCTGAGGTGTCACAGATCATTTCCATTAAAATAGATTCTGATAAACAGTCTTGTAATTAGAACCTCATATCTTCAGTTTTCTAACCACTCACATGCAGTTCCTTTTAGCAATCTCAAGATGAGTCTGTCATAGGCTTGTTTTGCAATACAGTGTGTTTGATTGTAACAGTGGCTTCAGACATATAATATATCTAAAGAAGGATGTTGAAACTCCATAAGTAATAGAGCTGGTAAATGATACATAAATTAGTTGTAAATAACAGTTATAATGGCACAAGAAAGTTAAAAATACTGGCTAGTATTTAAATAGAAGTTTTCAGTTTGTGAATGTAAATTTATGAGCCTCCTTGTTTACTTCTGTTTGAACACTCAAGCTATAGCTTAGTTTAGCATCTAAAACAGCCTCATCAAATATTTAAAAGGAATTAAACTCCTCCTTCTTCACTGAATTTAGTGCAATTTCAAAGGCTGTTTCCCCCTTATCTTATGAAAGCTCCAGTGCTTCCACTTCATTAAAAAAAGATATTTCAAAGTGTTGCACTTCTCCTAATTCTGGTAGGATCAACTCCATTTATTAGTTTTGGCCATCTTTCTTGCTCACCTATTCATATGACTGAAAAGTGAGAAACCAATTTCAAGTTAAAGAGCTCAAAACTAAACTAAGATTGATGGTTAAGTAAATCTGAGGGGCTTTCAGAGCTGCTGGTGACTGACTAAGATTAGATTTGTTTAAATGATGGAAAATAATTTTTACAAGATTTTTCACAGACACTTTTTTATTGTTTAGCTGAAAATTTTAATTAATAATTATAACCAAGTTTATATGTTTGCACCACTGCTTTTCTCGGCACTTCAGTTATCCCAGTTAACATAAGAAATGGATGCAATAAATGGGGTATTCTGAAAACAATGGGAAGTTGTAAAGGACTTAAATTCTGGCTCTACTGTTTGAAACACTAGACATTTTGTGAAATGATTTTTTTTAATTACATCAATTTTCTGAAAAGAAAACTGCACTTTTCCCAGGCAAATATCAATAGTGCTTGATGAATTATATTTTCCACAAAGTTATATGCAAGATCAAAATTTAGAACAGATGAAAGAGACAAGTTTTTTTTGACTGGTACTTTCAATGTAATGCATCTTGGATTTGACCTCATTCTGTCATTCCAAAGAACACAAATATTACTGAAGAAAACAGACTAGTGATATTCTTCAAAATTGTATAAATATATTCCATATTACCTTATGTATATGCAACTCTTGATCTTCCTCTACTGCAGCAATGATGTTATTGTTACCATATGGTTGGCCATGTGCCTTCATTTACCCTGGTTCAGTGGTCCAACAAACAAGGGAGAAAAAAATTGGAACCACGTTCAAGTGCATACAACTGATGAAATAAGGATATGTAGCAGAAAAAAAGCAGTATACCAAAGGAAAAAAAACCTCCAATGAACATAAGAACATGCCAAAAACTAAGGAATTTCGCTTTCAAAGACAATTCTAATTTGTGAGCAAAACCCGCCGATTGTAAGGACAATATGTACTTAATGCCTTCCCTTTAGCCCCTATGTTCACATGTTCTGGTTTTGCTTTGCAAGACTTGCTTGATGAAGGAGCCACTTAAGGTGATGAAATACATAATATCCCAATGCCCATTCAAGTGATATATAACAAAGCTCGCCTGTGTTATATTATGCTTTGGTCTAGGTTTTAATTCTGGCAGTTGTTTAGTTGTTTTCTAGCAAATATCAACCCTTAGTGGATCATGTTGAATCATTTACCTTGAAGTATGTGTTTCATTGTCATTCAACTAAACAATGATGCTTTGTTTACGTAACTGGATTCAGGCAGTGAAAGTTACCCAGGGTATCTACAGAGTGAATGTTGATGTATTGCCTCTGTGAAACAATTCTGTCAATCCAATAAAGCATAACTGTATTCCTTTAAGACTTTTATATTCCAAGCTTATCTACTTCCTCTCATCATCTCCCTCTAGTTAGCCCTCAAGCCTACAAAATGTCCTCATCTGAAGCTAACAGAATATTCTAATAAAAACTGTGAATGTGCCTACGTTACACTAGCGTAAGACTGAGTCAGAGGAGGTTTGTTCTGACAATCTTTATTGCCTGGCTTCAAGAGTTTGAATCTCTATTACACTGCTATTCCCAATAGATCAGTTTGGCACTAGGACTTATTGCCATGTATCCCAGAACACTATGACATGCAGAACAGAATCTCTTTAAACACTGACTGATGATATATATAGGGCAAGCATTTCTATTGCAGAACAAATGTTTGAGGAAATGCTTCCTTGGAGGTGAATGCTGAACTTCAGAGGTATATACTTAGAAAGCTGTATAGGTAGAATTGATAATGTGATTGCTTTGTGAAAAACAAATGGATATGAGTCACTTAGAAATAAAACAATTAGCACAGGAAAATGGGCTTGAATAATTCTAAAAAGGTCCATAATCAGCTTGGGGTCCAGATCTTCTCCACAAGAGAGTACATAAGAAGTAAAGATGCCAAAATATAGAATCATAGAATCATAGAATCATCAAATCATTGAGGTTGGAAGAGACCTTCTAGATCATCCAGTCCAACCACCTACCTACATCATCACATATGATGAGAGTCTAGTGTTTAAACATATATAGCTTATCCTCTTCTAATATCATTATCGACAGTGAAAAGGTATCTATTGCGTTTTTCGGACCCTCAGCTGCTCTCTACAGCTTCCTGACGAGGCAAAGTGGAGAGTGAGGTGCTGAGCTCTTCTCTCTGGTAACCAGTGATAGGACATGTGGGAATGGTTTAAAGCTTCATTGAGGGAGATTAAGACTGGGCATTAGGAGGTATTCTTTTACCAAGAGGGTGGCCAAACACTGAAACAGTCTTCTTAGAGAGGTGGTCGATGACTCAAACCTGTCAGTGTTTAAGAGGCATTTGAACAATGCCCTTAATAACGTGCTTTATCTTGCTCAGCCCTGAATTGGTCAGGCAATTGGACCAGATGAGCATTGTAGGTCTTTTCCAACTGAAATAGTTCTGTTCTATTCTATTCTGTTCTGTTCTGTTCTGTTCTGATTTACCTACACCTGCACAGCTCTGAGTCATGCTGAGACCACTCTAGCCTCAGAAAAAAAACCAACTCTGTTACATGCATTAGTACTTACAAGATTTTTCTACAGTGAGTATTTGGTAGGATGAGGACAAAGGGATATTTTATCAGACTTGCATGGCAAGGTTTTGGTAGTGGGGAAGATACAGGGGTGGCTTCTGTGAGAAGCTGCTAGAAGCTTTCCCTGTGTCCAACAGAGCCAATGTCAGATGGCTCTAAGACAGAGCCACTGTTGGCCAAGGCTGAGCTCATCAACAATGGTGGTAGCACCTCTGAAATAATGTATTTAAGAAGGGGGAAAGAAAAAACAATGTGCAACTGCAGCCCAAGAGAGGAGTGAGAAAATGTGAGTCACAACTCTGCAGACACCAAGGTCAGTGAAGAAGGAGTGGGAGATGTTCCAGGTGCTGGAGTAGCAATTCCCCTGCAGTCCATGGTGAAGACAACGGTGAGGCAGGCTGTCTCCCTGAAGCCTATGTAGGTCCATGGTGGAGCAGATATCCACTTGCAGCCTGTGGAAGACCCCATGCCAGAGCAGGTATATGCCCGAAGAAGTCCGTGACCCTGCAGAAAGCCCATGCTGGAGCAGGTTCCGGGCAGGACCTGTGGCTCTATGGAGACAGGAGCCCGTGCTGGCGTAGGTTTGATGGCAGGACTTGTGACCTCATGGGGGCCCTACACTGGAGCAGTCTGTTCCTGAAGGATTGCATCCCACAGAAGGGACCCATGATGGAGACCCGTGCAGTTTGTGAAGAACTGCAGACCATGGGAAAGACTCACGTTGAAGAAGCTCATGAAGAACTGTCTCTTGTGGGAGGTATCCCATGATGGAACAGGGAGAGAGTGTGAGGAATCCTCTCCCTGAGAAGGAAGGAGCTGCAGAAACATAGAAGAGAGGTGTTTGACTGTTAGACCGTGCAGATATAGAACACAAAAGGACTGCTTGTGTTTGGCTAATGAAGAGTTCAGTTTTGTTTTCTGAACCTGGGCCAAACATGCTACAGGCCCATACATTGCAGTGTAAATACTGAGAAGCAGCAAAACACAAACTCATTAAAATGTGGCACCACAAAGAAAGGAAAACAAACAACGAAGGGAGCCACCCAGGAGTCCTGCTGTTGTGCTCTATTTGCCAGTGAAATGTAGCAAGTTTATTTTCTGGGAATTTCTACTGAAAATTCAAGTTACTTCAGCTTGTGGTCCCACCTGGCAACATAGAAAGCTGTTATACTATCAGCACGCACAAGGATAAACAATATTTCCCTGCAGAGAGACACTGTGTCCCAAGGCTGAAAACGAGCACTGTCTGAGGTGGGGAAAAGCAAAAACTTTAAACAACTTGGAAGGACCTGGATAATCAACAACAGAGGATGTTACTAATTCTTGCCCCATCCTTTACCACAACACCAGTTTTTCCCCAAT
Organism: Aegotheles bennettii; assembly: GCA_013398125.1. Taxonomy (NCBI): domain Eukaryota; kingdom Metazoa; phylum Chordata; class Aves; order Caprimulgiformes; family Aegothelidae; genus Aegotheles; species Aegotheles bennettii. The sequence continues at coordinate 633,696 of VZRW01010749.1, forward strand.
TGCACTGCATGCTATTTCATTTCATCTTCTGCACCTAGATGACTCCAGAAGGAAGAGAAAGAAATAAATAACTAAAAAGTATAAGCCACATTAGAAGTAAGGTCCTAAATCTCTGCTTTTATCCACATGGATACATCCATATCCAGCAGTGTGCTGGATATACTCTTATTTCTCTTTGTCCCTGACCTAAATCTGATATTCCTGATTGCACATGTCCTGCCTGCACTAGGAGGGGAAGTGCCTCTTAACATTAATTACAGTCTGGGAAATGGAAATTTGAAAAATGAGATCTCTAAGTTTGAGACCTCTTACTCTGAGAGATCAAGAACCTCATTTAACTTCCTACATGTAACTCTAAGGCAGAAGAAGGCTGATACCTCTTCAGTTTTTTGGGGTCAGAAGTTGTTTTAGGAACATCTGTTGTGAGCTGTCATGCTGTGATAACTTTAAGCACAGGCATTTTTCATTAAAAATACAAAGAGAAATTGTTTATCCCTTATGCAGTATTAGTAAGTGCAATGTGTTTCCTAATGATTCCACTGGGTCATTGGTGAAAGCCCACAACGCTTCTTTTGCTTCCCTTGGAAAACAATTGAATAATAAAACAGGTTTCATTAACAGGCAGTCATTAATTTTATGCTAATATTCAGTGCAGAGTTACTTTAATTTCACATTTGAATGATGTTTCCAATGACATCTACAGCAAGCTTCTCTTGTTAAATATATTTTTATTCCTACCGTTATTATTTCTGTTCCAGAGATGGGTGAAGCACTAGTTGTTCAGGACTCCTTTTGCCAAATTTGTTTCCTACAAAAAACCTACAAGGGTCTCACTGGGAACTGAGGTGGAAATTCAATTTCTTTAGCTGGCTGTACTGCTGGTGGATCCTGCCTTTAAATCCCTGTTTCCTAGACATACTTCACACCCACGTTAGAACAACCTCACTCACACAATTGTGCAGTGAGCATTTCCCGTGCCGAGAAAACTGCGTGACCACGAAGGAATGGGAGGAATGAGTCCTCTTTCACACTCGATTTGGTAATCTGCTACCGAGAGGCAGCATTCACCACCGGAAAAAAATGCCTTATAGTAACAAATCACTCACATCCCTGGGAAACTGGTGGGAAAACATGCCATCAAACAAGACAGTATATCATATACTCTCATGTGAGTACTTGCCCTTTCATTTTGCAATATTGCATAAGCATGGCAAACAAGTAGCCACTGTGTAATATATTCAGATATAAAGTCATGTTTTGAAACCCACTCAAGATACATTCTATTGGTTGGATTTCATTCTACAGTTTTACTGTATTATTACTAGGAAAATACGCTGATTCTTATATGAAAAACATTTAATATTCTGTTTTTATCCTCTGCCAAAATATTTATACATGTCCAGATTATACAAGTAGGTGCATGTTGAATTCTCTATTAAATATTTTTCATTCTTTGGGGAAAATAATTCAACAGAATACATTATTCATCAGTCTTCCAACAAAAAAAATGAAATTAAATAGATCCTGAGACATCCTGAACCACAGAATGGTTGACTAACATGTCTAGTGAAAATTCTGGAGAAGCCAGACATTGTCTCCCATGCACATGAATAATTCATATAAAGTTCTTCAGACATGAGAAGTAGTGGGATGTGGAGTCAACCCTCACTACAAGCCTCAGTACTGAACCTATATCCTCCCAGGAAGAATACCAATATGTTCAGGGACAGAAGCAACTTTACCAGTTTCCATTCTGACACTGAGGGGGTCATTGAGATTTAAACACCTTTTCAAGTAGTGAATGATACATGAAGCTGCTTAGTGCCTTGAAGGGTTACAGAGTCTAAAATGATAGTACACCAAAGTGAAAAAAACCTACTGCTGATTTTAAATGCTTAAGTTAAGTTATACTACATTCACCGGTTGCTGAATCAGGACCTGCTTCTTCACTGGTTTTTGAGATGGACTCACCAACTGGCAGTGAGACAAATGGGGCAGTAAAAACCTTTCAAAAATATCTGTACTCAGCTGATAATTATTTTGACAGCTAACATCTGGCCTGACATATAAGAGGACAAGTTAGTAAGCTGGATTGTGCCAAAAGAGGTTATGAGTACAAATGACACTTTGTGAGTATTGAGAAAAGACTGGGTTCATGTTTTATTCGACTGTAGGAGGTAATTGTGTGTAGAGTGTACATGATAGCATTCAACCAGGCAAGTTGCTGCCTTCTTTTCCCAGCTGAACATGAGGATATTAATAATTCTGAAAATTGACAGAAAGTAAGTAAACAACAGTAAACACATTACCCTATTCTGCTTTTAATGTGTACTGTAAGATGCTAACAAGGGTGCTGGGCAACAAAAAAGAGTTTCCCTCTTTAGATTTAATGCACAAAAATCAAAGCAAGCTGATAAAATCGTAACATTTGAACACTTATATTCACCCCTGTCTTTCAATTACAATTGTAAACCAGGCTAGCAGTCTTCAGGGAAGGACTATTCCATTGCAGAAAAAGTAAATTCATTGACATATTTTCTTAGAGAAATCTTTCCTCTCTTTTTTTTTTTTTTAAGAAAAATTTTTTTTTAAGAAAATTTTTTTTTAAAAAAAGAGGATAACAATGCTGAGCAAATTAATACTGCTGGATGCATAGACTTCAGATAATGAAGACTTCTTTGTTTAGAAGAATATTCACAGTGGTTGGAGTTCTTATTAAATTTGGTTCTATTATTGGTTGTAGCTTATTTATGTTAATTCTTTATTCCTATGGAGCATATCAAAGGCAGAGATTTCTACAGTCCTTGCTGGTTAAGACATCTTGTATTTAATTCCAATTACTTCAGCAGATTCATTGTGTCAGAGAGACAGATGCAGCAAAACTCATGTATAAAGACCTTTTCTGCCAGTCAAACAGCATAATTTTTATTTCCAGGCACCAAGACAAAAGAAATTAGCTGTGCCTTAACAATCGAGGGTGAACAGAAATAGTTCAATAAGGCTCTTGGAAAGATCAGGGTCTATGTTTTCCCTTGACTGAACTTAGCAGAAAATTGAACTAACAACCTCAGTTGGTATCCATTTAACATGACTAGCAAAGTTTCACTCTTTTTTACAACATTTATGGGGCTTTAACTTTTTTTAAAATTATTTTGTTACTATTTATCTGTGGTTTTATTTTAAAATATTTCTCTTCTTATTGCATGCAGAAGTGCTGCACTCAGTTGAGTCTTGGAAATGAGTTGCTAAGTCCATTGTAATGAAGAAGAGTTGCAAAACCCATTGGCTGACTATAACCAAGGGCTGTTATTCCAGGGATAAAGAAGTAAGGAAAACCTATTGATCTGGAGAAGTGAGAGTATAAAATATTTGTGGATGCACTGGACAGCCCCCTGTCTATATTCTTGCCTCATCACTTTATATCTGTCATATGACCATAGGTACCTGGTTTTATGTCTTCACATGACATCTAGTCACATGATGGGAGAAAACATCATGCAGCAGACATTCTGTAGTGTGGTACCAGGGACTGCAGGGCCCTTCAAGAAAGAAGGCAGCAGAAAGTGAAATACTAGCACGGGTTGTCAGTCTTGCAACTTATTCTCCAAACACGTCTGAGAAGTTCCTGAAGAAGAACAGCAAAAAAAACTGAGTCACAGGTTCATTTTGTAATTATGATGAGGTCCTGGGTTGTGTGTTCCTCAGTGTGTGGAGGTAAGTGCTTCACAAATATATCACCAGAGTTCTGTATTCAAAAAGAAGATGACAGTTTTGTCTACCTGAACATAGAGGTAGACAAAAGGTAGAGATGAAACAGAAGCACAAGAGATAGGTGACCTGTCCGACATCACTTGGAAGCTGAAAGTAAATCCTAAGTTTATTGCAGTATCCTTGTCCATCAGATCACAGTGTGGTGAGTTGACCTGTGCCGGCTGCCAGGAGCCCACCAAGCCGCTCTCTCACCCTTCCTCCTCAGGACAGGAGGAGAAAATAAGATGAAAAATTAATGAGTTGAGATACACACCATTTAAGGAAGAAAAACAAAGGCCGTACACAGAAGCAATGCAAGGAGAAAGCTTTATTTTCTACTTCCCATCAGCAGATGTTGTCCCTCTACTTCCTGAGAAGTAGGGCCCCAGTAATTGCAGTGATTGCCTTGGAAGACAAACACCTTAATAATGAGTGCCCTCCCCACCTTTTTTCTCTCAGTCTTTTTTGCTGAGCATGACATCATATGGTATGGAATATCTCTTTGGTCAGTTTGGATCAGCTGTCCTGTCTATGTTACCTCCCAGCCCCTTGCCCACCACAGCCTACTGGCCTTTGGGACTGGGCTGGGGGTAGAGAGAGCTTTGCTACTGTGGGAGCACTGCTCAGCAGCCAAAATGCTGGTGTGTTCTCAACACTTTCTAGCTACAGCTACAAAACAGAGCACTGTAAGAGCTGCTAGGGGAAAAGTTAACTCCATCCCAGCCAGACTCAATATGTGTGCTAAACAAAATGTACATCTTGAGTAATACTGGAGCAAAAAAAATATATTAACAAGGAATCAAAGAAAACCACAGATACCTGGAGTGAGGGAAAGATGGGAAAAATTATTTGGTTTACTTTGATACTGTCCAGAAAATAATTACAAGAAAACACAAACTACAGGTTGCACATGATTTTGGACAATGATTTTCCACTTGATGTATGAATTTTTACTTTGCAATATCTTGAGACTTCCTCTGATGCAAGTGCATTTGTAGTCATTTGTAGGACACATTTCAAAATCTGTCTATAGAGAGAATAGAATACAACAGAATAAAAAATCTAAGATTAGAGAATAGAAAACCTAAAAATGATACTATGATCATGAAAGAAGACAAATACTGAAATACACAAAAGACGCTCACTGCAAACATGGGGCCCATGTTCATTTTACAGCAGACCATAATTGAGACCCTTGCCATCTTATTTGTACCTTCTCACCTTGCACAGTTTAACAGGATGGAGTCTAGTTTATTTCACACTCTTGATGTTTTGTGTATAAAAAGCCCAGCTCAGTCTACCTCTACCTACTTTGTGTTGCTCTGACTGTGCAAAACCATCTAGAATCCAACTCTTTCAGAGTCATTAACTCAAGGTCAGCCCACAAACTAATTATCCTGGGGCATTTCATGTCTAGAAACAAAGACTTTAAGGTTGCCAGGCTCTCTTCTTGGGGGCTAATTTAATTTCTTATTCAGGGACATTCAAAATATGTCTCGCGCTATCTGTTTAACTGATTCTCCTAAAACTGTTTTCATGTGAAGATAGCTGGCAGCATGCAGAAATTATTCTAGCAGCTTGGTAGTTTTATCCTGTCTCAAGAAACTGGGTAAAAAAAGCTTCCCAGACACAAAAAGAGTGTGTCTGGATTGTCATTATAACCTGGTAAATTCTGGACACAGGAGTTGCCTGCTGAGGCCAGGTTTATACGTTCATGACTTAGCCCATTGTCCTCTGTTCTTCTGCAGCCCAGGATGGGCAGCCCAGGGTCAGACACAGCCCTGCAGAGGGGGCTCAGTCTGGGGCTCCCAGTGTTCCCTTTCCCTTAGACTTCTCTGGTATAATGATTTAGCTCATTGTGTTTGTATGGGCAACATATAAGCTCATTGTTCTTGTATGTTTGCATAGTCCTTTCCCAAACTCATGAACTTCCTGTAATCAATTAACTAAATTTTGTTTCACTTAATTTGTGTTCTTGTGCTGTGACTCTAAGAGGCACAACACAGAGTTTGGAGTCTCAGAAGAATTGAAACTAAAAGCAACAGAGAGTTACATTTCTTCCTTCCCTATCCTAGATTGCTCCAGCATGTGTGGAGTGACCTGATACAGCTTAGCCCCCACGGCGGCAGCTCCTGAGGACTGCTCCAAATGGCCTTGTCAGGGAGGGAGGAGTTTTCTTTAAACACAGCTTCTGTGGAGCTGAACTGGTAGGATCCTACCAGAGGCAAAACTATTAGGAGTCCTTTACCATGCATAAAAGAGCAAATTTTTCACTTTTTAGATCACTGTATATAAAATAACCAAGTGGGAAGACAAGAAATAAATTTCAGGTATGTATTTATTTATTTAGCTACAACTACAGTGAAAATTATGATGAGGATGAAACCAATGTCCTAAGATCCTTCCAAACACCATGCACCATTCTCACACGGAAAAAGAGCTCTGTTCAATGGTTAAATTGAGACTAAAACTTCAGCATTTAGGGTCAGACCCTGCTAGTCTTCAGCACAGCTTCTTGCTGATTGTATGGCAAGAGGCTTGGAGTCTCTGAGGAGGTCAAATATCTTGTCCTTCTGCAAGAGGAGGTAAAAGTCCAGAAATCTTTATTTTTGGTGTATCTGTGATTCCCAAAATGTGTAGCTTCTCAGGCAAAAATGAGGCCAGGAATATGGGCCCATTCCCAAGTACTCGTGGGACTCCTGCTCTCCGTCTGGTAACTTTTCAGTTGTTCCAGGCTGCAAGGACAGAACTGGACAACTAAATCTGGAGGTCTGAACTGTGCAGGATTCTTCAAAAACATCAATCCACTGCCTCATCTCATCATTGTAAAGCAAATCTTATTTTCTGTAAATGATGAACACCCATGGAAGCTATTGACCCCAATGAAAACTCGGATTGAGACAATATTTGGTATCTCAAGTTTGGCATCTAAAATAATGATATTGAAATTAAGAACCCTGAATTAGTAGGCACGTGTCCAAACATTTGGCCTAAGGATCAGTATTTCGTGGTTTTTGATATACTAACTTATTTTGGCAAGTATTTTACAGCCCTTGGTTGAATGGAACTTTATAAACAAGAAGTGTATGCTATTAAATAGACAAGGGAGAAAATAATTTTCACTCAAATATGAGAAATTATCTAAGAGAACAAAAATGAAGGAAAAATTTTAACAAAGTATTTGCATATGTTTACGAGGAAGGCACAGTAAGTCAAATATATATGCCAGTAAACTCAAAAACTACCATTAAATAGAGGAGCATACACTTCTCAATGAACTCATGTGATGAAAAACTGAGGGAAATCTGTTAGTATTATTCAGACAGGCCACAGAAAAGAAATAAATATGCATCCTATGACTGTTAAAGCATCCCAAAGCAACAGTTTTCCTCTTCATATGGATGTCACTCAGAAATATGTACAGGACATGCAATAGTTGCAGGACACACTAATCACCCTGGAACAAATAAAACTGGAGAGACATTGCTGTGAATCTATACCAGAATAAAGAAACTTTTTTCATGTTCACTGCTTCAAAACAGATGGAAGTTGTTGACTCACCTAAATTCCTTCTCTTCACAGTGTGTTGCACAGAAGACTGTACTGATATTTTTCTAGGAAAAGAATGTTGCAATATACAATAGCGGTCAAAGTGGATCGATCAGGTCATTTGTGACTCAGGTGCTAACAGCTAACTGTTATGCTCTTTATGAAAGTTTCCAAGCAAATAAAAAAGAAAAAGGATAATTATTTTTCATGAGTTTTTTTTCAGAGACTCTTCAAGTCAAATTGAATTTTAAAGCAGGTTTATTGCCATAAAGATTTAGAGAGGTCAGTTCAGAATAAGCCTAATTATAATGAATTAATATAGGATCTAGCAAATGTTGTGGGCCTTGTTTGCAGCAGTGCTGTAGAAGAGCATAACTGTTTCAGTGAGTCATGAGCACAGAAGTGGATTTTTGCATAATGGACCATAGCACACAGTGAGAGAGAGATTTGGAGAACATCTGTATTTACAGTCTAGAAATTGTGGTGACTGGTATGTGGTTGCTGCTGATTGTGCATAATCAGACAAAGAGCAGTGGAGGGTATCTAACCTTAATGTTTCTCCTGGCTGGAACACTTGAAACAGGAAGCAAGGTAATCAGAGATGAAAGGACCCCCTTCTCTTACCCATCTGCAATTACAGGGTTTGAAGACAGCAGAAATTGCTTATGAGGAGGAAAAGACTGAAGCAAGGAAAGGGAGAGCTAGAACATACCAAGAGTGACAAGGGTCAGAAAAGCAATGCTGGAAGACCAGAGACCTCCCAAAGAAGGTTTCAGAGTGCTGAAGAAACAAATTTGGGAAATAGATAGCCCTCAGATCTGTGTATTTTATATAAACTACTCAGGGAAGACATCTACATGTGTTTATTGCTCAAAATATGTGTTGTAATCAGGAAAGCCGACACCTTACTGGTGAGTTTCAAAGGTGTCAATTTAAGTTACAGGCAAATCCAGAGAATAGAATAGGTTTCAGGGCCAAGGATTGCAGGACCATACAGTCTTATATCCGAGAAGGCAAAACCTACCTTGGGTGGTAAACTGAACTGTACTCTTCTGAGATCCAGAAGCAACTTGGACATATAGATATGTGGACTGAGACACAACACAACACAATTGTCAGGGCACAGTCAGCAAGACCTTATCACTAAGGATGGACTGGAGGCACCATCAGATCTTTCTGTATCCATTTAACAATCTGGAGGCCTCTACTCCTCCACCTATGGCCTCATGAATTACTGTGTTAAATGCTTCTGAGGAATCTGGTGGTAGTTCTAGCATTGCAAATTGGCTGTTGGCCACCATCACAGGGGAAGTCAGCCATAAGTGCTGCTGCACTTACTTCCATATCACGTTTGGGTCTAAACTTTGCTTACGTATTCTACACTGCCACAGTTTTACAGCACTTTATTAAGAGGAAACTTAATTCTTGGTGCCTGTCCCACGATTATTAGAAATTGCTGTGCTCATTATTCAAATTTTCAGATTCATTGTATTTTTCAGTTTCTCTTTGTCCTCATTCATTTACCTTCTCCTTCTCCCTTACTCAGTGCTGCCAAGTACCTTTGCTTCTTGTTGGATAAGTAAGCAGAACCAGAAGCCAAACAAGGCTCACAAGGGCCTGGGAAGCTCAGTTGCCTCCCTCTAACCTCAAAAAAGTCACTTAACACACACATCCCTTCTCAGAAGAGAACTGATGTTTTCTTACAATTTGGAAACTAATAGCAAAGTCTGTCCAGCTGCAGCTTTACCCCAGGCCACCTCCAAACATTACATGGCTATTTGAATGATCAAAACAAAAGCAAAATAAATTACAAGCAAGAATCATCTCTGCCCTATTGAGAACTTTGGTTAAAAATTGGAAGTCCTTGTGTTTAGTGATGTTTCAGGCATGCCTGCAACAATAGAGTTGGAAGCACTTTCTGATCTAAACCCAAAGGCATAGTTGTCCTGTCAAACAGTAGGGCACTTTCTGTTTGGTTTTGGTTAAAAAAAATATTGTCTATATATATTACGGTTAGCAATATGATATACTTTTTCTTAAGTGTATTATTCCATACTTATTTAGCAAGGCCAAAATCCTCATTTAGCTGAAAGAGAAAAGTAGGCTCGTTTCCTTTTCTGCTAAAGGGGACTGATGAGTGCTTATGCTGAAAACACCAATAAATCTTCAGTTCTTTCTTTGCAGTTCCTTATGCTCTGTTTCCCCAAGGTTCTGGTTTTACAGTACAAGAGGAGTGCATGGGGTCCTTAAACAACTCTAAATGCTTTTACAGTTTGAAGCTGTGGGTAATATTTTTTTGGCTTCCTTCCCTCAACCAATTTCTTTCAAACATAGTGAAAAGATTGCATGTTGTTCCTTCCTTTAGCAAGGCTGTTTACAGGGCCTGCTGTTAATTCATAGTGGCAAAGCATTTCCCTTTTGTTCTTCCACAACTCTAAGCTCGAGAGACCATTGAAAGTGCTGCAGAAAGAGTGATTTAATCCACTCCAATTTACAACACAGCTAAGTTATCGCAGATTGAGGAACTCCCATGTGTTTCCGCTCTAAGTTCCCCTGAATGCTCTCCTACCAAAGCCTTCCAAAAACCAGGTGAAACATTTAAACATTTCCATGGGGATAACTGGTTTCTGCAGTCATGTGAAATGGGAAGGTGTCACACTTAAACAGTCAATGTTCAGTGATCTATCAGTAGTGTGAAGTATCACAGAATCATAGAATTGTTATGGCTGGAAGAGACCTTCTATATCATCCAATCTAACCATCTACCCAGCACCACCATAACAACCCCTAAAACACTAAACCATATCACTCAGTGCCTCATCCAGGTGCTTCTTGAATACCTCCATGGAAACCTCCTGTTTATGAGGTTTGAACAAAAAACATTCTCTTGGATAGACTAGGGTTCTCCAACCTCCTGCTTGCTTTTGTCTTCCTAAGGCAAGATCAGGCATTGGCTTGGACCAGGTCTTCGGCAAACAGTTGGTCAGTGCATGAGGGGATAATTTGTGTGTCTTGATGGCTGCTGAACACCTCAGCCTGTCTTCATGATCCCTCTTCTAGGAAATGTATAGAATTATATGGGATTTATAATATGTGGGAGTCATATAGGATTTTAGGAAATTGAGGAATCGTTGCACTGAGCCTTGCCACAGTTGCATGTCCACTGACAATAAAAACATACAATGTCAACCAAGTAGCAGATAGAAATAGGAGTTTCACTCCCAGCATGAGTTTGGTTACTTTCACACCTTCTCCTGCAGAAAACTCAGGGGCAGAGGCAGCTATTGTCAGATGCCAGATATGTCCCATCTTATGACCTGGGCTCAGAAACCTGAAGTCCCACATCCTCCCCCTAGCGATACACACACCAAGCATACCTGGTCTGTCAAACTCCCTTTTACTTCAAGAGCATGCTTGCAAGTTGTAGACTGGCACCAGGTACGTACTGAGGGATAGCACTTCATGGCTGCTTTTGTACCACAATATTTAGTCACACAGCATGTTTTTGTTTATAGTTGCAAAGTTTACAATTGCACCATATGGAGCAGATTTTGTTTTACTTCAGTTTATCATCAGGAATCAGCTTCTCGGCACTGAGCCCAGCTGATTTCATATTCTGGTGGTTTAAGGGAAGCAATGTAGGATACACTGTCTGTATATTCAAGCTCTTTAATCGACATAAACAAACAGAAAAACATTGTCTAGCATGAGTGGATGTTTACTCAGCCCTGCAGAATGGCAAAGCATATCACTATAAAAACTACACTATAAAAATAATCTAAGTTGTGATTGTTCTGAGGCATCCTGCTGCACTTACACAGCGCAAGATAGAGTTATCTTTATTTAAGCAGCAATTCAAAACATGAATTCAAGATTGACTGAAAAATATGAGACAAATTGTGTAAATGAAAAATCCAGCAGAGTCAACAGAGGCCTGTAAAGTGAATTTTTCATTCCAGAGGCAATATTAATTTGCTTTTCACCTCCAAGGGCTCTAATGGTACCTGTATTACCTGCAAATGACCTTAATACTCCAGAAACATTAACCAGACACAACAACTTGTGGCCAACCTCACTCGATATTCCAGCTTCCATCGTGGTCAAGGCCAGGTATTTTGGATGAAGATGCCAAACACAGACCGCACACAGACCTCTAACTCCTCCTGTTTATTCCCCATGCTGCATGCATTGGTGTACAGGCATTTCAGGTTACACAGCATTGCTGCATCTGGTAGCTGGACCAGTCAATTTGTACCACTTAAAGCACTCCACCAAGGACTATGTTGTGACCTGAGCCTTGGCTTCTTTGCTTTCTTCTGGTTTGAGGACTCCCTGTGGCATAGAAATTGCACAGGATCCATTACTCACTGACAAATGGCAAAAAACAAATTGCCACTGTATATTTAAAGGACTCTGGTGAATATGAAAGATAACCATAAGGTAGTGTTGGTGTGACTGGCTGCTGCAGGGGCTTCAACAGATTGCTGTAAAAAATTAGTTTGCTTTTATGAAATTGTTTTTAAAGAGCTGTCCTCTCTCCCTAGGCAGGCTAATGATTTGAATTTTAAAAGGTGCAAAGTACTTAGTCTAACTACCTGACTATCTCATCAATGTTAAAATACTTGTAATGAATAATAGTACATAGTGATTTATTCCTTCTTATTCTTCTGAGTATGAGAGTAATAGAAACCAGGCAAATAACTGGGGAATTCTGATGAACTAAAGTCACTGGAATGGAAAAAGTTCTTTGCTCTTTAACTCTCAGAGGGCCTTCAGAGGAGCTCTTTTCTAAAGAATACCTCCTCTTAAAGCCATAAAAAGGACTGTGAGGTTCTAGAAGTTACAGTGTTTTTGTGATCTATCACCATTGCACTGGTATGTCCTTCCTGAGGGAAACTTAGTCCTTCTAGAAAGGATCAGAAGTAGATGTACAGGCAACTGTCTTGCAACTTATCCCAGTATGTTATGGAATTTCATTCACTATTCTGGGCTGAACACCTCCTTACTTTTTCTGCTAAAACAAATTCAGTTAAAAATAAACATTTATAATAAAGAACTCAAATTCAACTAATGCAGTTGGGTTTTCCCACCTATTGTGGTTTTTTTCCCTCTGATTTTTAAAGGTATGAATGGTTTAAGAAGTGAAACAGAAGCCATGAGAATCAGACAAGAACATCACTGTTGTAGTGATTCAGCATTTTAATGGTCAGCTGGTATTCACAGATCTATGGTTCAAGAGGCATCTGGATGTGGCGCTGAGTGATATGGTTTAGTGGTGATGTAGGTGGGCGGTTGAACTGGATGATCTTGAAGGTCTCTTCCAACCTTGATGATTCTATGATTCTATGATTCAAAGAGAAAGCATTCTGAGAAATTTAGATAGGGACTTTCTGCACCCTCTTTTCCAGGGTAAGCAGCTGTACACCAGTTTTCCTAAGCACGACATGAACAGCTTTGAAGAAAAATTAACACAATATGCTTTTCCTGGGACAAAGGACATTATATTTTCTAAAAAACAGCTGTTTCAGCAGAGGAGGTTGTTCACGTTTGGTATGACAGGATCTGACAAGCTTATATTTCCATCAAACATTCTAAAGCTGTTAGTGTCTCCTCAGTCCACTTTCAGTTCCCACCAGTGATTTCTGGAAAACACCCAATGATCCAACATCCAAATTCCGCATCAAGAAAACAAATTGTATATATGAGCTTCACATCAGTTTCACTAAAATACTTTTCCCCCATGTACAAAGCTTTGTTTATGAGACAATAAATCTGTGGTCAAGACTTTTGGTACTATGTACAGAATCATATTTCATACTAACTAGAAACCAATGTAGTGAAAATATGCAGTTATTGTAGGCTAAATGCAGTTTTATTTTTCCACTAATTTCTCCCCTGTACAAAACTTTTTTACTTTTTTTTTAAATAAAGTTTTGATCACAGTGCTATGATACCACACTTCATAGTATATAAGGTGAAATGTCACTATTAAAGATGGAATATATTCCATATTAGGGATATGAAATACAGCAATCACATTAGCTATGGGCCCTTCTAAGATTGGGGCAGCCATCTGTATCTTAAAGGGCACCTTCAGGGCATCCTGTGAAATGCAAACCAGAGACTGATTATTTAGGAAAGGGTTGATTTTAAGTGAAATATTTTTGAAATCTGACTTTTGAAGGAAAAAGTATCTTTTGATCAACCCGAATTTAATATTTATTGTTAAAGAAGAGATCTGTTTTAGTTTCAATCCTACATTATTTAACCTACAATGGAATTAATATTTTTATCACATTTTGGATATCTCTTTTTACTTTTTAGAGTTTTAAAAAGTAAAAATCCATTAAAAAAATAGATTAAAAAGGTTTGTCTGAAAAATTTTATTTAATCATCTTGTTCTCAGAATTTGTTTTCTTTGACCATTTACTTTTTGACAAAATTATTTGTTGGGCTCAACAGGAACTTACAACTTGTCTCAACCAATTCAAATGTGCATTAGTTAGCCATTAAAATATTAAAATTATTTCATCATATCCAACCTATAGTTCTACTTGTCCCAAGTAGTGTCTAGCAAAAATACCTCTGGTAATACCCTAAATTACTTCAGAAGTGGCTTTAGGAGGACACTGAGTCCTGGAGTGTCAAAGGAAGGTCAACACCTGTACCTACCAACTCACTGTGTAAGCCACATCAGCTTCTCAAACAAATTAAATCTCTGTGTATTTCAGCAATTAAAACAGCATTTTTGTAAAGTGTACTCTGGGTGACTTTAAACCGATAAACAGTAATTCATCATATACAATAAACAAATCAAACAATTAAATACCCACCAAACCACTAAGGCTTGGAGGCAATTTTATATATTCATGGCTGGTGAATACAACAGCAATCAGGGTGTGTTTTCTGCAAACTAACATGGAATGCTTCCCAAAAATAAACTATATTAGAGGACTGTGCAACACCAAGACAATAATAAAAAGCAACTTAAATCTATACAACACTAAAAGGATTTCAAAGTGCCCTTGAAAACATTACAGATGTGACAACCAGCATTTCTTTTCTCTGCCGCTGTGTTGTCTAGAAAAATGACTATGTCTCAGCTAGCTGTTTGTCTCCACATAAAAAACCCTCCATATTTTTGCTATTCACACAAGAAAAAGCTTATTTTGAAGTCCACAATTTCCTTGCCAGTTGTGGTTTTCCACCCTCTCACAACTTCAGCCAATTTCTACATATTCCCAATTCATCACTGGAAAGAGAAGAAGCTGAATAATATTATTACACAAAACATTTTGAAGGCACAAACACCCCCAAAACTTGTGTACAGTTTCTTTAAAGATGCCAAAAACAAGACTATGGACCCTTTTAGGCACATTTTCTTCGCACAAGTTAAATAAGTTTGTGCTACTGCTCGTCTGTCATGGTAATGTGGGGGCTGCTGAACACATCTACTCTCTGCTTATCATGGAAATATTCTGCAATGTAATAAGGTTTTCAAAAAAACACAGAGCCCAGATTTTCTATCCCTAACAAATTTTAAAGTTATACATTTAGATGATGAGATTTTGGTATTATGTTGAACTTCACCAAATAATAAAAAACTGCCACATGTTCTTTTCAGTCTGTAGGACTGCTAGCTCTGTATGTCAGCATTGTTTTGTTTGTCCAGTGAAGGAGGGAGTGAAAATTGTGAGAAACAATTTTCGGGCATTACCAGCTTTGGTCTCAGCATGTAACCTTAACAAAGCAGGAGAGCAGCTAGTTATTTAGCATACTTAAGCCATCATGGGTTGCACTAAAATATTTAAATTCTTATGGAGCAGGCAGAGCTGCACCTGGTTGACAGCCATATATTGGTCTATATGAAATTGTTGGCACGTGGTAAATTATAGGCTTCTATAGGGCACATGTGTTAAATTTTAGCCCTGAGAGGCTTGTTAAGAGTGTTACAGCCATAAAGAGCCCCTTAAAATAATAGGCTTTTATATTCATTGACTTTTGCAAGTACCACAGATTGCATCTTGACCAGTTCTGTCCTGGGGATATAAACATTAGAAGCAAGGAACAAAGATGAGAAAAATTTCATTTAAGCCAGCTACACCTAAATACATATATTGTTGCATCTTTTATTGTTGCTTAGGGTAAAATGGACTAATTATTAATTTAACCACATCTATAAAAATCATACACAGAGATGTTCACAAATTTAAAGAATATATCTGCATTCAGTAATAGTGAATTCATTTTTACTCTGAAAATCCAGCAATCTTCTATTTGAAATGTGCAGCTAATGGAGCTGATCTGACTTTTCACTGCTATCTTTGTATGTCTATAGATTGAAATCTGGTGCTGATTTGTAAACAGAAAAAATCTAAGACACTCATAGCAGAGCTCAACAGACTGCTCTGAGTAGATGGGCTTGAACTCTAAAGTTTGGAGGCATGTGAAATCTTCCTCAAAGTCCTAGTTGCAGCAAGATCTCTCTTAATCTCAAACAACTCCACCACTAGTTGCCTCCTTTGGGTACTTCCATTTACCAAGAGAACCTTTTTCAGCCTTTGCACAGTGATAAATGCAGCCCAGTGCATTCCAAGAGCTAAACTGTTAAACATGACACAAAATAGCCATTAGATATTTACGCGACAGAAGTTTCATTAATTCAGGGGAAAATGCTTCATGGAGGCTATAGAAATTGAGGTATCCTGGAGAAAGTATATAGGTAAAAGAGGAAGACTGATAAGGTGGACAGAGGTTCTGAATGTTGGGCAAAATGTGACTTTTTATCAGGATTTTTTATGGCATATTCTGCAGCAAATTATACGGGAGGAAATTTGAAAGAGCATGTCTACATAAAGTTTATGTCCAAAGGTTGTCAATAAGTTAGTGCAGTAGAGACATCACAAGAGGTCTCTGAGTTTAGAAGGAATGTATTCAGTGGGAGTGCAGCACTGCTTTTGCAACCTACCTTTCCAAACCAGCTGAGTGACTTCGTCACAGACTATGCACAAAGTTTCCCAACAAAGCCACAGCAGAGAGTATCACAGTAATTTGAAATGGTTCAAATAACAGCTAGTATCATTATTGTCCATGCTGAATATTTGTTATGGAATGCTTGTTTAATCAACATCCTTTGTATCATTTGCAGAGAGAAAAATACCAAATGTAGATGGTGGCATAGTATGCCCATCAGAGGTTACATTTTGACCATCACTACAGTCAATGGCAGTAAGTCTTTTTTTTAATATCTGCTTCCCATTCTACCAAATGAATCCTAGAAATAGTATTGTCAGAAGAAATAAGGTATAACTCATTGATACAAATTTTTATAACATTGTATCAATGAGGTATCAACTTTGTCCCAGACTGTTACTTAACTTTTAGATAGCTGAAGTTAGACTAGGTGGAACTAATCTCCAGATCCTCTTATGATCCCTGGGTTGAGAAAGGCAGCTGTACATGTAAATCCTGACACAGAAACCAGTCCTAGTGTGGTTTGAATTACACTTCTACTGACTGGAGAGGGATTTGCTTTACTGGTTTAAATAGCTCAGCCTTTAGAGAGTTCATGTTTAGTGAGACAAAGCAAATCCATAATTAAGCCACTCAGAAATGTAATGTAGATCCACTTACATTGTAGTTCAATATTGGGTCCTGGGTTTGCATATTTTGCTTTCCTTGATTCTTTTATGGGAAAATAGTTACATTTCTTTAACCTTTTTCATTATAGAAGGCACGGCTATCTTGAAGCCAACTATCAGAGACATCTAAGTTTAAGACTCAGCTATTAGTCTGAACAGTTCACACCCTGGAAAAGAAACAGTCCAACTCTCCATCACAACCCCAAGGCAACTCCATGGGAAAAGTAGTCATAGGTGTGACCACAGGTATTTTATGAAATCTGCATGTTCCTCACAAGCATGTCCACACTGAAGAAACCTGCCACTTTTTTATATATTTAAAGTAACAAATTATTCAGATACAAACAAGTCTTGGGTAAGAAGAGAAGAAGGGGACCCAGAGATCCTTTACTGTTCTCTCGAATTCCGCTCCTTGCAGAGAACATTTGTCCATGTAATGTATCAGTCAGCATATATTATACGGTCAACATTTTTTACATAGCTGGAAGCAAGAATGAAGCTATAACACTGAAGTGACTGCCCGCAAGAAGTGGGTAGCATCTCTTCAAGGAATTGAAACAGAACATTTTCTTCCCCTGCAAACGAGGTGAGGATTCCTCAGCACTGCATAATAGTTGAACAAAGTTTTTCCTTATAATGAACCATTCATTTGGATTTCACAATATCTCATCACTTCAGCCGCAGCTGGTGACCATGCCAGGAGTACTTCTCACATATCATTTGCAATGTTTTCTTTCCAATTACTGCAGGGGGTGAAGGGGAGAGAAGCATGTGGGACAGAGCTGTAGTTCCTAGTGAAGATTTTACAGTGAAATTCTTTTTTCATAACAGCGCTACTCAGAACTGCACTGTTGGAGTGCTAGCGAGAATTACACACTGAACAACACTTTTGTCCTGTTATTAGTGGTCCTGCCAGTGTTTGGAGGACATGATGGTGTGTTATAACAGTGCTTCTTGCAACACCAAACATTAACATTAACACTTCGTGCGTATGTGTAAGAATAGTCCAACTGTGTCATAGCAAAGGTCTTCCTAGATTGCTATTTTGTCCCCTAGAGTGACCAAAACAAAAGGGACATGACAAGTTTAAAATTATTATTCTTTCAGAAGACACTTTTAGCTCCCAGCAATTAGGGGTTTTTTGACACCCTTAGCCAAACATTTCAGCCAGACTATTATTGTTAACAGCTTCAAGGACTGCTTTTAAACTAATTTCTCTCTTTGGCTCCAGCAATATCCTAACCCACACTTCGAGATTTTATTCATACACTGAGTAGAAAAAAAAGAAAAAAGAATGACGGCCTTGCACATTTTTTTAAGTAAGTATCAGATGCAATATTACTCCATGAGGGTAAAGTTTACCAATCAGGCTGTTTAAATTTCCATTCTGGTTCAGTGGCTGCTTCATGACTTCTAAGAGCCTTTGACCGGCTACATAACACTTTCTGGGATGGATTACTCAGCAGAAGATAAAAAAAATTTCATATCTGTTTGAAACATTAGCCATTATCTTGCCTCTAGCTACAAAAAATCCTCATCAGCCAACTTTTAATGTAATGTTTTGACCTTTACAAACACAGCCTCAAAATGCTGATTTGTGCAACATGCTAACAAAGGGATGGCCATAAGTGCAAAGATTATTTCTGTAACAAAGAACTACCAGTCAGTATCCTCATAATACAACAGGATATTTTACTTACTATAAGTTTGTTCCTTTTTCAACAGCAAAGGTTGAGGGCAGGCTGGACTACAGTCACCATGTGATTGTGCAGTGCTCCCTCTCAAAAGGACAGAGCAAATAAAGAAAAAAGGATCTTCTCTAGAGAGGTGATTTTGGCCTGCTTGGAAGAATCTCATGGGAGGTGGCCCAGAAGAGTGGTTGATTTTCATAGAATCATAGAATCACAGAATGGTTTGGGTTTGAAGGCACCTTAAAGATCATCTAGTTCCAGCCCCCTGCTATGGGCAGGGACACCTCCCAACAGATCAGGTTACTCAAAGCCCCATTCAACCTGGCCTTGAACACTGTCAGGGAGAGGGCAGCCACAACTTCTCTGGGCAACCTGGACCAGTGTCTCACCACCCTTCCTAGTATCCAATCTAAATCTACCTTCCTTTAGTTTGAACCCACTCCCCCTTGTCCTGTCACTCCATGCCCTTGTAAAAAGTCCCTCTCCAGCTTTCCTGTAGGCCCTTCAAATACTGGAAGGCTACTATTAGGTGTCTCCATAGCCTTCTCCAGACTGAACAACCCCAACACTCTCAGTCTCTTTTCATAGGGGAGGTGTTCCAGACCCCTGATCATTTTCATGGCCCTCCTCTGGCCTCTCTCCAAGACCTCCATGCCCATTGGGGACTCCAGAACTGGACACAGTAATCCAGATGGGATTTCAGAAGAGCGGAGTAGAACAGGAGATTCACCTCCCCTCGCCTGCTGGTAACGTTTCTTTTAATGCAGCCGAGGATACTGTTGGCTTTCTGGACTGCAAGCACACATTGCTAGCTCATGTTGAGCTTCTCATTAGCCAGCATCCCCAAGTCCTTCTCCTTAGGGCTCTTCTCAATCTATTCTCCACACAGCCTATATCTGTGCGTAGGATTGCCCCAACCCACGTGCAGGGCTTACACTTGGCCCTGTTGAACTTCATGTGGTTTGCATGGCCCCATCTCCCAAACCTGTCAAGGTCCATCTGAATGGCTTCCCTTCCCTCCGGGGTGTTGACCACGCCACACAGCTTGGTGTTGTCAGCAAAATTCCTGATGATGCACCTGATGCCACCATCCATGTCACCAACAAAGACATTAGAGAGCACCAGTCCCAATACCAACCCCTGAGGAATGCCACTCATCACTGATTTCCACATGGATATTGAGCCGTTTACCACAACTCTTTGAATGCAATCATCCGGTCAATTCCTTATCCACCAAGTGGTTCATCTCTCAAGTCCATGCCTCTCTAATTTAGAGACAAGGATGTTGTGTGGGATGGTATCAAATGCTATACACAAGTCCAGGTAGATGACAACAGTTGCTCTTTCCTTATCCACCAACCTTGTAACACCATCATAGAAGGCCACTAAATTTGTCAGGCACCATTTACCCTTAGTGAAGCCACAATTGTTGTCACCAATCACCTCCTTATTTTCCATGTGCCTTGTCATAGTTTCCAGGACGATCTGCTCCATGATCTTACCAGGCACAGAGGTGAGACTGACTGGCCTGTAGTTCCCCAGATCTTCTTTCTTTCCTTTTTTAAAAACGGGGGTTATGTTTCCCCTTTTCCAGTCATTGGGAACTTCACCAACCTGCCATGACTTCTCAGATGTGATGGATAGTGGCTTAGCAACTTCATCCACCAGTTCCCTCAGGATCCACAGATGTATCTCATCAAGTCCCATGGACTTGTGAACATTCAAGTTCCTAAGGTGGTCTCACACCTGATCTAACCCTACCATGGGTGATTCTTCTTCTTTCTCCCAGTCCCTATGTTTGCCTTCTGTGACTTGGGCGGTGTAGTCTGAGCACTCACTGGAGAAAACTGATGAAAAGGAGTCACTGAGTACCTCAGCCTTCCCCATATCCTGGGTGACCAGGTCTCCCATTTCCTTCCAGAGGATCACCTCCTCCAAGCTCAAGAAATGTCAATCTGGCTGTGCAGGAGTTATGCAAAGGTGACAGGAGGCCACTATAGATGAACAAGGAGCATATGACAAAACTCAGATGTAAAAAGGAAGCATGCAGGAGGTGGAAGCAGGATCAAGTCACTCAGGAGGAATACAAAGACGCTGTCTGAGTATGCAGGGATCAGATCAGAAATGCCAAAGACCACCTGGAGTTGAATCTGGTGAAGGACATGTAAGGCAATGAGAAGAGCTTCTACAGGTACATCAGCAGCAAAAGAAAGACTAGAGAAAACATGGGCACACTGCTGAACAGGGCAGGGGACCTGGTGACAAAAGACACAGAAAAGATCAAGCTGCTCAATATCGTCTGTGCCTTGGTCTTTATTTGCAAGGCTGTCCTTCATGAATACTAGTCCCCTTACACCAGTGGAAAATCCAGAGTATACTCCTTAGCTAACTCAGTGATAAACCATTTTACAATTTATTGGAGATCCCAAGAAATTTGAGCTTGATTCTGCTGCCTACACATGAGGTGCTCAAGACAAACTGCCAGATTTTCAGCTGCCAGTCCAGAAGGCCACAGATCTCCTATAGGTCCTGTGTTATACTAACCACCTTGTCTGGATATCTCAGATAACATGAGAAGTCTCAAATGGAGTTGGGACCCCATGTTTAAACAATGAAGATATTAAGGTGAGATTTTCTTAGTCTCCATTGATCATGTCAAATAGACATCAATGTTTGGCTTGGCATGATTTGTCCACACAGACATCTACATGTAGTCCCCTAAACATAGCTGGCAGTGTTTGGAGCTGAATCCTATGTATCTGGTTTCTGTGGAGAGAAGTAAGTTTCCACCATGCCTAACGTGGCACTACAAGGTATCTCACTTGGTCTTTAGGAAGGTCTGGATCTTCTCTGTGTTGTGTGATATCAACAGTGACAGGTCAAGACCTTGGTTATCCTAAAAACATTAAATGTCATCAATCACAAATTACAACCTGAAAAATAATTCAGCACTTGAAGCTGTCTTAGAATCATAGAACCATAGAGTTTGGAAGAGACCTTCAAGATCATCCAGTCCAACCACATACCTACATCACCACTAAACCATATCACTCAGCACCATATCCAGACGCATCTTGAACACTTCTAGGGACAGTGACTCCGCTGCCCTGGGCAACCTATTCCAATACCTAATCACCCTTACAGTCAAGAAATTTTTCCTAATGTCCAATCTGAACCTCCCCTGCTGCAATTTAAAGCCGTTTCCTCTCGTCCTTTCACTATGGGCAGAGCAGAAGAGACCAATCCCCACCTCAATACAGTCTCCTTTTAGGTAGTTGTAGACCGCGATGTCATCGTTTATTCACTTACTACTGTAAAAACAAAGATATGTTTGTTGTTTGTTTTCTTCATATACACCATCAATAAACATGTCATTAGCATTCAGTTGTCACCATAGTCACTGCTGCAGAATTCAGGATGAGTCTTTCATTTTAATGTTCATCATCAAACTTGTTTAATTTATAATTTAGCAGCCTTCATTATTGATAATAACAAGCAACATGTTTCCCTAAGATTTGCTATCTCTTCCTCACATAAGCAAAGCCAAAATGTCTGCTGGGTGTTTGTTTGAGTTTCATTTCATGTCATCACAGCAGATCAAGATAGCCACACAGCAGTTATTATGTGATGTTAGCACAAGCAGCCTCTCTGCTCAGATTTCTGTGACTTACTTTGAACATAGCTACATATAAAAAATAAAACCCAACCCTAAATAAACAGAGAATCTGAAGTCAACTGATTAGAGGACAGAGGGGTCCCAGAGCAAAGTTTCCATTTTTCCATTCTTAGGGCCTCCATTTCTCTATAAATAACAATGGTCTATACTCCACTCAGAAGGCAAAGTGTTCAAATCTTTAAATGTTAACAGTTTTTCAGTTATATCAGGCAGCATATTAACTGAATACTCAACACTAACTATACCCACTGTCATGGACTCATCTTGGATAAACTGTGGCTGAAGTTGGCTACTTGGCTTTCTTCAGGCTACATCAAGAAAGAAAGGCAGCTTCAGAGGACTCCTCTGAAGAGGAGAACCCCTGTCTCCTATACACTGTGTTTCTCAGCATGAGAAGGGTAAAACTCCCCCTCCTCAGTTAAGGAAGGACTCCATCTTCTAGAGAGCAGAGATTTATATGAGATGATGCTTATTCTTGCAGATCAAAGTCAACTGTGATGGGGTGAGCAGGATTTCACTCTAAACTAGATTCTGCTCTTAAAAATGCTGAGATGTTCTGCTTTCTAAAAAAAAAATACAAAAAATTGTAGTTATTTGTAGTTATTGTAGGCAACTTCCACTCCCAGAATAACTTTGTGATATGCAAAATCAATTTACCTATCAGGAGCATTTGATCTGCAGTTCTGCTTGCCTCTCAGACACCCTACTGTTATTTCACCTGTGTTGTGATGATAATTAATGGTCCATCTCCAGTTATAATCCATCTCTGTTGGAAGCTGTCTGTGTAATACGTAACACTTTCTACTCTAGTGCTTGGACTTGAAAAGTTCCACCCATGAAGAGATGCTTATCAAGACACTATCATGTTATAGCCCTCCCCTGTGCACCTGAGTGTCCCAGGTACACCACCTGTTCTCTTGATCATGTGAGGCAGGTTTGGCTGTGTGCCTACTGTGACATTCCAAATTTTCTTTCTTGTTGAAGTGGAGGCACACCTTTTTAAAATATATATATATATATATCAGTGCCTGTCTATATAGATATTAAGCCAAGAATTTATTTAGTGTTATGGAAATCTTAACAGTATAATTATAATATTATCATTAATGTAGAACTAATTATTACAGAAAACCAAAGAATAATAACATAGGTGGAATATTTAGATACATAAAAAGTCACAATAACAGTAATAATGCAGTTAAAATCATAATGCACAAACTTCCTAGTCTCCACCCCCTTTCCTGGTGCTATACTCACCCTTCTGCTCCTCTGCATGCTAAGGTGAGTGGTTTCACACTGATGTTGGCAGTAGTGTGATGTTGGAAGGAGTAGCCAGCATCTGGAGTCTTTTGCCAGGAGGAATAAGATGTTCATGTAGAGGGTTTGCTCTTCCGGTCTTCTTCTTTCTTCCTTTTTAACTCGTTTATTTTTTCCTTCAATTTAGTGTCATTTATACATGTTCGCTAACACACATTTCTGTCTTTCTCTTTCTTCATTGGTCTACTGCTCCAGATTACATCCACATTTACTACATAGAGTCCATTTACATATGCTAGGTACTATTATCTGTCTGTTACCCTGTCAAGCTCCAGATCTGCAGTGTCTCCATTTCTCAAGGTCTCTCATGTTATATCAGGCCTGTACTTCTCTACACTGTGTCATCATATTAGGGTCATAAATATCTCATTCTACCCAGAAAAAATTCTTGTTACTACTACTTATATAAAACTACAGTTGTACCACACTAAGATAAACAACAACACCTGGCCAATTAGACAAACTGTTGCCACTGCTGAACCAAGTCAAACAAAGCTATTGGCAGGTCAAGAAAAGTTTGGCCAGAGAAGACCTGACAAGTGTCCTGAGGCCTCTCAAAACTCAATATGAAGCTTATGGCCTGTTACTAACACTAGAAATACCATACTGCAGGGCTACACTGTTACACTCCTTCTGGCCTTTTAACTCCTTTTCCTCAAGATTCTCATTCCAAATCTGTTTCATAGATGGGTCAAGCATGAAAGAGAGAGAAGAGATGGGGAAATGTTCATATATTCTCAGACAGGTGTTCTAAATGACAAAGTCAAAATGAGGAGCTGTTTTCCTAGGAACTTTCTATTTTTTTCTAGGAACTTTTCTTTTAATCTACAGTTTTAACATTCATAAAATAAAGCTGACAATGAACTGACTTTTAATTTATTAACTGAAACATTTTCCTTGTTGAGAATTCCAAAGCTGATTATTTATTTTGAAAACCAGAGTCATGCCAACAAAAATTAGAAATGTTTCTTGGGTTTTGGTTAATTTATTTCAGTGAGAAAAGCGGTTCTCCCAACCAGCATTCAAGATGAGCAAAATCTCATCAATCCATGGCACCAAGCACAACCTGCCACCTGTTCTGCTGATAGCAAAAGATTCATCATAGTCAAGTGCAGTGAAGAACTGAATGGAGTTACAAGAGCCCTCATAAAAGTTTCAGAGATGACACCTTACAAATTACATCCATGAGCAAATGGAAGCTTCAGGGGCAAAAGTGGACAGCTCCTCTCCAGGGTTAGGACTCCTCTGGCACTCAGTATCAAAATTTCTTGAATTTGAAAGCAAAGATGAAAATTGATAATATAAAAACTTGCTGGAAAACCAAACAATAAATAGGGACTTGGCACAGAATATTGCATTGTAAACCCAGCTGTTTACTGGCAGCTATTACAAAACGTATTCTTCTTTCCTTTCTCCTTCCTCCTCCTCCTCCCTTTTATTTTGAGACTCAGAGAAGCAAAGAGTTTTCATACTTAGCTGGCTTTGTTTATTTACTGCCCTGGAGATATCTTACATTGCTCACAGCCAGTTGATGGGAAGTGAAAAGCAATATTACAGGGTAAATAATGAGGTTGACAGGACAACCATGCACTTTAGGGAAGAGTTTTGTTCATGGGTAGGTTTGTTTCAATCCCTAGAGAGCACTAAATGCATGACAGAAACAGAAGACGAAAACAAGAATGCTAAGAAAAGACAGGCAACAGACTAAGTTCTGATATGGATGGTAAAAGCATTACAAGTGAATGTTTGCTTCCCATATCTCCTAACTGTTTGACCCTGTCAACCATCTCCATGATCAACCTGGGACTCATTTCCACAAGACTCCATCAAGGCAAAAAGTTTGTCAAGGCCAAAGTGGGAGTGGACATTTATGTGGATTATGAGGTAAACCAGAATTACAGTATTAAAGAATTTATTAACATATCAAAAAATGAAATGTTTTCAAAAAGCCATCCATATTGTTTTGGTGCAGAAGGTAATCTCCCTGGGTGACTATTTAGGGTAACTTTATAGAAGTAATAATGTAGATATTTTTTGTATAACACTCTGAATGTTCTGTATCAGCTGTTACTGAGGAAAAAGACCTATTGCCTGTTTACTCCCATGCAGTTAAAGCAAATGCTTTTGAAACAGTTCACTAGAATTGAGGCCTCCTTACACAAAAGCCCTTCTTTATATTATTAAGCTGTTGTCCTTCAAAATTGGCCAATTGGAACCATTTTATCTACTGCGAATGATCCCCGGTTCTTGCTAATTCCTCACGACAAAAATTCAGAAGTGTTAACTGGTCCAGGCCAAACCTGATCAAACCAAACCTGCCCTAGTGCCAGGGATCCTTCTAAGAGTTAAACAGCCTGGGCCGGTTCCAGTGGCAGTGTTCATGCTTTGGCACTGTTTAGTTTATTCGAAGGGATTAGTATAACTACTATAATAGTATTATCTAGTAGAAGGGACCCAAGATGCTAGTCAGGCAATGGTCTTGTGGCACAGCACACCGGCACCTCATGTAGGAAAAGACACAAACTTTGCAGCCCCTCCCAAGTCTTTTCCTTTAAGATCTTCTTGAACAGCTATCCCAATGGAGGATACAGCTTGCCCTTATGTGTGTATGCTGAAAGAAAAAATGGCCCTCTTATAACAACTTTGCTCAACACTTCACATCTTAGATCTACTTCCAGTGAGAGCTTTTAAAATTACAAATATTGTCATTAATTGATAGAATATCTCATAGCTAAAATGCATAGTTTCAGAGATAGAAGATGGATTTAATATATCAGCATGTAGCTTGACATGATTAATATGTACCCTCAGTTGAATAAAAGTTATTTTCTTCCCTCCACCTTCATATATATTCAGTACACTGCTTGCAGCAGTTTTAAGTTCACCTTCATTAATTCAGTGACAACAGTTGGCATTTTTTTTATTTCAAAAGCAATGTATTCATCTCAGTTGCCTCATGCAGTAAAATACAAATCCAACTACAGATTATTAAATACATAACTAAGCTATTTAGCTTGTAACAGATTCATTAAAATATTTCATGTGTAGTCATTCATGCAATGTGGCCACTGGCACCAACTTGCTGCTAACCACTGCATTCTGAGGAACACGGGGGATTTCAAAATATGTACAAATACTTCTTCTTTTCCATTTACTGTAGCAAGTTTTCCCCTAAAGAGAGAAATTTGCTAGGATATGTAAAAATTTCATCACGCTGTGTTCTGACCATGCATGTTGTCCTTTATTTCCAAAAAACCATCTATATAGATTTCCTAAATTGGCTTCCATTTTGAGTAAATATCTGTCATCAGAATAGTAGAGCCATGGGCATAGCAAAATTTTTTACTTCGTTTCTGTGGAAAAATACAGATATATAAAAATTTGAAAACTATTCTAAATCAAAATGTTTTGCTGAAAATTAAATGCTCTGATTTGTTTTCTGGATATTTAAAATTACAGTTTTTCTTAACCGAGATAATTTTATAAAAGAAAATTGCAAAATATATTTTGCTGTTTTATCCCTTTTTCCCTTTTATTTCTTCCTGAAATTGTTCATGAGTTACCTCTGCATTTATGAAATTTTTTATCTCAAAATGGCATTTTCTGGTTATTAACCAAAACGGATTCAGGGAGAAGGGACATAATCTTTAGAGAGATCTCTGTTTCTTTTACTGTAGGCAGCCTACCAAAATTATGTGTCATCTTTTGAGTCAAATACAAAAGCACAAAAATAGGATGTGGGTCAAGGGGAGAAAAATCTGACTCCAGATATATTACAATTGACTTTTGTCTACATTGCCTCGACAGTTCAGCCCTGATGCTGCCAAGTACACTGCACAGCTCGTGTAATGTGATGCTATGTTGGTCTAAGTTTATGCTCAGACAATTGATTAGTAGTTGAGCATTGTAGGTTAAAAGGCAGCTTTTAGTGTGTATCAGCCAGTCAATGAGGGAACACAGCCAACAATAATAGGCAGTGTGACCTATGCTGGAGGAAAACAGGAAGCTACCAAGTGCAAGGATGTAAGAAAGGAAACTCCGTGACCTTTCCTAATGCTTCAATGTGAGGGTCTATAACTATACTACTAAGGGACATGTCCAGTTTGGTTTTTGATACCATAAACTTGTCTTTCCTAGAACCAAATTGAACTCTTAGTTGGGTGTTTTTCTCCTCTAACCATCTCTTCTCACATCTTTTCTAACAAAATACAGGTGATCAAGATCTTTGAGACTTCTACCCACCTTTTGATCTGGGATGAAGTTGCCCAGCAGGTCCAAACATTCTCTGGGGTGAAGTGACCATCAGTCATACAAATAGACCTCATGAATCATTTGCTTTCTTTCCTCGGCAAAAACACTGAATTAAAATCATGCAATATGATAATAGGAAAGGAAGAAGGATAATAGTGTCATTTTATAGGAAGGGATTTCATGATGGTGAGAACTGTCTAATTATCCAGATAAGCAGACCAACATTTTCAGTTTTTCACTTGTGAGTGATACCCCAGATGCTCATGTGGCAGGCAAGATGATCTCAAGGTACAAGAAATCTTGGAACAGTCACAAAGTATTTTGATCACTAGTAAGAAGGGTTTAAAGTCCAATCAGCTACCATCATTAATAGACAAGAAGACTTGTCATGGAGCAGAAACCACTGTATGTTACACAATCTGTGTGCAAAAGACTAGTTGGATATATCAAAGTGTAACGTGTTTGAAGAATAAGGGTTCTCTTGCGTAAGATCATTACTGTCTACACTATCACAATGTAGTTTTAATGGATAAAGAACCCATTAGCACATTAATAGTATCCCTAGACTGTGTGTAAACTAATTTTAAGCACATCTTTACAGGCAAATATTACCCATGTTCTTTTAAACAGGTATATTTGGTATACTTTTGCTTGTGTTCTAGGACAATGTCTCTCTCAAAGAAGAGACATTTTCTGATATTCTAGCAAGGTATAGAGTTGGGAACTCCTGCAAAAGTTTTTGTTTATTATATATTGTGTCTACCTATCTTAGGCACCTGTCTTGGGATAAGGTGCTTATCTTTATGAGTATCATTAGGGTGAGATCCTGGATGAATATCTTGGACTGAACTTCTAACTTAAACATCTACATATAAATGAGCAGAGTCACCTGTTCTGCCATACAACAAGTGCTGTATGCACTTACCATTTGTGTCTTTCTTTCCTTCTACATACTGGAAATGCTAATAAATATTTCCTTAATTTTCTTGAATGTTTTTACATTATTATAAAGAGATGTAGAAGATATTTCAAGCAAGGAGTAAGAACTCCTGAAAAGAATTGCCACAGTTTCTACTCATCAGTGATTTGCCCATTGTGAAAAAAAAAGAAGATTGCCCTGGCATATTTCATTTATCACTCAAAGAAAAATAGAAAGTACAGATATATCTAGGAACCTTCCTCAGCAGATGTGTGACCTCTAAGTCTGCAGCCACCGTAATAATGGATGGTGAATAAAGAATCCTTCAGGGGGACAGAGGTAGCCTATATCCCAGATCTCGGAGATTGTAAAGCATTAAGTGCCTTTTGTAAGGAGGCCAGCACATCGTTGGTTATCCCACCAATGAAGGGTATATTTGGATATTGGTACTAGTTAGAGGGCCATATCAATGAGGAAGAAGAAAGACACATGGCATGAACTGACATCCAGAGCAGGCTACATAAATAAAAACAGCTCTTCAACTCAGTGAGTAAAGAGCAGTCCGTTCATGTTCTGTAATGGAGATAGTACTCACGCATACCATCAGCAAAACTAAGATTACTTAAAATCGGCTTGGCTTCACTTCAAGTACTCAGACTACTGATGAAAATGGAGGATCCTTGTGGAATTGCTAAAACAACTGATGACTGTGAGGTTGCTTTAATAAGCACAATTCCTTGTACAGTTTACAATAAGCTAACTGCAGAGGCCACAGGGGTCTCTGTTCCTAAAGAAATAACAGAGAGGCCTTTGTAAATACACATGCAACACAAGCTGAATAAAATTACACCCATTGTGCTAGATGATTTTGTTACCCTGGATCTAGACAACTGCAAAGTTCATAACACAATGGAAGAGTCATTTTTAACTGGGCCTCTTCAGAGTCTGAACATGTTGCCTTTTCTAGGAATATGCTGGCAGTTACTACGTTGTCTTCTCTCTGTTCAGTTCCTGTGCTTCTTGTGTGTTTACTTTGGATATATATGGCCTGTTAGTAGTAATTCCAGGTTACTGCCTAATCTCTGAGAACTACTGATCAGATAGAGACAGTAAAATGCTCTGGTTACCTGGTAGTCATTTTTCTTTCTCTCTCACTTGTCAAATCTGTAAAATACTTACACCTCTTTAAAGCCCTCTAATTTCCAATAAAACACTCAGAAAGATTTACTGATAATCTAGGGACGTATACTTCCAGACTGGACAATCCTTGTGACCAGTCCTTTAGGTCTGGGACCAGAAATTACACATATATCCACAGTGTCCACATCACTGGTGCAACATCAATGCACATGGAGGCCACCTTCTGCCCAGGCGCCCATGCATGTCTGCAATACTACTGCAACTCCCAGAGCTATGGGTTACATCTGTGGGTAGTGGCAGACACCCCTGATTGGTTGGTCTTTGTCCTTATTTTGAAGATCTTCCCTGTCAAGCAGAAAAGTCAGGTACTTTCAGAAAAGAAATAACCAACAAAAACGAGAAGCAGAAGAAAAAGTGCCAAACTGTTGAAGTAACATCAAGCTTCTGGTAAGGAAAGCTTGCAGGAACACAGGCATTACCTGGTGATAAAAAGAACATATATCTAACCACAACGATGCCTAAAATCCTGGAATTCTAGCTGTAACAGTCATTGACTGTCATCAAAATGGAAATATATAGTATCCTCTTACGGGAGACTTGTTCCACACTACTAACAGAAAAACCTTTATTAACTTCTGTCAAATGTATATCAATGCCACAGTACTGAAATCTGAACATTTTGAGCATTTTCTGGAGCATGAATGGTAATTTCACATTAAGGACCAATGTAATCTAGGAAATTTCATAGATTTCTATCTCAAATTAATTTGTGTTTCTTCATTATTTATGAGAGTCCAATACAAGTATCTTGTTCCTTTATAGTATTATGCATTTTCTGCTTGTTTTTACAGGGGTCTTCCTATTTCATGAGTCTTTACTTACCCTTTAATGGGATGTTTAAATTACAGCTGGAGAGGATATGAAATGAGTGGGAGAGAACTGTAAAGACCATCTAGCATTACAATGAGGATTTGTGTTGTTTCTTCTACTTAAAATATGAAATAAAAAAAGATACATCTAAATCTATCATATTCTGTAGCTGAAAATACTGTGGGACTTTGCATCCCTGAATGCTACTCTAGAATGGACGATGATAGTCCATCTCTCTTCTAAGCCACCACAGTCTTTCACAATAACAGATGCTTTCCTCAGGGCTAGGAAAAAAAACGTAAGTGTTGGAGGTTTCTGATAAAGTAAAAGCACATGTACACCCTAGGATATATTTCAAAGCACATTTTAGTAATTTTCTATTAGGAAAGAAAGTCAACTCCATGTTTCTGTGCTGAGATAGATACCGTCCTTCAGTGAATGATTGAAAGGTAAGAGTAGTGTAGACCTGAAAGTCCATGAATCATTTCTGAAGCACCATTGAGCTGCAGTAGTCTAGACTGCTCTTAAATAACTCCAGGTAAGAAATATCTACAGATTTCCTAAGTAACAGATTCCTATGCATTGCGGTCCTTATAGTTATCTCTTCAGTACCATGTTTCCAGAAATATTTTCTGTTACAAATCACAGCCACTGAGTTCTTGTTCATCCCCTTAGAGACATAGAAAGCAAACAATCACAGTTCACTTTACGGAAGTATTATACATATTGCAAAACCATTATGCAACCTCCTTCAGTTCCCCCTATTTCAAATCAAACAAGCTTAGATATGTCCATTTTTCTTCACCCAATGTTTTTTTCTTAAAGCTGTTCTTTTTCTTGGGTCTCCCTGCCTACATTCACACTTTTTGGGCCCAATGTTGGAAGAGTTCTCCAGCCCAGGCTCACAGTCACCAAAAAGAGCAGAATCGTCACTTTCTGTGTTTTGGTAAAAAAACCACAACACTATGCACAGGCTTAATACTGGTTGGACTATCTGCAGCCATGCAGAGAAAGAAGAAGGAAAACCCTTAGGGGTATTCTGAAGAGAGCAAGGTGGATTTGGGCAAACATGAGTTCACTCTGCCTGTACTTCAGGCTGGCCAGGTGGGAGCTGTGGCCAAATAAGAGCCATTCTCCACCATAGAAAAACTTATGAGATCAAATCCGGAGTACTGTGTCCAGTTTTGGGGTCCCTTGCACAAGACAGATATTGTCTTACTAGAGCAAGGCCATTGCCCGTGGGGCCTGTGGGGCATGGGTTGTATGAGAAGGGGCTAAGAGAACCAGGTTTATTCAGTCCTAAGAAGACAAGGCTAGTCTTCTCCTTTGCAAATGCCTTCACCCAGGCATTATTGTCCTGAATCATTTTTGTTATTCCCCAGCCTAACCCACAACCTCTCTTTCAGAAGGTAACTGAGAGATCAGCAGCCCACATCTGCTGGCTTCATGTAATGTCTTAGCACCATTATCACAGTGAATGCAGGGCTCAGAGCACTGAAGGATACTCTCAGAGTCCTTGTGAATGAAACAAGGAAAGTCAGGCTTTATTTTGAAAATATCAAAACTAAACAGTTTCCAATTTTTTTATTTTTTATGTCAGAGGAAATCATAGTAAACTGGGGTTTTTTAATGGAAAAAATTACTCAGTTGTAAAACTTTATAAAGCTCTTCTGAAGACCATGAAAGAAACATTTTTATCCCCACCTGCACTCCACTCCACTACACTCTCTGGGCATGTAGGAAGAGAGCAGACTGAGGCATAGCACATGTGAGATGGTTTGTCTTGTTCACTGCTCCTTATGCCATAATTGCCTATAATTACCTCAAACGGTTAAGTAATTCCAGTTAGAGTAGCAGGTGTTATACATCCCTAGAAACTACTGCAATGGTAAATTCAGGTTCTTTAGTCATTAGTTGGGTTACTCTGAAGTTCCTTGATAAATTAGACTGTAATTGTTCCTTTGTTTGAATAAAACAACATGCACATCCACCAGAATTCCCAGATAAATATTGTAAGCTCATACGCCAGAGCTGAGAAGACCCAATTTCCATAATAATTATCCAGAATTAGCCCTGTGCTAGCAAACTATGTTCTATTCATCAATAAAAACAATGTATATTATAGTAGTAGTATATTGTTTTACTGATCTACATTCCAGACAGACTGAATAGGAACATGACATCAATGTACCTAAAGTAAAGTATTAATTAAGTAGAAAACCATTAAAACATCATAAAAGATGTCATTGACCTTTGTCAAAAATAGACTCAAAGCTTTCTTCAAGTCCTTTATTTTTCAAAGAGAATGGTTAATTTCAGGTATTTTAATCGTGGTTTAGAATATGCACTTGCACCACTGCCATAAACACCTAAATAGAGAGACAAGTGCTCACAAATCAAACAAGTCATATAAAACAAAATGTAAGTAACAAGTACCTCAATACAATCATAGTTAGACACAGAATGTGTATTTTATATATGTACAGTTATTTACAGCTTGTTTGAAATGAATAGAAGAAACCCTTCTGAATACTGTTACAGGCAAATATAAGCACTCTTCTAAAGGCAAAATAATCACTACACAGAAGTGCACATTGCTCATTGAATCTTCCTTTCTGCAAGCTCCTTTAGGTGCCTTCCTTCATGCTGCTTTTCTGCCTCCTCCCTTCTGCAAAAATAACAGCAAAAAAAATCATGGGAGGCAAAAATGGTAGATGTCTTACATTGAGTAACAGTCTGTCCTTCTCCTCTCCTGTCCTCAGCCTGTCCAGGCCAATGTGTTGTTCAGCTTCTTTATTATGGTCTTTTTTTGTGTCCGTGGTTTCACAAAATCCCCAGATGCTGACTCTGGTCTCTTAGGAGCCCTCTGAGGAGGCTCTCCAAAGGCAGCTATATAAGAAAGGTCTTTTTTTCCTGCTGTTTCACTGATATGATGGACAGCAAACCTGAGAATACTGACCAAAAATTAAAGCTGGTGCTTTAATGTCCCTGGCAGATTCATTTTCTCTCAGGGAGATAAAAGAACTAAATACATTTCCAAACCCTTGTCAAGGTCTTTATAGCCATGGTTATGCCTTCCAAATTGGTTTGGGTGGCTTACAAATCACTAAAGAATGATTAAAGAGGCAAGGTTCATAATTTAGATTTTTATTGCCTGTTCTTAGGGAAGTCGATATGATTTGTCTCCTCCACCACTTCCTCCCGCTCCAGCTTTAGTAGGCAAGGAGGGCTTCCTACTCAGCACAGAAATGTTTCTGGTTTAGAAAAATGAGCAATATTAATATCCACCAGTCATGCGATCTCTCTGAGATGCATTCATATCTTACGCTCATCAGACCTGATGTCTCAGCCTAGGTTGGGTCTTGTACAGGTGGCCAGCAATTGCCACCTTTGTGGCATGCCATGTGATTACTGCAAAGCATAAACCCTGCATAATTCCATGTGTAAGGTAGAGTGGAATATGCAGTTCTTGATCTCCTCCCTTACATATCCTTTCAAGGCCATGTTCAACCCCTCCCTTACCTATCTACCAGTTTAATGACAATATTATATCATCAAGGTCTTCTGCTAATTCAGATTGCAATTACAGCTACCTTCCTTTACCACTGCTCCTTTGGTGCAAAAAGGAGCTCTATCTCAGTGTGAAAAAGTGGAAAGAAAAACATACTCCTATGGAAATGATTGTTATTGTGACTAAAACTAGGCAAAGTATTAAACAGAGACTCCAAGTGAATGACATTAAGTGAAGGGCATATTTCTGTTCTTCTCAGGGAAAAAATATTGTTCTCGTGACAAATGCTTAGAAACAAAGTTCTTTATAGATGCTCTGGGAGGGACAGAGTGCTTTCACACATGCTTTCCTACTATGCACCCAGGACGTGCTACGTAGTTTTTATATCATTTACAGACATACAGGCTCTGTTTCTCTTTAGAAGATTGATTTAATTAACTCAGTTTGCATTGCTTTAAGAGCTAAACCAGTCGCTTTGGACAAAATAGGAGAGAAAAAATTAACCTGTGCATTCCTGGAAGAAGAAAGGCCGTTATTCTGAATAAAGAAACAAAGATGACACATATTAAGTGTTTTCATTTGCGAAAATACTACTGCCTATGTCAGCGTTTGCCCATTATTTGGTTGATTTCAGAAGAGTCAGATATTACATTGAAAAAAATTCATCATGTATTCAACATTCATTTGGCTGCAAGTGAAACTGTTTGAAGACCACACTGTCATCTCCAGGAAGGAAGCTTGAACTTCTATGTTTTAACGCAACCCTGCCAGGAGCTTCCACCCCAGTGACTAAAACAAGTAGTAAGAATTACAGAAATAGTTCTGAAGAAATAAAAAAAGCTGCAACAGCAAAATTTTCCTCTATTTAACATAAATCTTTTGTTGAGGATTTACTCGTGACGTGCTCCAGAGGGTGCATGAGTCATAAAGGAAGTGCATTTGGTTGACATTTTCCATCTGATGGCAATGTGATGAAACCCCCAAATGCCAAAACTGAAGTATGAATTAAAGATATACACATAGGGATTCATACTTCTAGGATAAAATTGGACTCAAAACATAATTCCTCATGAGGTGAATTAAACAATTGTTTGTTATGATCTTTGAAGAGATAGAGGTATAATATTTTATTTTGAGGGGGGGCAGACATCTGCACCCATTCCTGCTTTCAGTGGGGATGCAGACCCTCAGCACTTGCTTGGATGAGACCCTTCAACCATTATACAAAGGAAATAAAGAATATGAAGATGATGAACAGTGACATCCATAGTCTTTGGAGGGAAAAATAGCTCATGATCACAGCTGGTTAAGATACAGAATGACCGAATAATTAATCAGCAGAAATATGGGCTGTGTTGTTACTGCATCAAAGCATGCAAGGACAAACAAGCTCTCAGCTGGAGTACAGATGCCAAAAGCAAGCTGACAGCCAAAATCCATGAGTTTTTGGAACCTGTCCCTGGAGAATGGGAAGGAGAAGAGATTTTCCCATGATGATTTGCCTCTTCTACTACTCTCATTCCCTCTCTGGAGTTGATCCACTTCTGAAGAAGTCCAAATTTGTAATTGGGACCTAGTGTAGAAATCTATGGGTTTTCTGTCTCACAAAGGACAACACAAAGGAAGNNNCACCTTTTCTATTATGCAGAAGAAGCCAAGAGGATATTAAAGAAGGATTTTTCAAAGTGGCCAATGATTTTTTGGAAGGTTTGAGATTTTGAGGAGCCCAGTTTTTAATCTGAAAGAATTCAAAATTTTCAATAGGCTGAAAATCAGGGCTGGTCATTATTTTTCAATAAAAGTAGTCTAAAATTACTCATAACTTGGAAATCTCAATCATATTAACTATCCCACCATCACACAAGCAGTCTGAATTAGAAGTAAGTGTGTCTTGTGCTCCAGGATCATGAGATTCTTCCCTCTGTTTCTTTCCCACGAGGGTGTATATTCAGTGAAAGACTGACCAGGAGCATAGAAAAAAACAAATAAAAAATATTTATTTTGAACAGAAACTGATGACATGGACTGATGTGTGGGTACCTGAAAGCAGGACAACAATGTCAGGAAACCTTCAAAGACTCCACCTCCAACCCACACTTTCAACCACAGGTAACAATAGATGGCCCCCTCCTACAAGAGGGGCCAGCACAACCCTTTTGAGAAACATAAACTCACATTAGGTTCAAAGGAAACTCTGGAGGTCATATGTTACAATACTCTTCTCAAATAAGGGCTTGTTTTTGAGCACACCATTCAGTTATGTCTAGTTCAGTCTGAGTATCTGCAAGGATAGGAATCCCACAGCCTCTCTGGACTGCTGTCCCAGTGTCTGATTGCCCTTGCCCTTGCCATGAAGAAAGAAGAATGTTTTACTTATATGCAGTCAAAACATCCTTCATTGTAACTTGTGCCCATTGTTAACATCCTTTCACTGAAGAGACTGACTTCATCTTCTCTATACCCTCCTATTAGGGAGTTGCAGTCAGCAGTAAGATTCCCTTGAGTTGTCTCTCCACCAGACTGAGCTAGCCCAGTTCTCTCAGCCTCTCCTCATATATCATATGCTCTGGCTCCATGTCATCCTTGGTGGCCCTCCATGGGGATCCAATCTGATCTGTCAATATCATTCTTGTAATTGAGAGCCCAAAACTACATGCAGTACTACAGACGTGGTCTCACAAGTGCTAAACAAGCGAATATTATCCTGACCTGTTTGCATTCTTTCTCACACAGTCTGGTATGTGGTTGCTTTTCTTTATAGCAGAGGCACACTCTGCCTCAAGTTCAAGCTGTTGACCAGCAGGACCCGCAAGTCCATTCCTGTAAAGCTCCTTGCCTAGATAGCATTAATGCATGGACTTATTCCACAGCACGTGCAGGACTTCATTCATGTCTCTGATAAACTTCATGAGTTTCCATCAGCCCATTTCTCCATCCTGTCTAGATTTGCCTGAAGAGTATTTCTGTCCTACAGCATGTCAGCTACCTCCCTTAGTGTGATGTCATCTGAAACTTACTAAGGGTTTTTAAGAGGATCCAGTGTATAAGCTACGAGGATTTACAATTTCTTGCTATTTCAACCACATCATTCTATTGAATGTATTTCAATTTGCTTTGTTTGTTATTTGAATTATCAGATCTTGTGAAACTTACATTGCACAGTCTAGGCATTTATTTCAATGCTTTGAAGAGATCCTAGTAATTCTTAGGTAGTCTCTGCTTCATCTGGATCTTTATAAAGTTGTCGTCTGGAGTTATACACAAGGCCAGACTGGATTAATAGAATGGTGTCATACATACATACATTGATAGTTTCAGCAATGCTTTGGTTATGGAACATGAAACCTAGGTTTTGTAGGTTATTACAAACTACCCACACACTCAGTGATATCTCTTAGGTGCTCAAGGAGCTTCAGTTTAAACTACACTATTTTTATGTCAGTATGCCACTTCTGCAATGCTCTTCTGTATAAGATTCAGTGCAGTTTGTCTTGGGAAAAGATTCAGTGCAGTTTCTCTTGGAGAAGAAATGAAACACACTGATACAGCAGCTTTTCCTGATAAACTTTGGGATGTAGCACATTGTCCATAAAAGCAAATCACAGAATCAAAGACTCATAAATCTCTTTACTGAAGAAGAACAAGTCTTTGCTTTCATACTGAGCTGACTTCAGGCATGGAAAAGCCAGATTGACAAGTATCAACAAACTGTGTTTCATTTTCTTCCTTAGCTTCGTTCATTTGACACAGCAGTTGCTGAGATTAATATATGTTTTGAATATGTGAAATATTATATGTGTTTCAGAGAAATAAAAAAGATAAGACAGAAAAAAATCCTCTTGGGAATGTGCAACTGATCTGCTGACTTCAGAGCTCATCTGGTATGATAACTGATTACAGCTCTAACTGAATGACTAAGTAACACATTTACAGATTTATAGACACTGTAACAGGCCTTCAAAGAATAGCTCCCTGGTAATTGGTTGAAAAACCTTTCCTTGATCTACTGAAATGCCTTTAGAGTTGATCTAACCAAGAGCAATAAATTATTATGATTCTTCTCAGAGTAGACACTGACAGTTTGAGTTTTCACATGCTAAAAGCAGTTTTTATTTTGTAGTAACTTCTGTGGGAAACCTGATAGCCTGTTGATGGTCAAAACTTGTGGTTTTTGCGTGGATTTTTTTAAAGGACCGTGTATCCTTGGCTATCTTAAGGCAACAACCAGCATAAAATATCTACTTCACTAATGTATTATAGATATACTTTTCCATACATTGCATAGGTAATATATCAATATATCTATTACTATTCAGAAAAAAGGTATCTGCTTTCATCACAATATTTATTCCCAATGATGGACCTTGAAGCTGAACTCAGATTTACACACTGGAGATTCCATAAAATAATCTACTAAACCAGCAAGGCTCTGAAGATGCCTTGTTTTAATCCTTATTTTACTGCCCATGGACTAAGATGCCTAGAAGTATATTTTAAATGAGGACAGACCTAGTTCGTTCATGTGGCATGGATAGGGTTAGCATTTTGTTATTTAACTGCTCTGTACATTATAAGGTATCCGTCTGTCTGGGTAAAGCAAAAAAAGTATCTATGGGTGCAAATTTTTCTCCTCTGCAATGGAAACACCCATCTTCACTGCAGTTTCAAGAACCAGTGTCTCTCACACACATACAAACCAACCAGCATACAACTTGCTTAAATCTAATCTTTCTGTTTCCTCATACCTCCAGGGTTCCAGGCATCACTCAGCTTGCCAGTATTTGTCAACCATTTAATACTGCTGCTTTACTGCCTTAGGGGTCACTGCTATATTTAAGCTCTTTGTGAGGAAAGTGCCAACATACTCAATTTAATTGACTGGAAATTATGACAAAGAGAAGGCTCATCATCAGATCAGAGACAGGTCTTCAACGTGAATACCTGCACATCTAGATATCTTTTTCTTCTAAGCATCTGCAATAGAGTTAAGACATACTAGCATGCATTTATGACAAAATATGAGTTCTTCTGAAATAATGCACAGTTTTGTCACTCTGGCAATGGGACCAAATTTTCAGCTTTAATTTAGATTAGCATAAACCCATTTCTTCTTATTGAATTGCTGATGAAGGAGGGAGTAGTTCCTGTGATAGTGAGAACACTTGGACTAGTAATTCCCCTTGTCTCTCAAATTAAGGTTTATATAGAATTTAACAGAAAATGGTAGGGCAGACACTTGAAGCATAAAGGCTAGGCAAATATATGAAAATATAGCCCATGACCTCTGACACCAGGAACTTGGAGATGACATTGAAAGATAAAGTGTATTTACTAATGTGATGTAATGGAATTGTTACTAAATGAACAGAATCATACAGCTGCAAGGTTTTCAAAGAGGTAAAGATTTTATACCGCGGAGATTTTAACGGTAATATTCATTGCCTCCAAATAGTATAACATTAAAATTTCTTTAAAGATCTGTGTAGGTAAGCTTTAGGAATTCATTGAGTTTAGTTTATTATAATCCTGTAAAAACATTTCTGGCCAAGAAAAGAACTAAGGATAATATTTTTTTAATGAAACACAAATTACTGAATTTTAGAAAAGAATAAGCAACCAACACTGTCTGATGTTACAGATGAGGCTTGGGGATGTTGGAGGGGAATCTTCTCCAGGCCTATTAACATGCAAATGGTGAATGCCTAGACTAGAAAAAGCAAACAAACAAAGTGAAATCTGAGGACTTGTAAAGCAAGCCACCCCACTGCGGAGAATCCTCCCCACAAGGCCATTACTTGGACCTCCGCTGGTTTTAATCTATGTAAATGACTGAGACAGATGGAAAACAGTATGCAAGCTGCATTCACTGATTATATCAAGTGAGTGAGCAGAAAAAGGAACCGGGTTTTCTCTGAAATCAGGCACTAAATAAAACTCAGCATTTACAAACATAAATGAGCACATGCCAGATGCAGCAGTAAACAGCCCAAAAGATGAAATGAACCAAAGCAAGAAAAAGACAAAGAACCTGGAGGGGACCTCAGAGGGACACAGAATTTGTCTCAAAACACCTTTTGCGATGGATGTAAAAAATTTCTTTTCATTTGAAACCTTGTGTATCTTGCCAATAAGGAACCCTTCTGGAAAGCTCAAGTGTTATATTTCTCTACCCCATGTATTTATCATCAGTGCACCATTAAAAACATATAAAATCAGCCAGGTGCTGTCTTGCATCATTTAAGATATTCAGGGTATCTATTGCCCCTACACTGAAAGTCTCATAGCTGTTTCATAGAAACTAACTATAGATCTCAGCCAAAATAAACAAGAAAAGAAAAAAGATTGTCATTTTATATAACCTACTAGAGGTACCAGCCTAAATCATGACAAAAGTCAAGTAGCATTTTTACAAATCTCCCAATGAAAGTTTAGTTGTATAGTATCTTCCTAAATGAGAGATTATGAAACAATTCTGGAATTATTTGGAAGATTTGTGTTATTTCCAAAGGGCAACTAGATTTTGAATTCACGTGCTCCGGAATAAAACTACTTGACTACTATTATAACGTGTATCCTTGTCCATGCAAAAGAAGAAAAG
Source organism: Aegotheles bennettii (assembly GCA_013398125.1). Classification (NCBI taxonomy): domain Eukaryota; kingdom Metazoa; phylum Chordata; class Aves; order Caprimulgiformes; family Aegothelidae; genus Aegotheles; species Aegotheles bennettii. The sequence continues at coordinate 674,609 of VZRW01010749.1, forward strand.
CTACTCACTTCTTGCAAACATGGTCTTTGCCTCTGAAGTCTGTTCATGAGTATTCATAAAAATTGGAGGCAGAAATGGACTAGCTTAAGTGCCCATAACAGCTCTCCTCACTGGACAAGGTGTGAACTAAGCAGGAGAAATGGTCACCCCTCCTTTGGTTTCACAGACATATCCTTGAGTGACCTTGGGAAGGCTGAACTCAAAAAACACTTGTGGGAAGCCAGGTAAATTTAAAGGCTAGAGTGAAGAAACAAGATTTCTGCAGGTGTAATGACAACCTCATGCAGATAGTCTGGATTCATGGGGCTGTGGAAAATCTCATGGAAGAGAGAGACACAATGTATGTAAATCCTCCTGCACTCTTTTACACTCCATTACTTCTCTCTTGTAGCAAGATCAAGTGATAAAGATATCTTCTCCTTTCCTCTCAATTCTGGAGCTTTGCTTTTATGTCCACTGAGCTAAACCTGAAAATGGAGCCTGTGTTTAGATGATAGAAAGTCCCCCTCAAACCAGTGTAAACTGTTCTCACTCTGTGTTGCATGTTGCCATTTACCCACCATGCAGTTCCAGATGCCAGCATAAGAGTTTGTGTCACCACTTGTTTACCCAGATCTTCTGCAAAGTATTCTTCCTATCCACTCCCCCTGCTCCAAAAATCCTCCCTAATCAGATTCACTGCATGACCATACAAACATTTATACTAGCACAGGGCAGAGGATGGCCAGGGCTGAAGCTCAGGCTGCTGGCAGAGGGCAGGCAACCATGCCAGTCACTTAACTAGCATTGGTGAAGAAATGTCACTTAGTTAACAGATGCACAAAGCCTGCCTGGGGCACAGCCAGGCCATTCTCTTAGATTGCTTATCACAAGAAACCTGAAAGGGCTGAAAGTGGTCATGGCCAACAATAGAGGGTTTTTTTACTGAGAAGGACATTTTTGTCACTTACACTTCTTGTAAAGCCGTTTTATACTTTTAGAACCTCAGGAGCTGATGCTGTAGATGCTCATTATTGCTGGCTGAAAAATGACATGGGAAGGAAACTGGTTTGCCAGTCCTTTTGCACTCTCTGGCACTAAGAGTAAGATCAGAATGAATCTTCAGGGCAGATTAAGAGGAAAGGATTCTTTGTCCACAATATAAACTTTTACAGTCCTAAACTGGAATACATAATTCAAAGGATGCGAAGTCTGTTACAGGAGATGGATAAGGGAGAAGGCAATTTCACAATGGCCTTCTCTGTCCTTTTGTACCAGACTACAATGCAAGACAGCAAACCCACAGAAATGATAAAGTTGAGGACAGGCAGGGTTGCAGGACTAGCACAGCCCATGCCACCCTGTGCAGAGTAGCACAGATGAGCAATCTGGGGAGGGGGTGATGGAAGTTAAAGGAAATTAAAGGAAAACAAATGCAGAACAGATGTCAGAAAGCACATTTTCCTTCAGAGAATAATAAATGCATGTGGTGGCCTTTCAGACAAGGTTACTAGGGCAGGAATAACAAGGTCATTTCATAAACAATTAGCTGCTCTTCAGGGTGAAAGTGAAATGCTAGCAGTGACCAAGTTGGACAGCTGACACAGGAACAAAGAACATATTCTTTCCTTTTCTTTGCGCTAGGGACATTCCTCTTTTAACACTCTTGTTTTCACAGTTACTGTTTCCTTGCAAGAATTTCCTGATAAACCTCAATCCTTCTCTCCACTAAGGCCATCAGGAAGAAGCTGGTTAGTGTCTGCTCTGATAGTTAGGGATGTGGGGGGTTGGGATGTGTGTGCAGGCATGTACAACCCAGAATATATGTGTGTGATGTGAACTCTTCTCCGTTAGGAACAGAAGACCACCAACATATTTGACCCACAGGCAGTCAATAACCAGTTTCCAGCTGGTAATAACTTGAAGTTGCTTCTGATCCTGGACTATGATTGGAAAAACATTAAATGGCTCCTTATCCAATACAGTGTCTCAGGCTGTAATACAGCATTATGTAAATTACTGGCAAACTTCTGTATTATTAAAATTCCTTCAGGAAAACACTTGGGTTCAGGTACCTGGAAATCTGTCTGGCTCTTGGTTGTGTCATTCACCAGCTGATCTACAATTGTGTTGTTGCATATTTTCGTGATTTACTTGTATTACTGGCTAGACAACACTTTATCTGATGATGTAGGAGTAGCTCACACAGGGAAGAGGAGCCTGAAACTACAAAGTATACAGAAAGAAGGCTTCTTTTTTTTTTTTTTTAACATAAGGGTGCCACTAGTGTATTCGTAAAAGAGCATTATTATGATTGTAACTAAGAATGGCTGGGAGAACTAGTCTCTTCTGCAAAAATCACCACATTAACATTGTCTTGGAGTGAACGCTCATCTTTCAGACCTTTTGGGACACCTCTACTGACATCAGTGAAGCATTTTCTTCTTCTATCTGCTGGACAGCCAACATGGATTGCTGGCAGGAACATTAATAATGTGAATCTTATACCATCACACAACTACAGCTTGAGCTTTTCAGAAGCTCACCCATTGGTCTTCCTCTCAAATTATTTGAAGAGTGAATTCTCACAGCCCCTCAAATATTCTCAACCACCAAGACCCCCTTCAGCTGCTGCATTTGATGCTTATTTACTATAGGAGACTTTTATCAGCTAGTTAAAAGTCTTTATGAACTTAGTTCTTGGACCAGATAATAAAAAAATCCCTTATAAATTGTGTTCCTGTAATGTTTTTTGGGTAGTAACACAGATACACAAGTAAAATCTCTCTCACTCCAAGGAGAGTCCAGTATAGTTCAAATTGCACACTATATACTTTGCTATGTGAACCTAACTGTAATTATAAGTTATCTTGGCAGCAATAAGGGGAATAATATGCATGTTAAAAACATGAATCTTTCTCTTATATTTATAAGTGGTTTCAATTGAAGCTCTGGGAATTTTTTCTTTATTTATTTATTCCAGAACTTGTTACCCTACGGAGTTACTTGAACAGTGAATTTTGATGACTCTTCACCAATGCCTTATCTGTCAGACCTGTATTTAGCAAACATATTCTTCATAATTATAGGTTTTATTTTGCAGATCTTTATGCCACTTTCTAGCAATAATTCTTCTGCATAACTGTTAGAAAATACAATACTGACAGATATTAATATAAGATAGGATGTTATAAAATATTCATATGAACAAGTAATCTTACATGAAAAAAAATCATCTTCTTGCTAAGTAAAGCTTGTTTATGTGTGGGCATTGGACACAGGAATTTCACCTGAACAGTTTCATCCAGTCTGGAACTTTGATTGTAGTTAGAAATGTAATTTGAGGCTGACTAGTTGAGCCTGTTGCTTTGTTATGAAACCCCATCTAGAATAACAGGGGTTTAGCTTACAGTCACTTTCTATGTTGATAAAAATAACTGGATGGAGTCAATTTGGTATCTTTAGCATGTCTGAGTGCACTTGAAAGAGCTCTGAGAAAGTCTCACTTTCTAGCTTTGTTTCTAGAAGCTTCAATAAAGCTCTACACAGAAAAAATCCTAACCTTCTCCTTAAATCTTCTTAAACCTCTTAACCATATAATTCACTTCTGAAGGAAGAAACCCAAGAGTTTGCTACTACCTTGTCATTAGGATAATGAGACACATTAAAAAAATAAAAAAACAGAGAGGATATAACAAAATCCTGCCAATTACATTCTGGTTCATTCATCATCAAGCTCTATTAAATAACAAAAGAAGAATTAAAGCAAAAGGCTTATTACTGGAGGAGTTCATAAAGTAAAATTTTTCACATTCAAAGGAATTAAAATTTCTTTAATTGCTTCAGACCTTCAAAATTCTTTTCTTGAAAACTGGAAATTCTGATAAAGTGACTTTCTGAAATAAAACTATTCCCCAAAATCTGTTACTAAGCAGTGAAGTCAACTATATTGAAATTCTTGCGACTGCAAGCAGCATTGTGCCTCTGACCTGCATGTTATTTTCGAAGTGCAGTTATTGGTACCCCAAGATTAGCTGCTACAGTCCATGGATTCACAGTCCGCCAAGACCTGTAAATGAGAATCTAAAAAATATTCTAGATTCACTTTTTTGAGAGAGGTGCTCCAAAATTATGTTCAAAAATGCCTAATTTCATGAAAGATCAGTGCATACATCTTTTTTGTGCTGGCTGCATGGAAAGGTTTTTCAAGAAATCATTTAGATAACCCAGTTACTGTGCATGCCAAAAGTAGGAGCTAAAATCTAGGAAAGTAAAGGTTTGTATGTCTGAAATTAAATGCATAACAATTCAGGCAGAAACTTCCCCAGGTAGCTAAAGGTCTAATAGAGATACATTAATAATGCATAGAGTTATACGATATATACAATATATATATGGTCTATTCTTAACTGACTACCCCGGTACCAGTCTCCTGACAAAAGCTATTGAGGTTTGGATATTTTTGTACTCAGATTTCTGCAACATGTTTTACTGAGTGTATTCAGATCATTTATAACTCTTCCAGCTTCCACCAAGTTAAAATAATATTAGTAGTGGGAGTTTTGTATAATGGCTGTTGGATAAATCTCCCAGTCAAAAGCCCAGAAGATAGAATGGAATTTATTTGAATACACATATTAGAGTTAATAAAGGCAAAATCAGCAGCTCCTGAAAGAGTATTTTCTTTGCAGAATTTCAGTATGGATCATCACTTTCTGCTCATTTTACTTAAGTCCTCTAGCCCATGCTTTTGCAAGCGTAAATCATTTAGAATTTTTGTGTGTTGGATAATGCCAGCAGTGATTCAAAATGAAAAAAATTCTTCATTCATGTAGTATTAGGTGAAAACTCAGGTTATCTTCCACACAAAACTTCAGAACAGCTATAAATCATTGGTCCAAGGAAAACTTTCATATAATATTTGAAATTGGAGTACTTTTCCATGTTTCTAAGTAACACGAAGGGCATGGTACTATTTACCAAGTTATTTCCCCATTTTTCTATTTCTCCACAAGAAATTGAGATTTAAAAAGTGAAATTAAAAACGTCTGCTACTTTTCAGGAAAATCTCATTGTAATTTCACATATGATTTCCATATAATCTCATTCATCTCCACGGACATTTTTAACTCTGTGCAATATCTGCCCTGGCCACATCAATGTTTGAGTTGCACTCTCTTTAACCCCTCTTATCCCCCCCCTCATTTGCATTCTCATTGTGTAGAAAAATACTCCATAAACATTTAGACCACAGTAATCTACAGATTTAAAGACCTTACTGAAACATTGTTTCTGAAACGAAAATAAACATCAACCACAGCTGTAGACAGAGATGCTGGGCACAACTCACTTCGACTCTTTGGTTTGAACATACATTCAAACACCTACGCTTTGGTGAAATATGCAGTTGTCACATAGACAAAATCATTAATAAGTGTATCTATGCTTTAGTAAAAGATTGCTGGGTGAAGCTAGAATTAATTAGGGTTAAAGTTTGATTAAATGTTGAAATGCACTTAATGCTGATTTAAGGTAGTTTGCTTGTTTTGAGACCATACATTTAGAGTAACTGACATACATGAGTAAGTGCCACTGAAATATTTTAATAGTCATGCTTCTGGTAGCTGGAAAAAAGTTTAAGCTTTTGCAAAAAAACTTGGTTTGAAATGTGAGTTAGTTTATAGGGCTAAGAAAGGTGCCGCTATTTCTTATCTTGTTAATTCACTCCTGCTGTAGTTCTAAGCTCAGTTTTTATTCATCTGATGATAGACAAGAAATGAAGTTTTGTATGCACTGCTATAGTTATGCAGCTCCAATAAATCTTTGTGTCTAGTTGTCTAACATTATCTTTTCACAGTATTCTGTAAAGTGACAGAGCTTAAATCTTTATCTTTTTTATTTTACTGCATAACCTAAAAAAGATGCCTTTCATCCAGTAATTTCATTCAAGTCTTTCTCATCCTCTTCTCAACCTAAGCCAACTGACACCAGTAGTTGGAAATGTGCTATTTTAATTTCTCTCCTGCGCATGTTGGGGGGGCAGGCCTGACACAAGTTGCACAATGAGGGCAGCTGAAGCTGCATGGTGATGGGAGTAGGTAGGGATGTGCAGGGATCCCACCTTCTGTTGATGTATGGAGGCAGGCAGAGATGTGCAGGGGTTCCTCCATCAGTCACAACTCCCAGAGCCCAGCTGAACCAGTTGGTACCTCTGTAAGGGAATCCAGTTGAGTATCCAGTATTTATCTCCTTTCATTGGCTATGTATACAAATGCAGATCCACCACATTAAAACAGTTGCATAGTAGACCTCAAAACTCAAAGCAGCATCTTCCACCGAAGTAAACTATCTTAGGGTTGACAGATTACCACTCAGACTGAGCAATTATAGCTTGCAGTTGCATTGAGTAGGGATTTGGACACTTACTTTGTCATTGACAGCTTAAAATGTTAAGGATAATTGGCCAGAGCAGGCAATGTACAGCAATCACAAAAACATCAACATTTTTATTAATTCAAAGTCAGAATATTTTTTATTCTGTATTACACAAAATATTCACTATGGAGAGTAATGTCTTTTATTCAAAACCCAAATTGGAAAAATATTCTTTTCCTGAAGTCAGGGACAAGTGTGGATGTTTTTTATGATCATGCAAGTATCTCAAATTAAATTGTACTTGCCACATTTAAATCTGAAGTGCTTTCCGTAGTTATGGTTTACAACTGTATTCTACTTGGCAATAAGATGAAAGATAAAGTTTAGAAACTAAGACCACAAAGCTACATTAAAACTTAATTAGTGCCTGTGTTTGACATTTTTAAAGAAACTATCATCATAAATTTGTTTGCATATACTATTTCCATGACTTAGTGTCCTTATATTTTACCTCAGAGAAGTTTTCTTCTCTTTCCCCACTGTGTCTATTTTCTAAACTAAACAAAAGAAAGCTAGACCCTCCAAGTGTCTAATTCTAGACAATGTCATCCTGGTTTAGGATCCAGCCCAGCAACAGTGAAATGTAATAAATCTGATCATGATGTTAAGCTATTTCATTTCAGAAAGATCTCTGTATCTGGAAGTGATTTAAGGGCATATGTCAGTCAAAATATGATTGGAGTAGCAACCACTTTCATATATGAACTAGCTCCATTATCACTGAAATAGAACCACTCTTCCTTAAGCTTGTACCCTACAACAATAAGGCCCCAAATACATCAAAGCTTCTTATAATCTACACACAAAGCCCACAACTTTACAACAAAATTACACTGGTCATAAAAAAATATTAATAAAATGTTTTTCATTTTACCAACTGCAACAAATTTTACTAAATACCTTCCTACTTGTTGATCATAGAAAATATATCCTTTAATATCTGTTATATTATAGTTTAACCATTTTCTTATCTTCTATGTGATCTGGATAGGAAAGGTAATCAGGAAAGTTTTCAGAAACAATCTTGGTGATGTGAAGGTTGAGTATGAAACAAGAGAGCAGCCCTATGTCTAGTACTATAAAGCACACATAAACAATTAATTAAAAAAAATAATCCAAACTTTAATCACCACTGATCTAAACTTCAAGCCTTGAAAAATCCATTTCAAATTCCTGTGCAATGGATGATATTTTTCATAGAATCATAGAATTGTAGAATAGATTTTGTTTATTACCTTATCTTCCCATTCCAGCTGAACTCAGTAGTAATGTCTGCATCCCATTTGGAGAAGTGCTTAGAAGAACAATGTATCTTGATTTGGACTTTGAGGTTCACTCTGCCCAAGCCATGTGAGATGTCTGTTTAGCAATAGACTCTACATCCAGCTCAGTTATGTTGGGGTCCTTGTTCTTTATGTGGGGCCTTCTAAGACACCAGATTTGTCTCTCTCCTCCCAGGCTGGTACATAACTATGAGAAAGAGAATCAGGAAATGAGGTGCAAAAGGACATGAAGTTTGGAGATGTGTTTGCATATTCAAGCTTCTGTCCAGCACTGTCCTGAACACTTGCAGAAAATGTCGGGAAGACCCATAAGATGACAAACCATGAAATTAAAGCCATATTAGGATAAAATACTTCATTCATTCTATCATTAAATTATTCCATGACATAAAATCCCTTGAGCTGAGAGCATAAACTTTTAAAAAGGCAAGACTCCTGCTGGATCAGTTGGAAAACTTAACACACCCTCCATATAATGCTGGAGGATGTAATATTTTCCATGAGAACTGCACATTTTGATAGCAAGCCAAAATACCTAAACTATTTGTTCCAAAGTTTAAAAAGTGACTAGTGAGAGATGTGAGATATGACAGAGATTCTATTTTAAGAAAATTAGGCCATTCTAAGGACAGGTTAGACACCTAGGAGCCAACATATTTTGACACCCTAGAAACATTTCAAAAACTGCAGTGTTGTTTTTAATCTGCTAAATTTTCTGAGTGTAACCTTTTGCCTCTGTATATAATAAAAATTCTGCTTGCAGTCACTATGCAGTCAGCTACTTACAGATAACATCATGCTTTCCTTATTCTGTTTAGCATAAAGATAAGTAAATTAGGAAAAATAATTAATCAGGGAATTGATTCCTTCTATATTACACTCCTCAAAATCCATCCTTTTTTACCTTTTTTACTTGCAACAGGATGGTGAGATACTGATATTTCCATTTAATCCACTCCTGTAAAAAAAGAGTAACATCTTTAGTTTCAAAATTTCAAGGGTAGGATTTATTTGCTGTGAATAGGCTGACATAGGTTATGATAACACATAGCCAAAGCTAGAAATGTAGGAAAACATATTACACATTTTGTAATTACACACACAAGCTTTATTCTACTCATCACAGATACAGGCATTGTTTTTGGAACAAATCATTTAATGAGCTGTCCAGCATTTTATCTCTGACTCCAATTTAAAATTATGATAATGGAAAGAAATCCAAACTCTTCATTAGAAAAAACAAACTTAGAGATAGAGCTCTGGAAAGTTCCTACAGTAAATTAAATATTAAGCAAGAGTGTTGTAATTGCTTTAGCGTTTGTTTGATGAAAATTATTTTAATTTCATGTAACAAATTCAAAGTACCAGAAGAGATTGCTGTGAGCTGGAGTGTGAGTGCCATTCAGTTCACTGTAAACATGATTTCATAGAGTCATAGAATATGTTGAGCTGGAAGATACCCTCCAGGATCATCAAGTCCAACTCCTATACCTTTGCAGGGAACCCCAAGAGTCACACCATGTGCCTGAGAGCATCATCCAAATGCTTCTTGAACTCAGTCAGGCTTGGTGCTGTGTTCCAGTGCTCTATCACCCTCTGGGTAAAAAACCTTTACCTGATATCTAACCTAAATCTCCCCTGATTCAGCTTCCTGATGTTACCCCGAGTCCTGTCATTGGTCACAGGAGTGAAGAGATCGGTACCTGCACCTTCTCTTCCCCTTGTAAGTAAGCCATAGACTGCAATGAGGTCACCCCTCAGCCTCCTCATCTCCAGGATGAACAATCCAAGTGACCTCAGCTGCTCCTCATAGGTCATCCCTTCTAGGCCCTTCACCATCCTCATGGCCCTCCTCTGGACTTGCTCCAGCAGTTTGATGTCCTTTTTGAATTGTGGAGCCCAAAACTGCACACAGAACTCGAGGTGAGGCTGCACCAGTGGGGAGTAGAGCGAGACAATCACCTCCCTTGACCGGCTGACCACGCTGTGCTTGTTGCACCCCAGGACATGGTTGGCCCTCCTGGCTGCCAGGGCACACTGCTGGCTCATATGCAGCTTGTTATCAACCAAGACCCCCTGGTCCCTCTCAGCCGCTCTGGTCTCCAGCCACTCGTTCCCCAATCTCTATGTACAACCAGGGTTGTCCCGTCCCAGGTGCAGAATCTGGCAGTTGCCCTTGTTGAACTTCATGTAGCTTCATTTATTTTTAACATAACCATTCTAGTGTCAAGTGTTGGGGAAACCAGATGTCAACAAGGCATTGCAATTCAATGCTGTTTCTCCCTTCTCGGGAGTTTAAAATTCTGTATATCAAAATATACAAGAGGCTGCCTTCGCTTCAGGATGAATGTGAAATCAGTAGCAAGAGAATGAGTATGTGACCAGGTACCATGCCCAATATACTGCTTGTCTTTAATGCATAGATAAAATACAAATACAACACACCTTATTCTAAAATGGTGCAATACCTTCATATCCAACTGAGGAAAGGAATAATTGACAAAATTTAATTCAAAATTCAAAACTTTAAGTTAATCAGAGTTTCTCTTGGTTCAAAGGCACAACAGACTTTTGACTCTGAAACCCCAGGATAAAGGATAAATAGAGTGAGGAATACAATCTTAGAGGCATGTTACACCCCAACATCTTCTAGACCTACTTGTCTCTGTGAACCATCAGCAGAGGAAGATTTCTAACATAAACACTCACTCTTCTAAATGCATACAACTACATGAGATGAATCTGCAACTAAGCATTACCCTGTTCTGTGTTATTAATGTGAAGATGATGCTCCAGACTTCATGGGGTTCATTTTGTCTAAGCTGAATGGATAGTCTTCCAGAAAATCATTATGAAGGAAATAGTAGGTTAGAATGAGAGAAAGTGCTTTAAAGTGGATTTTTGCAAGGCTTTCAGTGTCTTGACTTTTAAAGCTCCTCTTTAGCACAAACTTTTATATCTTCTTCCAGAGTTTTGCAGAGCTGTACTACACCACTCTTTTTAGAATGGAGCACAGCACACTTGCTAACTTCTTCCCTTCTAAGTTAGCACAGAATAAAAACATTAATGTAGATGTCTAGCCAGGAATATATCTCATCAGTACATCAATAAATATTTTTGAGATGCTTTTAAACCCTCTGAAAAGTTGTTTTCACCAGAAATAAGTAAGACTGCAGAACTGTGAATTCCACTCCTCCTAATGAGACATTCCTTGTGGCCAACACAAAAATGGCCATAAGCTGATGAGAAGTTTTAGTTCAAGATGAGAAAATAGAATTATTATTTTTAATGAACTACTAAAAAAAATCTATAAAGTAAAAGCACTGCTTACACAGCAGCTGATTTATTTTTAATAACATGGCTGTAGAACAATAGCCCTGTGCATCTGAGCCAAATACTTTGGGTATGCACACTTTCTGAAGTGGAAGACTTTGGGCCCTATATCTTGTGGTGTTGCTTGAAACTCGATGTGCAAGCAGCTGAGCTGACACTAGGTGTGCATCAAGCTCAGTGAGTGATCTTGGACCTCTGCAGAAAAAGGAGAAACATCAGCTGTTTGTGGATCCATGTCAGCAGTTCGTTCATTTTTCCATCACAATCTGCAATGTTCCTCAGTCTAGGGAAATTAAGCAACTTGGGAGTGAGAAGAAAGCAGAGCCTCCAGCTAATGCTATGTCATGCAGTGCCATGACTCTCTCTGCTTTTTACTTATATCTCTATTCCTCCAATGAGGGTATAATGGTAAATACAAGTGTATTTCATTTAGTGTTTGGCAGCATTGATGTATCCATGTGATATCTTAACTGCCATAATTATTGTCCCCAACAAAAAAAGTGGAAGCTTTGGAAAAGAGATCCTATAACTCTTTGATTTCTCCATATAGATCTTGACCAAAGACAAGTGAAACTAATGTAAGAATAGTAATTGGCTTCTTGGGCTTTTTATTAGACTTTTATTTAAATATAAACACACGATTCTGGGATTCTCTGAGACCCTATAACTGAATTAGTTATTCTTCCCCTACTGAAGCCCTGAACCCATTTTTTCAGGGAAATCATTAAAGTTTAAACAGAGCTAATGTTAGTTAACACACTACACATTTTAAAAAACCCAAACAAATAAACAAACAAAACAAAAAAACCCAACACAAACCCAAAGGATATATTTTACAGAAATAAATTCATCATCAAGTCCTAGTAACTTGATTATTGTCCTGGTTTAACTCCAGACAGCAGCTAAGCCCCACACAGCTGCTCACTCACTCCCCAACCCAGAGAACCAGAAGGGTAAAAGTGAGAAAACTCACAGGTTGAAATAAAGATGTTTAATAGGTAAGCAAAAACTGCACATGCAAGGAAAGTAAAATAAGGACTTGATTCACTGCTTCCCATCGGCAAGCAAATGTTTAGCCATCTCCAGGAAAGCAGGGCTTCATCACACCTAACAGTTACTAGGGAACACAAACACCATAACCCTGAACATCCCCCTTCCTCTTTCTTCCCTGCAGCTTTTATTGCTGAGCATGCCATCATATGGTATGGGATATCCCCTTGGTCAGCTGGGATCAGCTGTCTCAGCTGTGTCCCACCCCAACTTCTTGTGCAACCCCAGTCTACTCACTGGTGGGGTGGTGTGAGAAACAGAAAATGCCTTGATGCTGCGTAAGTGCTGCTCAGCAATTACAGAAACATCCTTGTGTCATCAACATTGTTTTGGTCACAAATCCAAAACATAGCACCCTATGAGATACTATGAAGAATAATTACTCTATTCCAGCCAAAACCAGTATAATACACAGGCTGTGGAGAGAGCAGTAAGCTGAACTCTGTTGTATTTCCCAGAATCACAGAGCTGATGAGGCTGGAAGGAAGCTCTGGAGACCATCCAGTCCAAGCTCCTTGCTTCAAGCAGTTAGCTACAGCAGGGTGCTTAGGGACATGTCCCATTAGGTTTTGAATAATTCCAGGACAGAGACTCCACAGCCTCTCTGCTTCAGTGTTGAACCACACTCACAGTAGAAAGTATTTTCTTATATTTAACACAATCTCCTGTAATTCAGCTTGTGCCCATTGCCATTGTGTAGATACATTCATCTGGGTTGTGTTCTAGGAACAGCTGTAATCTCTCTGGCCAGTTGTAGATGACTTGAACTGCTACTAAATCCATTAACTCCATCAAATAGTTTTCAAGAAATGTTAAAGGATGATTTGATAATTGCTCAAATCCAGCTATTTACATTTTATGCAGGAAGAAACCTGTTTTTCTAACATGGCACTCTTTCTCCTGAAGGAATTCAGCACAACCTCAGCTGTTATTGTTTTGTCCCAAGTGGTTTATTTTGATTGATTGGAGGGAGTTTTCCTATTTCTACAATTTATTGCCTCATTTCACTCTAACTATTGTTTCTGAACTACATCTGGTTAGAAAGTGTATGTACTTTCTTTATCCATAGAAAATTACTAAAAAGATCAAAGTATTTATGTCAGAAAATTCTATTGTAAGTCAAGAAAAGGAAAACAATAGCTTTTTGTCAGAAGCTTTTTTCCCCCCATGTATCATATTTCTGTGGCTGGAAAAAGACATAGCTAAGTTAAATTTTCTTAGAAAAAAACAACTTTGGTGGGTAATTGTCAATCATTCTTAGCTGAAACTTCTTACTCCACTATAATTACACGTGTTTCCCAATATTTTCTCCTTCATGTGAAAGAAGTGACAAATTCTTTGGCTGAAGAGCAATACAGGAAACAACAGCTACTTTATACCTTTACGTATTTTCTCAGTGTTCTGAAAAAACAAACACACTTACCATGTATGTGAGTATGGGTGCAACTCTGTGTTCCTACTACTGAAGTTAGTTCTAGTCAGTCTGTTTTTACAAGGACTGTAGAATCACACTAAACATGTATGTACATGGAAAAGCAAATAATTTCCTAACAGTGCCTTAGGAATCAGAGAAAAAATATAACCGTAGTCACCTCCCACAAAAAAATGCCAATCTTTGCCTCAAATTCTGAATTGCTTTCTTTCTTACAGCTGTAAAAGACTGAATCAATGCTGTTTCCATCACTTCCTACTGATGAGTTCACAGTGAGCTTTCTTCCAGTGACTTCTTGATGGAAGTAGTGTTTGCTTTCATGCAGTTTCCATTTTCATTCATTTTATTTCATCTTTTTTATTCCCACTTGTACTACTATGAAGCATATCGGGTTTTTTTTAGTCTTTGAGAATATGTCCTTCCCAGCATATAATGAATTAGCAAAACTCTTTTAGCAAACATTTGTTCAACCACCATGTGCTAAATTTGAATAATTTTTATCATAAATCTGTCCCTTAAACGGAAAAGCAGAGATGCAGCTTGTTGTGAATGCAGAACACTGAAAACTGGGTAGTTTGTATAGGCAACATTTGTTATGAATAACATCTAAGATAAGAAACATTTAAATAATTTCCTACTTGGAAGATTTCATAGGTGTTTAGAAAATAATATTAAAAAATACAGAACATTAAAAAAATTGACAAAAATCTTAAAAGTTAAGCCCCTTGTTCATTATCCTGTTTCCATTGTTCTTGATAGCTGATATTTCACTTTGCTTCAGTGCCCTGATGGCATCATGGGAGTCTTACAATCCACAAGAAGTGGAAAGTCTTGATGAACGAGATCCTGATACCATGATATTGGTCCTTTCTGCCCATGTATCAGATATGACTTTCCTAATTAGCCCAAACCAGCCCCTTTTCAGGTTCCTGCTGTTGGTCTCCACAACTACTTTACTGCATTAACCTCTGTAGCACACCAGTAATGTGAACAGACAGAAGTCTGATCCTGAGACAGAGGACAAAAATGGAAGTCAGAAAATTTCTGTAACATTTCCTTACTGAGACACTAGCAATAAAGCAGTAAGTTATTATGTTGGACTGACATGTGTGTACAGTGGATGGTGAGGATATTTCAGTAAAGCACTTTGAGAGACAAATTCCTTCTCACCCTAAGGACTATGGCAAGGCATGTGAGACATTCATGGTGGTCATGTTGGCAAATTCATTGACATTTTGCCAATGAAAGAAGATGTCCCCAAAGTTCTGTGGGTTATAATGGTCCTATCAATCTTAGTTCTACACAAGTTCATAAATGAAAATATCTTATCAATGGAATCATATGTTCAAGGTAAGATTTCCTGTGCTGGTTTCAGAATGGTACCTTTAATATCTGTTACTGATCTTACTTGGCAAGTCAAGGAACTTTGCATGCAACTTTGCATGTTGATTTCTACATAAATAAGCATGTTTTGTAATTATTTTAGTTCTCTAATCTGTTATATAAGACACTGAAGCACCAAGTCCAGAAATACAAAAATCACATCAATTTCTTCTGATCTAGAGTGAAAAGAAGTCACTTCTCTCCTTCAAGACAGTTTAGAGAGTACCTCCTCTTGTATAACTTACTCAACAGTTACTTCAGGAACAGCTGTACAAGTTACATATATGCACATTTTCATATATGTGTATATGTGTGTAGATATATACATATGTAAAGTAGGTCTAACAAGTGCATATGTTCAGGAACCTGGAAAATAACAGTCTCGTGAGTTTGAGTGAATTTTTAACAGATCAACGTGCATGTCATAAAGTCATATTTCAAATGTTGACTTGTTGATTTCAGAAATGGATTTGCAGCCCTGGTTTTTCTGAAAATTCAAATAAAAGTCAAGTCCTGACAAGTGTAAGTATGGTACACACTAGATGAGAAGAATTAGCTACCAGCTGCAAAGATTAAGGTGCAGCTTTGATAGGGGCTCAGATGTCAGCAACAGAGTATGGTGGAAAGGTGTACGCTGTAAGGTCATGTCTTACATCTGGGCAACAGACTCCCCAGTAAAGAATGAGCTCCTCCCTGTTTCTGTTCCTGTTTTGGAGAGATGGACAATTATTAGCATACAAAAGCTTCTACAGATGATATCCTGCCATCTTCGCCTCTGCATCGCAAGAGTTCCTGTTCAAATCAGACTCAGTGAATACTGTTGTTGAATTATGTGTTTCAGTATGCCTTGCAGTATGAAACATTTTACAAAAGCCATGACACTGATACATTTTGTCTCAGATGGTGCATATTTGTCCATGTCTCATGCCTAATTTTGGAAGACTTTACAATAGATTAACTTGTCCAATAATAACTAAAAAAAAAAGAAGTAAAAAAGTTGATTTATTAACTGCTTCACTCAAACTTAATTGCAACCACTGTGAGATACACAATGAATTAATTAAAAAACAGCTGCACTTCTAGTTAGCCCACTTTAAAACACTGCAAAACATAATTAACCTGTCCTCTGTTTTCATACAGCCTATATATACATGAGCATAGGTGGGATGTCAAGAATGGATTTACTAATATGTGAAAGAAGGGCATTTCTTCCAATAAATCCTTCCCAGTTATTGTCAGTGAACATGAGGGAGAGGGGATATGTGGGAAGAACAATAGAGTGAAAAGTCAGCAAAGAAAGGAAATTAAAGAGTGCTAAGAGGTTCTTTTTTTTGCACCATTCATTTTTCTGTCCATGCAGGAATCATGCATGTGCTGGATGTCACTGTGGGGAAGGAAAAGGCATCTTCAGAAGCTGATCAAACAGGTCCCTTTCAGAGAGAAGATTTTCAGGGACAAAAAGGCTGAAAAACTGTCCAAAGCACCACAAATTCTAGCCAACACTGTTGAGCAGGCTACTTATAGCACACATTAAAATCCATCTTCTAGGTTCTGCAAATTCACGGTAATGGACATCTGCAAGATTTTCACCCAGAAAATATTTTCAAGGAAAAATTCATTACTGACAACATAGGTTTTCAGATTACATCTGTACTTGTACACTGAGCAGGAACCACTCTGTGATGTGGAGGTCAGACAGTCATACTTCACCCTTCCCACCAAAGCCTCTTACACTCCAAAACAGTTATCACACCCAAAGGAAGGATGAGAATAGTCCTTTGCCACATGCTAATTCTAAGACACAATTGGAAACTGTCTGATAGTGTGAATTGTTCCAGTGCAACATCAACCAGGCTGACAAGTTACCAGTATAGGCAATTGCGTCCCGGCAGCCATGGACATGTCCTGACATATTAAGCACCTTAGAAAAAGCATCCTGGGAAATACCCCAGCAGACACACTTGCCAAGCTGGTTCCTTTTTTATCTAACTGCAGTGTGAGTTTCTGAAATATCAAAATGTACCAAATACTGTTAGTATTGCATTTCTACAAAATTTGGTGTCAAAAGCCTTACCAGTGCTGCTCATGCTCACTGGCAGGTAATCCCCCCTTCCAGATAAATGCTTTATCCCTGCACCTCAAATTTCCTCCCTCTGAGTCAAGTCATTCCTGCAAAGAGACGTGACCAGCTCCACATCCTGTCTCCTGATTACTGCAGAGGAGCTTGTCTCCCCTCTGATGCTTGGCAAGAGGTTTTTTCACCAGGCTGTTACCACCTGGGTGGGCCTCGAGCTAGGAATTATTCTGAGGACTTCACATCTGCAGCTCAGGGCTTTGGTCCCCAGCACCTGGGCTCCCACAGCTGAGCTCTGCCCACAGAGAAAGCAGTCCCTTGTCCCAGATGGGCTCTCTGAGGGGGTGGCTCACCCTGACAAAGACAAGAGAGGGTCAAACCTTTTGAAACATGGCCAGAGAAGACTAGTGAGAGCTTTGTCCTGCTCAAATGTCTGCACAGACATATGCCTCAGCTTCACTCACTGCTCTCAGCTCTCTGTACTCCTGAAAAGTCATGGGTGGGATGAGAGGTTCATCTGAACCCTGTCACAGCAATGGAGAGTGGCAAGACACCCCAGAGAGTCAGCTGGCCTTTTTCAATAACTACTTAGGGAAAAAATGAGGTTTTCCCCAAACTTCTGCTTTCTTCCACTGACTATAAGCACACCCCAGAAGTGTTATAGGTGTCACACAGAAAGTTAACACATTTTCTACTTGGAAATTTACCTGCTTTGAAAGTATGAGTCTAGATTACAGGGACCACTGTGATCACGCAATCTGATCTGTTCCTTCATAATCTGTTAATCTAAGGAATTCTTTTAGAAAAACAGCCCTCTGATCTTAAAAAATTCCCAATTTCATCATCTCCATTGACTAAATACCCAATCTGTGAGTGACACATGCCTAGAGCAGTTTTGAACTTTCTAGCCCCAACTTTCTATGTCATAATTTTATCTAACAGACTGAGAAATATGTAAGCAATGTGGTTGCAACCCAAACCATTTTATGATTCTATAATTCTATCATTTTTTCCCCCTAGTGTCTGCAATTACAAATTGTGGTGAGGTCACTCCTGTCCCTCTCCCTTGAAGTCCTTGGCCTTCCATCTATAGGACACATTTATCAAGGATTATTAAAAAAAACAATTTGAGTCAAATCTCAGCAAATAAATAACATATTGATGTTGCTTGAAGATGATGAGGGAAACGTTTAAAATTTTAGATACTGTTTCTTATTTTTATTACACATCCACTATTGCAAGACACTGGCTTTTTAGATAGTTGTAATTTATTCAGGCAAGGGACAAGCAGTTTACTGAAATGAGATTCTCAGTTTGTCCCTAGCATGTCTCCCCTGAAAACAATTTACTGAATGTTAATTCCAAGTGACCTGCAAGAGAAAGGTAAATTAAATACCAACTTAATGACACCAAAATTTTTATATGACCACTGTGTACCTTAGCAATGAATGTACACTTTCATGTGTAAAGAGGCTACCACTTTTAAATCTAAATTTAGAGAGGTGGTGTATTTCTCTTACAGAGTATGAGTTGATTTCTACTCTGGAAACAGACAGTTGGTTCTCAGGAATAAATATCTATCACTTTCCACCACTACTAATTTTCAAGGGTATTGCAGCTTTTTTCATGATGTTAAAGAGACTCTGACCTCTGTTGATCTCTGTGGTCCACTTTGAAGTGCATTGGTGGCCAGTTATTACTGTTTACATGTATTTATATGGCTTGAGGGCTAAAGGAAAAGTAAGTCCTTTTAGTACTAGGTGCCATTCAAATAAAAATGAAGGGTGGTCCAGAGGATGAGCCTGCAGTCCAGGAATGGCATCAGAATCTGATGCTCTGCAAGATTCCTAAAAAGAGAAAACAAACTAAGATTTTTATTCTAACAGTACCTTCACACATATTTATTTTCATTTTTTTACATACTAATTTTAGCAACAGCAAAGGAAAAGTTTCAAAGGCAAAAAGGTCAGGTAGACACCCTGCCATGGAGGAAAGCCTATGTAAGTCATGTGCCAAATTTCTTTCTTAAGTTTTTTTCCCCCCATCTCTACAGGAGTCACATTGTTTCCCCACAAGAACAGCAACATCTGAAGTGAAATGTTGATACTGTTTAGCACTTAAGCCATCATACGCATTATTCATGAGCAAGAAGTTAGTAATAGAAGGCAATTAAAACTACAAAAATATTTGAATTGGCAGAAAATAATTAATCCTAGAGTCACATGGGTTGGAAACAGGACTTATTTTCTCTGCCAATGCTGGCTGGTTTCCCAAATTACATTTTTACAGCAGTTTGTTCAGACTACTTTCAAAAGCCCCAAGTTATCAGAACTTTTGACTCTTTTCAGAAACCCTACAATCATCTCAAGATTACCACAAGTTTCAGAATTTCATTCCACATCATTCAGCAATGTCTATCTAAATCCCAAGAATTTCTTCTCACTTTTTAAGAAAGGCTTGTGGAACCGCCTTCTCTTATCCAAGAGAAACCCCTCACCCCTTTCCCTCAGAGACCATTTGATGAAGTTAGGACAAGCTGGCACAGGGTCAGGCAGAGCAGTGCTGCCTCTAGTAATCATTCAGGACATTTCACAGAATCACAGAATCACAGAATTCTAGGGGTTGGAAGGGACCTCGAAGGATCATCTAGTCCATGGTGGAAGATGAGTCTCTTGGACTTGTCCCAGAGCAAGACAGTCCTAGAGCTCTGCTGGGCCTTGTTGGAGCACTCATTTTTCTGGGAGCTGGGCTTGCAGAAGACACTTTAAACCTTTCCTAAGTATGAGGTCTGCTAAATGCCTTCAGAAAGTGCTTAGATCTGTTAGTGTCCCTGTGTTCATCCCAACTGACTTCAGCTGTAATGAACACACAGAGAAATGCAGTCAGAAGGCAATGAATCCCAGTAAGAGTAGATGTCTACATTATCATGGGATTGATGGTGGTCAGAAAAGCCAGTGACTTTCAGTAGAGAGGATGGAAAACCAACTAAGCCTTTGAGCTTGATTTTCAGGTGACTGGATACAGTTGAGGTAGCTCCATCTCTCTTCCCTACTAGTAAAACAGAGATAATCTTCCATTGTCTAGACTGAGAGATGTGAAGAAATCTCCCTATATATAGTGATACTTCAACATATAAAATAAAAGAGAGCTGCCACTATGCAACTATGCTGATGGAGGGTAAGACACTCAGATAACCGTCCAAACAGCAGAACAGAAGCACTTTCTGTAATGCTGTTGCTCATCACACAGTGCACAGGAACCTAACAAAACACTGGATTCTTAAACACTTCATCCCTGTTGTAATCATCATCCCTCCAGTGTTCATTTTCTCTTTGTTGTAAGAGAGTCAGCACAGCCCAGTTGACTGTCAAAGGATCTCACCTGGGACATCAATACAGGGGCACCAGCATCTCCAGCTGGCAGCCTCTCAAACACGGCTGTCCTCAGCAAAATTGGATTCATTAAGTGAGCTGTCCAAGTGGTCTGGAACACATTAAGGTAAAAGGAAACAATGCTGTACAATGAATTTTCATCCACTGAAATGTGTACAGAGCTTATCAGGTATTTGTGTAAGCTGGCTCTACAGTAATATCAAGCTGATAACAATTTGCAGCTCCATTAACCGCTGTTGTGCAGCAGAAAAGGCAGACATGCTGAAAAAAGGCAGCTACGGGGGAACAAGGAATTCCTGATTTAAAAAAGCCATTTACATATTAAGTGAATTGTTTCTGTTGAGTGGGTATGTGTAATAAGGTAACGCTTTCTCATGCATCTAAAAAAACTGCTCTGGATATTGGAGTCTTCTGATCACTCATCTGATGAATGTGATCTGTAGGAGCATTGCCAAGGAAGGGCAACATTCCTCTCTTTCCCATTTCAAGGGACCAACTTCTCGCCACTTACACTTTTAAAGTCTTATTTATTGGTTCTCAGGACTATTTCCTTGTGTGTGAAAAGAGGGAAATATTGTAAGCAGTCCCTACTTCAAAGAGTTTAAAATTCAAGCTCATCTATAACACAGTGAAAGGTTGCATATAACAATGAATTGGAAGCGGAAAAGGGAAGTCATATGTGTACTACAGGAGAAATGTCTTCACAGTGCAAGTCAACCACATTTTCAGCTGGTTGTTGCAGACAACAAATGTTGAAAATAAAAGAAGTGCCCTATGATAAAGCCTGGTTAAAATCACTTCTTGAAGATCCGATGGCAAAAATTTGGGCCTAAAAGAGCAAGCTGAATGAGGCAAAGAATTGGGGCACAGATGTCTGTCTTTGGCATGAGTAAGATGTGGCATAGTGTAAATATGGATTAAACAAAGAGCAAACATGACGAGATTACAGTGGGTTATGTAAATTTTCATTAAGATGTGTCAGTTTTAATTACATCTCTGGCCAGATCATGACAGAAAGATCCATTTACCTCTGTAGGGTGATCTGCAGCTGTATGGTTAGGAAAAGGACTGCTGCCACAAAAGGCAGGTTTCAGCTTAGTTTCTTGTATTTGCTGGAGGTGCAGGAGACCTGGTTTCAAATCCTAGGCTGGGGCCAGCCTGGTCTCAAGAGATAGATTATATGGTCATCACTTGGCCCTTAAGATTTTGAGGGGTCTTTCTCAATGAGAATGGGAATTCACAAGAGAAGTTCTCAGGGCAGGGCAGGGACTAGGCAGGATTTGCCTGTCACTATTAGCAGTGCAGAAAGAACAGGAGGTGACAAAATACAGGGTGTTTCAAAAAGATCAACCCATTTGTAATGGACCTTCAATTGAAATTAGGTACATCTTTTTGATGGATAGCCCTGTACACTAAGCTAGGTAAACAGGTAGGTGAATAGTTATGGAAGGTTGAAAAAAGACTGCAAAGATGTGCAGGAGTGAAGGAGAATGTTGTGAACAGACTGTTGACTAGGGAGACTTAGGTAAATTTGTTTACAATACCTGCAAAGAAACAATACTGGAGACCTGATGCTGATTCTCTTCAACTGATTCATATGGCTATTCACACATCTTTAGACCAGTATTATTGTTTGTGAAGAAATTTAGCTAGAACCTCTGAGACAACAGCACAAAATTATAGTCCAACACTACTCAATACAGAGTATTGTCCTAAAGACTTTGCCTCCTTCTCACCAGGCCTGGAATTTTTTTATTAACTGCAAGCACCCAGTCTAAGCTAATTACCAAGGTCCATTCAAAGTCAGATAGGCATTTCCAGGAGGTGGCTTACCCTGCTGTCAGACAGGTACTCAATGAAACATGGATGAAGGCCAGCTGCTAGCATAGCTGTTAACAGATATTCCTGGCTTCTTCTTATCTTTACTGCCACCTTGCAAGTCTTGATAAATCATAAAGATGTTTGAGCAGCCAAGCTGAGTTAAGGCATGAAGCCCCAGTATGTGTCTCCATCAGCTGCCGGCAGTGGATGCCTAGCATAGACTGTAAGGACAGTACAAGGATATATTTACCCAGAATATTCACCGGACTTAATGATTTATGGCTCATGAACTTTCTGAGCCAAAGATGGCATGTCTGTAATGCATAGATTGCCTTGGAGTTTTCTGCCATGAGTTTATTCAGCCATCTTTTGAACCCATATCATCTTTTTCTAATTACAGTGTCCTGCAGCACAGCCTTAGCATCACATTATTATGGAGAAATACCAAACTGGAGAAGTATTTGGAACCAGACTTCTACAAGTTTCATTCAATACCCCCTATTGACCGTATTACAAGACATCGTTTTGTACAACCATTCTTCACATTTCATTATTTTATAGACTCCTCTAAGGAGTTTCCAGGCTGATGGATCTTGGTCTGTTTATTTGTTTCTTTTAGCACAGAATATCCATGTCTTTGACTATGTCTGATGCCTTTTCATACCTTTTTTTCAGTTCTGTTACCATATATTTTATCTAGTGAAATCAAAGAAGAAGAAGGAATAAGATACTACATGTTATATTGAAGATGAAGACACATCATGGATTTGTACAGAGGCATAATGCTGTTGGTTTTGTTTGTTAATCCATGCTAAAAAAATCCCTAGATTTGATTTTCTGGTTTGACTACTGCTCTATGTAAAATTGGCTGTAATAACTCCAGAATCTTGCATGTCAATAGCAGTTAAAAATTCATCCCTGGATATATAAACACAAAATTGTTTTTCCCTTTATATTACATGTCACTTTATATTACATGGAATTTCATTTCTCATTTCATCATCCAGTAATTTAGAACTATGAGATCTTTCTGTAACTCTTTGTAGCTGTCCTCACCAGCAAATTGTAACATTATTCCCTTTCCAGATCTTTACTGAATATATTGGACAGGATCAACCCCAATATAAGGCCCACCCAGAGCAACTAACACAAGACCTTTGATTAACTGTAATTGATGGCCATAATTGTAGACTTATATATGCAGAAATATATATCCACATTTCCACACTACTAAATGTCCTTGAAGTAAACACATTTCTGTTCTCATGGTGTTAGTTTTGCCTTGGAAATCCCCTGGATATCCCACAAAATGACAAATTTAACTAGACACAAAAATACCTCTGTCAAATAGGTAGAAAATTGTTCATGTTGACACATGAAAGAAATTTCTTTAGCCATGAGAGTTAGAACACTGTATGGATATGTTCTGAATATACTCAAAGTTCCTGTTTCTGGTGTTCATCTATAGTAGATACTCCAGAGCTGATTCTATGGTGATTCCCGATACCCTGTTCAGCATCACCAGGCTTTTTCCTGGTTAAACATTTATGGTTTAATGATGTTTACTCGGCTTTAACTATATCCTCATCCATTTTTGCAATACTGTATCCTTTACAATCAAATTGGATTTAAACATTATTCTTGCTATATGGGGCAAAATCTTCATTGTTATTAGATCTAATACTCCTAATAAAATTTAATATGAAAGAGGAAAGATTTCCAATCTGACTGTTAAATTCAAGTGAGCAAGAATCATTATGACACATGGCTCTTGTATTTTAACAAGCCACAGTTTTCAATGATTTCAGAAGTCATTCAAGCATGAAAAGCAGATGAATTTAAATTTCTGCTTCATTTGATATTATGTGACGTTATTCTTCATTGTAGCACAGCCAGTATATTTCTAACTTCAGTTAAAATGTATTTGGCCCACATTTCTCTTACGGAAATGCTTCACTATACAGTAAGCATGTTGAATGATTGTTAAAAGGACAAAAGCTACAAAGTGTTGTAGTCATGACATATCTGTGGAATTCTGTAAAACTTTAAATATTGAAGAGACTCCTAGTTCAGGAATAATTTTCCCAAAGTTAGTTGATGGATGAATAAATGAATGAATAAATCATAGAATCAGAATCATAGAATCATAGAATCATCGAGGTTGGAAGAGACATTTAAGATCACCTAGTCCAACTGCCTACCTACATCACCACTAACCCCTAACACCCAGCACCACATCCAGATGCATCTTGAACACCTCCAGGGATGGTGACTACGCCACCTCCCTGGGCAACCTATTCCAATACTCAATCACCCTCAGAGTGAATTTTTTTTTCCTAATGTCCAATCTGAATCTTCCCTGCTACAGTTTAAGGCCGTTTTCTCTTGCCCTTTCACTATGGGCATAGCAGAAGAGACCAACCACCGCCTCACCACAACCTTCTTTCAAGGAATTGTAGAATGAATGAGGAATGCATGGTCCCCTGTAGAACTAGTGGCTAAATAAAGATCAGTCTCTAGAGCCAAAGCAAATGTCTCTCCTGCCACAGGATCTTATCAAGAAGACAAAGAGTCAGAAAGTTTAGACGAGTCAACTAGTTTTTACTCATGTATTAACCCCAAATACATTGGCATTTGGAACACAAAGAAAAAGCACAGCATAATTTAATATAACAACTCAGTGACTGAAAATAAAACAGCCAAATGAAGCTCTGAGGATGGTATGATGGTAACAGAGATGCTCTTCAGAAGCTGATTGGGATCATTCAAACAGAACATCCATGTATAAAGCAAGGCAAAAGTGTACACTCAAATTAATTTCAATACCTTCTAATTTGTACTATTACCTGTAAGTAACTTGTTATTTCAGATCTGTGATAATCATGCACCAAATGTAAGATATCAGGATGACTTCTTGATATAGGCAAAGTTTCCAAATGTTACCTCTGTTATCAATTTAATCAAAATGCTTTCGACAGTAAGGCTTAATCTAAACTAATTCCATAGACATTCTTTTAACTGCAAAATATGTTTTTGAAGATTAGCCATCCTCACAAATCTCAAAGTGCCTAATCGTTTCACCTGTCCTATAATGGTTAGTCGCCCATGTCACTGCAGAAAAACTAAACCCATTGTAAACTACAGAAAAGTAACTGTCTCTGCTACATGGCACTTTTGGTAGTTACATGTACCTCAAATATCAAATATCCAGCACACTACTGGAATAAGCTATCCCACCTAGGAGTTCTCACTGAAAAAGTAATTTATAATAATGGTTTCCAAATAATGGTCTGTGGACAACAGGCACAAAATGGGAAATTAAGGCTAAACAATAAGAAATCTTTCTCTTGATATGGATAATACTGGATCAAGCTGCCTGGGAAGTCCTTCATCAGAGGACTGGACAACATCTGTCTGGAATTATATAGGTTTAGCTGATCCTGACACTAAGGAAAAGAGGAAGTCTAGGAAAGCCCTCATGATATCTTACAGCTCTGCCCATTTCTCTAGACAGTTGGTTTTTTTTTATAAATAAATCAATATACCAACCAAAGGCTGGATCTTTTTTTCAAATAATCTCCTCCCTTTTTCTATGAATGAGAATCTCCACCCATGTTGGGGCAATCCCAAACATGGATAAAGGCAGGGTGATGAGAGGATTGCAAGCAGCCCTGTGAAGAAGGACTCGTAGGTACTGGTGGATGAAAAGATGGACACATCTGTGTGCTTGCAGCCTAGAAAGCCAACCATATCCTGAGCTGCATCAAAAGAAACGTGACCAGGAGGTTGAGGGAGGTGATTCTCCCCCTCTACTCTGCTCTCATTGAGAGAAAGAAGTGTGACCTGTTGGAGACGGTCCAGAGGAGGGCCACAAAGATGATCAGGAGGCTGGAGACCTCTCCTGTGAAGACAGGCTGAGAGAGTTGGGGTTGTTCTGTCTGGAGAAGAGAAGGCACCGGGGAGACATTAGAGCACCTTCCAGTACCAGAAGGGGGCCTACAGAAAAGCTCTAGAGGGACTTTTTACAAGGACATGTAGTGATAGGATAAGGGGGAATGGTTTCAAACTGGAGGAGGGTAGATTTAGATTGGATATTAGAAAGAAACTCTCATGTGAGGGTGGTGAGACACTGGCACAGGTTGCCCAGAGAACTTGTGGATGTCCCTTCCATGAAAGTGTTCAAGGTCATGCTGGCTGGAGGTTTGAGCAACTTGATTTAGTGGAAGGTTTCCCTGCCCATGACAGGGGGGTTGGAACAGATGATCTTTAAGGTCCCTTCCAACCCAAACCATTCCATGACTCTATGATTCTATGATTCTCTGTTTTGTTGCCATTTTTGTGGCGCTAAGAATAGATAGAGTTTAGCAGAATAAAGATATTTGTTGCATATCAGAAGGTTCCAATATTTATTTGCTTCTCACATTTGCATAGACTGCAAAGCCCATTAGCGTTAAATCAACCACACTCACTTAATAACTAACAGCCGTACTTCTTGCCAAATAAAGTTCTCTGAGTCTTTTTTTTTCCTCTTCTGTTGGAAACAGGGCACCCAAAATAAGCAGTCAAAGTTAGAGGTACTCATTATCCCTATCAAAGGGAAAGAGATTATTTGAAAGAAGGAATATGCTTATCTGCAGAGGGAAGATAACCTTCCACAGATATCCTGAGTATTTGCCTACCCCAGAAGACAGCTTTCCGAAGCACTGCAGCTGTGCTAATGCCACGCACATCTTCCAGCCTTCATCCCAATCTCTGACTGCAGAACTGCAGGCAAGGCAGCCAACACAAGACCTCTTTCCATGGTGAGTTAATTGAGGAGGAAAGGGCTCATTAGAGTTCACTTTCTGAATTCACATGCATGAGGAGAAAGTTTCCAAGTGATTCCTTGCAAGCAGACAGGCTCCAACAAGAATTACATTATGAGTTTTGACTGAGTAAACAGTAAGGAAGATTTCTGGTGTGCCACAAATTTGGAACACCGAGATAAAACACACCAGCTGAGATAACTGAAGGAGAAACAGATGTAACCGAGAAGTAGTCTGTAGCAGTTCCTCTGATATGTGCTAAAAGTATACACATGCATATACACACATATGTATACACACACATAATATATATATTTAGACATATATACATGCACACACATATCCATATACACAAATACATATGTACATATGCATATATGTGTATTTATTCACTGATATTTATATATACACATATATATATAGAAATGTGGGGGTATGTGTAAAAATATAGATATAGATATACATATAACTCATGTTTCTTGTAGAGATATTTTCCATTAATGTTTCTTCCAGAAAGTAATTACTTTGCATTACATGATACTGATGCTTTTTGACTGGTAGATGCAGACTGACAAAGCAGGGTGTGTTGTCCTTTACCTTGGTCATCGGTGTAAGTGTAGACCTAGTTCTGTTCTAGACATTACTCATGGTAGTCATGAGTTGCAGAGTCAAAAATGATTGATGATGGCACCAGCATGAAGACTTACATATACAGTCTCGCTCTGTCTTTTCCACACATTATCAAAGTGGAGGAGATAGAGCTGGAAGTTGTGTAGGGGCCTATCAGAACAAGTGGGAATTAGCTACAGCCTTCAGCCCTCTGGAGATTCTTGGCCGAGGTGGAGCCCATAGGAAGCCCTGGGCTTGTTTCCATGAATCACAGCAACCAGTAATAACCAGTAATATTTTACTTCAGTTTGACCATGATACAGCCAAGCCTCAGCTGCAGCCCTGAAACTGTTGTGAGAAAAAAGATGAATTTTCTTGAACTTTGTGTCTACTTGGACACATCATCCAGCCTGGGGGGTTTGGAGTGATTTTATGGAATTTGCAACCTTCCACCACAGATCAAAACCCTGCTGTGATGGATACTGATTTCTCTGTACATTTTTATGTAACATAATCCCAAGATGATAACTCTGAAACAGATTACACAATTTACACAAGGTTAATAACTTATTTCGCATGCTGTTTAGTTACAGTAATATAAAATTAATATAAAATGCAAAAATTACAAAATAATTCCCATATATTGCACTCTAGGCTTCCTGGAGTGTATTCATAACAAGCTATCTATATATATGCTACAATAATGTCATAGACAGGTTGTGATTTTAATAAGACAGATAAATTATGCAGGAAGGCTAAAAATGGAAGTGTGTAACAATCAAGTAAAAGAAAAGAAATTTGAAAGTCAAGAGCAAGAAACTTTCCTGAAGCTAGGTGCACTTTAGGATCTAGTATCATGTTAAAAATATTCCATGCAACAAATATAACCTTACCCATGCCAGTTGCATGACTGTCAATTCCAGACCAAAGATGAAAGAGAGCCCTTTGCCTCTCCAAACACTGAAAACAGTCTGGTTGCATTCAACCAGCTAGTTTTTGTCTGTTTCTGTGGTTACAAGAAGATAACATACACACACTCTATCAGATCATTTTGGGCAGAAGGTAATATCTCCATAACAGTCCATCTTCCTTCCCTTCCACAGGCTGGAGGTATCAGAAGGGAAAATCCAGGCTCTACAAGGCACCCACCTCCCCTTTCACAGCAGTGCACCAAGAGGAGAGGACGTGCTTTCAGAGCACACTTATCTCAAGCACGGTTGTGTTTCATGAAGAGAAATATGTGTGTGTACAGAAGCTTGTGACTGAGGATGGGGAAATAGCGGTCTGATGTATTGGTCAAAACACCTGAAGATGTAAAAGTATCAAGGGCTGTACACAGGAAAAGAAGATTTGCCTGAGCTAGGAGACACTGGTCATATGGGAAGGACAAGGGTAACCAGGTTAACATTCAAGTAAATGAGAGATTTGCTTTTACTTGCTGTTTGCATGGGAAACCAAATTAGTTCACTATGCAACCCTTCCTACTGTCAAAAAGGCAGCACTTGACACCCGTACCTCATGAAGGTCAGGCTGCGAATTTAGCCCACATCCTTATCTCCCCACTTTCCCCTATTTATCATTATTGACATTGTCTCCATGTGTTTCCAGGTAGCTTGACTATATTCAAAAAAGACAAGTCATAAAAAGAGACATCAGGCATAGGACAGCCCCTTCCAGATCTCTATGGTGTGGGCTTTCTGTCTGCCTGTGCTGAAGAACTCCTTCCTCACCCCAAGAGGATTCCTGTCCTCTTGCTTGTCCATCTGACACATTTTCCTAGCAGTGAGAGAGAGCTTCTGCAAAAAAAGAAAGCACTTGAAAGCCTATGTGTTTCAAAAAACACCCAGATATAAATAGGTGATTTTCCAATTTACTCCTGAGTTTAAGTAGGTGCTAGTATGATCCAAAATTAATTTGGAGAGAATAGTGTGTTTTGTGAGAAAGAGGGGGGAAAAATAGAAGTTTGGATTATTTGAAATATTTTCTCAATTCAGATGTCAGGTGATTTGTTTCCAGTCATTTTCCTTGCTGAAAGTGAGGAGGCTTCACAAGGAGACTCATACATAATTCTCCAACTGGGAGAGGACCTTCTGTCTTGCTGCTTGGAACCAGCAGACGACCAGGTAGGAGAGTTGCCCAGGAAGTCACCTCACTGGTTTCCTCAGGCCCAAGGAGTGGCCGGTTCCTCATTCCCAGGCCCTAACAGCAATTTGAGCTACGGCTTTCCTGAAAACTAGACTCCAGAAGAGAGAGAAAACCAACATTCCTATACTCCGATTTAGGAAATGGTGCTTACTTTGAACCCAAACGGCCTCAACAAGACTTTCTATTTCCAAATGCTTTAATGAACTGTGTTGATTTTTTTCTGCAGATGTTGCTTCAGACATAGCATTAATCAGATTGGGTGAATTCTCAAGCCTTTTGGCCTTCCCCAAGCCTCGTGTCTGATACGTGGAAAGACTTGCCAAAAGTAAAAAAAAATAATAAAAATTTCAGAATTGCTCACTTCAGCCTAACTGAACTTAATTAATGTTAAGCAAGCAAAATTCTGTCCTTTTCTTACTAGTTTTTAATTTGGCAGTCTTAGTAATGCCAGTTTATTCCTATTCTTAATATGTTGAGGAGAGTTTTCATATGATTTCCTATAGAAAAAGACTAAAGAAAACTCCTGGAAAGTAATTGTGTAGAATCATACCAACACTTCCATGAAATATCGTGTGGGTTGGCACAACTGAATCCATGGGACAGTTCTTCATTCCTCTTTTTACCTACAGGATATTCTCATGAAGGTCATGCCTCCCATTTTTGCCTTCAGAAGTACAGCACTAAACTTTTTACTAGCTTTGTGGCTTACTTGTTGTATGTATCGGATTTCCAGGAAGAAAAAAATAAAGATAGAGTAAGATTTTGTAGAAGCAAGTCTGGCTGAAGTTCCTTTAACTTCACATTGGTGTGAATTATTGCTTCCTGTTACCCAAAATAATCTTTTTACTGTATTTCTTCAGCCTGGCCTTTGTTAGGGATAATGCTGCCAAGTTCTATCAAAATCTCAACTTATAAAACAAGAAGGGAAAATGTTAAGACAGAATTAAACTAAGAAATGTTTATGGTGGCTTTATTTATTTCTCTTTCTTGTTCTATCTCTGTCTCCCTTTATGTGTTTATGTATACACACACATAGATACAGATATATGCATAGCTACATCTGTTTACATATATACATGCATATGCACACATACAACATTTTGCCTTCTGTATATGTCTGTACTTTGTGTTGTGGGTAAGATATCACATTCACTGAAGGAACGAATACCAGCAATACCTGATTGCCTGTTCCATGCTCCAGATAGTTAAATCAGAAACCCTGTGTTTTTGAGCAAACTGAAATAGGAATAGCAAAAATCCACCAACTGGACAGTTAAGAAAGTTCTAGCCATCAGTAGTTCACAACCTCTTTCTGAGTTGAGTGGTGGTCTGCTGTTCCTGTATCCCGTTCCCTCACCCCCCTGCTCTGTCACATGCACTTCCAGGAAAACCAAACAGGACCAGAAGGCTGATCCTGAGTGCTGCTCATCCAGGCAGCACCAAGATTATCATTCCAGCCAGTCTCGCTTTGCTGCCAGCATTCAAGGCAGTGCACAACTGAGCAGAGTAGCATCGACAAGAGGGTCAGTGTAAGGTTGGAGAGTGCTCTCACAAGGCAGTGAAAAAAGGCTTACAAAAAGCAAGAGGATAAAGACACAAGTCACTGAATCTGACTTTTCTCCAGACTCTGAGTAACATCTTCTGCCCCTCCCTATATCCTAGCTAGGTATTTGTGCAGGCAGCACTTTAACACTTCTCTCTTTCCCATTTGTTATAGATGCATTAAAACACTGAGTACAATAGCTGCAAGAATTTCTGTTTGAGCTGACTTAAACCATATTTGCTTTCTTCCCAATTTCTTTCAATTCTTTTTTGCCTCAGTAATCATCAGTGTATATGAAGACATTAGAGCTATGGCATTATGTTCTAAGTTGGAGCTACACTCCAAAGTTAAAATGCATCCTTTGAATCTTATGAAGAATTATGTAATATTTTTTCCAATCCATGATCCATCTTTATTTTCTATGCCAGTCCTCACACATTACTTTCAAGGCCTAATAAGAAGGGAACAGATATAAACACAGTGAGACTGATTTCTTGAATTATTGCCCAAGTCAGCACGGATTTCAGCTGCATCCTTCCAGAACTGGCACTTTATTCAAGTAGCCTCTAGAGAGATATCTGAGTGTACACTCTTAGCTGATACAGTAGGTTGAGGTACTGCTGTAGTAATAAGGATTCCTTTTCTAGCTCCTGAAGACAGGAATAATAAATTCACTCTTTTAAAAGCTGAGCATTCACTGTAATGGGCCCAGATGTAAAAAAAAAAAAAGTATGGTCACTGGTGAAACATGAAAAAGGTTTTAATTGCAACTTATAGATTTCCTTCTCCTTCTTTTCTTTTTTTTCCTACAGCATTTTTCTGATCAAGACCTGCAGCAAATATAGTTCCTCTAAAATAGCACTCATAACAGAAAATTTGTATGGAAAGGGGCATTGTGGTTTGGTGCCACTGGCTGCCCCTTGTACAACTCAATGGGCCCTTGAGTTTATTTGAGGCATCTGTAGTACAAACAGACAGCACTTAGGAGTGAAAGTGGGCACCCCACTCCTGGCTGAAGTAGCAACATCTTCTAAGATCACATGTGTACGAGAACATCTGCATATTGTGAGTAAATAGAAGTGGTCTAATGTGATGTTTAAGAACCCAGCAATTAATAAAATCTGCACCAGCCACCCCAAGACTTTGAAATTCACTGCCAGTACTTAGTCCAGTTTATCCACACTGTTCACCCTCCAAGAGATGCTGTGGTATTTTTCTGCCACATTTTTCAAGATGAGTGATGTTTAGGACAGCATTGCTGTGATGTGAGTCTGAATAAGATTGAAACAATACTGCCAATACTCATGGAGATGGGTAACAGTGGCTGTGTCTACACTTCTGTATACACCCCACCCCTGAGAGCTACCTCTGCATATCAAGTCAATATTGACTATGACTACATTGCACATCATCTGACTGTGCATCTGCTCTGGACACCAAGTCACAATGGAGTGTGAGAAGAAGAAATCTTCTCAATATGTCTAAAAAAGTGTGGGATAGTAAGGTGAGGGTAGCCTCATGGGAGTTCAGAGAAGTAGATAGGAGTACAAAACCTGTGAGGAGTGCTGGAGGTTTGAACAGTGTAAAGACAGCGCAGGTGTGACCTCCAGAGTCTATTGAAAATGGGCACCAGGAGAAACTCTCCCCAGAAGCAAATCTATGTTTTGTTTTGGAGAAGACTGGTTGACCGGAAAAGGAAGCTTGGGAGTGAACTAACATTTAGGCAGGGGACCAGGTGTAAACTATGCAGAGAAGTTATCTGATAGTGTAAACACACCCTCTACATCTGTTTCCCAGCAGCGGTGAAGCAAAACAGATTCAAAGGCTGGATCAACAGACTAGAAATTCTTAGATCTGAGTCCAGTCTGATATCTGAACTGACAGTTTTCAAGCCGTTTATGTATGTCATTACTCACATATCCCACAAACAACCTGAAAGACCTGGTACTTTTAAAAGATGGGTTTTAATAACTTACCACTCCTGTGGTTGTGTGGGGCCATTCCCTAGCTGTCTGCTCACAGGAGTATCTTGTCGGTGTTACCTTACACAGACTGTATGCTGAGAACCAGTTGAACCAGTGCAAACACTGCTATTAGAAAACTGTGGAAGGAAAAACAAACATGTTTAAAAATTCTGTTTACTAATGTCTTTAAAACCCTGTCATTAAACAACTTCTCAACGTGCCAGGCATCTACTGATATATAGTTTTATGCATCTATGGATAGAGGTACCTCAGCTATGCTTCATGAAATCAAAGCACATCATAACAAACTAATGAAATTCAGGTAAACACTCCACAAAATCTTAATTTGCCAGATTTGTTGTATCTGAAATATTCAATTATCCACACTTCAAGTAAGAACATCCCACTGCCACTCACATGAATAAAATTTGAACGGGACTGAATAATTAATGCATGATCTCCTGAATCTTACAAGCTTGAACAGTTTGTGGGAAGGGTAATTCTGACACAAGAGGGATGTCATTTAGAGTTTCCAGACCACATGCTCTCAGAAATCTCCATTTGGGGGAAATTCCTGTCCATCTTGACTGGATCTCAAGGTTGAACTACAAGTGTGGCATAATGCAAATATTTTCAACAGAAGATGGCTGCTCCTATGGCTATGCCCTTCACACACGTACAAAGCAGAAACAAACAAGCTGTTGGATGACCAAGGGTTGCCTCAATTTGAAGAACAGCCCTAGTGAGCCGGAGAATGCTCTACCATCCTTGACAACATCTTTCTTAAAATCCCAAAATGAGGGCCAAGGGCTGACCAGAGGTATATATCTAGCACATTCAGTTACAAGAGTCCTTTTGAAAAAGCGCTTCTGGCAACTCAGACAAACTCGTTGCTCTAAAACTGCTAAGCACTGCATCAGCATTGCAGGAGCTCAGGCTGGTAAGGTTGCAGGTGGATTCCTCATACTTCCAGTTCTCAAGCAGGTCCCCCAGGTCACTAGAAAACAGAAGAAATATAAATTTCCTAATTTCAAAACAACAATCCTGGATTATAAGACACAAATAACTGTTTGGTAACATATGCTGTCTGGAACCTCTCAAGGACTCCACAGAAATTTTTGATCCCTTTATAATCAGTTGATTCCCACCACAGCCCTAGCATAATGACAAACAAATGCTGTCTCTATCTTAATGATGGGGAATGTGATGATTAGGGAAAGCAAGTTCCATATTAAACAGTCTCCAGTTTAGGGACCTTTAGGTTTTCCAGACCAAAAAGAAACATAACTCTAACCCTAAATCCAACTGAGTACCCATTTGGTCAATGGGGTCTAAAAAAGCCCTGAAAACAAACTAATTGTGCTAGCCACAAGTGTGTTAGACATCATTCATGTTAACCTGCTAGGTTAGTCTACAGCAAGATTAGGGCAGAGCTAGTAATGGGAACCAAGGAATTTCAGCCTCTGTCTCTGAAACACTACACTACAAAAGATCCCAGCATGAGAAGAAAACATTGGGTCAGAGTGAAATAAGTAAAAATTAAGCAACAGAACAGACATTTACAGTGAAAACCTTTCTTCCTATTAACACGATGAACAAAAATGTGGGTATTGCCAAGATGTGTTACTTTTACTCTCCCAGTATTTCCTGTATAGGATATTACACTTTATAAGTCCTTTGACAAAACACAGCAAAACACATACAGGGAAAAAAACCCTTCTGTCTTCTCAAGAGGACGCACGATAGAAACTGAAGTGCTCCGCAGTGTTA
Organism: Aegotheles bennettii; assembly: GCA_013398125.1. Lineage (NCBI taxonomy): Eukaryota > Metazoa > Chordata > Aves > Caprimulgiformes > Aegothelidae > Aegotheles > Aegotheles bennettii. The sequence goes on from VZRW01010749.1 coordinate 709,627, forward strand.
CAAAAGTAAGTGGGGGCAGTAATGAATGGAAACATATAGCTGGTATCTGTAAACTGGCATATACAAAGCTAGAGACAGAGTGCTAGGTGATACGGAGACGGAGGATCACTGGCGACCCGTCAGGCTGCCTCCTCCGCTGTGTCACCAGGGGCCAGCTCAGACCGGAACCGAGTGGTGACACAAGATAACACTATCCCATAAAGGCAAAACCTGCACCAAGGCTGAGAGTGTGGAACAAAGACCATGGAAACTCTTAACGCATTTCTGCGAGAGGGTTCTTGCCTGCCATTCAATACATTCAATACTTTCCCAAAGCAAAGGGAACTATACTTTTTTTTACACAGTCAGCCCTTTACCCATACATGAATTACCTAAAATCCTGCTGATCTCAGAGATTAAAAAGTATTGCTCTTACTCAGGGAGCAATAACCCACTGCCCAGATCATCCAAACACAGAAAAACAAGTATACTTTGGCTACAGCTATGCTGTGTTTGATCCTCTGTGAATAGAAAACACAGACACAATCACATAAAGAAAGGCAGGTCTATGTAGACACAGCTGTTATCTGTGGGCTGGGCCCGGGATGGGCACAGTGGCAAAACTGAGCAGAAGTACATCAAAACAGAGCTACTGACGAGTTAGTACTGTTGGCAATACAAAAAGATAAACTTGTCAAGTGGAATTCTGCTGAGAAGCAGCCCATGGACTACTTAGATCCCAAGTAGACATACTTTAAAACATAATTAATTGATTGGTATTACATTAATATGCAGAGATCAAAGCCCTAATGTGCTACATGCAGCTCAAAGGTACCAAGACAGGACTTGACCAGAAGTCTATAGAGTCTAATCCCCTCGCAAATGGGATAATTCCATCCTCAATGAGCATTTTGTAATATATTCTAATTTTCTGTGATATGAGATGAGGATTGTGAAGGATGCCATGAAACTGTGGACAACTCAGAAACTCCATCCTACATGCTGTTAATCTTCTGTGAAACTTTATGCGTTGGCTCATGACCATATGCTTGGCCTGCTGGGCAATGTAAATGGCACCTTCCTCACTTGTCGGCACACCAAATTATTGTAAATAGCCAATGCAAAGGAAAATCAAGTAACAAATCTCTCAAAGCTTAGCTACCCAGCAGTGGAAACCCAGATTCATTCAGTACAGCTCAATAGGACACAATGATGAAAAACTCAAAGGACAGAGAGAAGTAAGAAATACATGGGTCTAAGAGCTGGCAAATACTTGGTTGTTCATGGTAGCTTGTTCAGAGAGAGCTGGGTGATTACCTGGGTAGCCAACTGTGCTTGTCACTTGTTCTTTTGATCTATGCTTTCTCCCAAATGCTTTTGTTCTGAGTTAATGGTTCTCAGTCTTAAGATGAATTGGTTAGCCCCCATTTAATCCTAGAGCTGTTAAGATTAATTTAAGCATTCTGCAGCAATTGCAATTGGTCAAAGGAGATAGCCTAAGAAACAGGCCCAGAGAAAGAAAACTGTAGGAACCCGCAGGGTAGAGCTTGCAGCCAAAAACCCAAGACTCCTCTGTGGCCTTTGAGTAGTCTACAAAGCAGCTAGAGTTACAGTTAATCTGGAGACTGTGGCAAGGACTCTGTGTAAAAAGGATAAACATGAAGTGTTTCACTTCTGCAGAGATCTACTGCAGAATTAGATGTATAGATCCACAGGCACAGCAAAGCCCCTCCAAATCTGGTTGCAATCCTAAAATTTCTGTTTTGCCTAAAGCTATACAATACCGTAACATCAGCTAAATTATTCTTTTCTCTGTAGCTTTGGATCCTAACAGATTTATAAATAAGCTAAATAAATTCACTTTGGTTTGAAATTACTGGGTGTATTCTCAGCATGCAGGCAACATTATTTTACAGAATGCATACCAAAAAAAAGCACATGAAAAAAGGGAGTGATGAAGCCACACTTTACCCAGGGAATAAATAAATGTGACACTACAGTGCTCTTTTCAGAAGTGTAAGTTTTTCCTGTTTCACTAACTGAAAACAGCTTTGTTATAGTCTAAAAAAATATATTTTTGCGTAACTGCCCACATCTATAAACATTCACAAAATAAGCTGGGGGAGGGGGGTGTGGGGAAGGGAGAGATGACCAACTTACTGTGGTTAAGAGCTCTGTCACTGACATTATAGAAATTAAAATATTGTTTGTATAAAATTGGACTCTCTGTCTGCTCTAATCCTTGGAGTCCTGTTGATATCACTGCTGTGTTAGAGAGCATCCTTTTGTAGGTCCTTTCTTTTCCAAGGGAAAGAGGTGAGGTTGACTGATCTACAGTTCTCCACATTCTCCATTTATATAGATTATTCCAGTATGCTTGGAAAGTATCTATTTTGCAGTCATATATGCTGTGTAACTAAATAAGAAGAAAAGATAAATTAATAGAACATATCATCTGCTCTAATTCTGTAGCCTGATGCTGGCCATTATTTTGTGTTTATTAGCTTCTTGTGGTTCAGAGTAAAAGATCAAGGATTTATATTTATATAAAAATTATAACATCCACATTTTATAATATATATAAAATATAAATTACCAATAGAGATGTGTGCAATTGTACAAATTTGCTCACAATTTATGAAAAAGCATTTAAGTATGCTTTGAAAAATACTTATCCAGCCTGCATCGGAGCTTACTCATAGCTTTATATTTCATGCCACCGTCACTTGAAGAAGGTTTACATGCATAGCTGAAGCTAAACATTTGCCTAAATGGTCTCCTTAATAATGATGAAATAGATATCAGGGCTTAAAGTTTCTCATTACTACCTGAACTCTGTCTGGGTACCTGAACACCACCTCTCAGCCACAGGTACTTGCATAAATCTTGCCTCCAGGAACAGTTTAGATGAGAGTTTCAGCAAGAATTTCAGGATTGAGATCTTTTTTCTTACCCAAGATTTTCTTCCGGAGTAAGGCTTATTCACATGAGCACACCAGAAATGTGCCACAACACTGGTTTAACTGAAAACATCTTTTACTAATGGGGCATGGCATTTCCTTGTTGCACCACATTAACTTCATTTCTTTGAATCAGGTAATTAAGGGCAATTGTCTCTTGAAAACAACAAATGAATTCCTGACACTGTTGCGCTTTCCAATACTATCACATCCAGCTGTTGAATTAATTTTTTTTTTTTTAAAAAAAAAGAAAAAAAAAGAAAAAAAGAAAGAAAGAAATTTGCACAATATTCACCAAACTGTTTAAACCCTGTTTATACTCTGCATGTGCTGAATTCTTTAGGCAAATGGCAGTTTGCACATAGTACTTAGTATAAACCGATATAGCTAGAAAGCACCAAAACAGTGACAGATTGTATAGTGTCTCTGCTCAACAATCACAACTGGCTCTTCTTTCACAGCAAGTATCTTCAGTGCTGAGGAAGTTGCATGATACCACCATCTTCCCCACTTAAGGACAGTGAAGGGTGGAACATACCAGGGACATTTCAGCAGTGTATGCGATGCCAAATGCATCAAGTGCTTTAGAAAAGACAACCCAGAACTCAAATACTAAATCCCCCAGGTCATGGCTTTGCTCATGTCCTGAAAACTGGCAAATTAGCAGTGTTCCAAAAACAAACCTTGCAAACAATCCCTTCTAAGCTTCTCCTCCATCCCCTAAAGTATATGAAGAAAGAGTGCCTTTTCTAATGGGACTGTTCAGAAGAGCAGCAGTTTATGTCAGGATGTGCACATCTCTGCTCCTATTCATAGGCTGGAGGGATCAGGGCATGAACAGGGAGTTTGTGTCACCAAAGGACTTGGCTCATACAGCGTTAGTCAAGGATATTTGTGACCAATCTGTAAATACAAAATACATATATACATTTGTTTATATGCACATATACCAATATTCAGTAGCCATCAACAATAAAGACAATAGAAGAAAAAGGAGACCAAATTTCGTTGTTAATTGTCAAATGAAGAAAACATAATTGAATTAATTCTTTCTTGAAGGTAACCAAAGGTTGTCTCTTAGAAGTCAGCAAGAAATTACTTAAAAATGAAACAAAAATGAAAATCTTTATCTAGTCTCTGACACAGCGTATTACACAAAACAATTTCAATTTGGGGACTGTATTTAAAAGAAATGAAACAAGCTTCTCCCAAGTTGTGCTTTTTTCCTGCCATGCCTTTGGCTTTCATTTTGAAGACTGAAGATGTTTGGCTCCACTCTGAGGACAGTTAGAGTAGCTTCAGGGTGTTAGTGTAGCTACTCTGTAGGTACAAGAAAATGAGTAAAAGCATTAGATAACAAAGAGTTAGTTTGAGGCAAATGCCAGGGCAAGGGAAAGGGAAATTAATATAGGAGCAATTACATCATTTTAATTAACTATCACAGCAGTTTAAATATCTGATTCAGATCTTACTTTCCTTTCCATGACCTCAGTCCTTATCATGTTGGCTTTATCTGCTGGTGCCCATAGTGACACGAAGACTTCCAGAAGACTTTGCAAAACACTAACCTCATTTAGCCAATGCAAATGCCCAGCATTGTTCCGGGGATGGAACAGGCCTGCTGATGCAAAACTGCCCTGTTTATTTTAGGAAACTCATTGTTTCAATAAGCAACTTTCTTGTCTGGCCATTCTGCTCCTTGTTTCAGGATGTCAGTCAGTGTCAAAGAATTGGCAGCAGTGGGAAGATAAGACAGCTTATAGTCTCACTGAGTTAGATTGCAGGTCCACACAACTATTAATGTTCCCAGAATGGCCAAGTAACAAACAGAAACTAATTAAGAATCGCTTGTCCGTGCAGCAGTATTTAAAATCTCATCCACTTCTGTCTAAGGCAAAAATCTCTTTCGTTCTCAGGCTGAGTAACAAGCCACTCATGTCAAAATGTAAGTTGACATGTTTAAAGGGGTCATTAGAAAACACATATTTTGCATAGTCATTCTGAATCCTAAAGGACACACCGTGTATATAGTCAACCTAAATATCTCAAGAGCTCCGAGCCAGGCTCCAACTTATTATTAGCACTTGCAAATAAATTTCCCAAACAAATTCTGATTTTTTTCTTTGGTGTCTAAATGTGAATTGACCCATTCGGCTAGCTCTGACTAAGAAAAAAATAATTGTTTTAAAAGATCTGTCCTCTCCATACATCCTCCCTAGCAAGGACAGTGACTAGACACAACATTTACTTTTACAAATAATAGTCTTGTGTTTCTGCATGACCTGTTGAGCACAACCAGAATGCTGAACTACACCTCTGAGATTTGGACAGCATGTAAAACTGTACAAGTATGTATAACCTTATATTGTTATATTGCATTTCTCTGTTTTCATGATGAGGTTGGTATTTCTGGATGGTCTCAAGGAATTCACAGCAGAGATGGATTTGGATTTAGATTTTGTTTAGAACACATGGATATGTATATTACATAAAATGTTTATACACATATCAGTATTATAAAACATATGTACATACATGTACATATATGTGCATTTATATACGTGTGTATTTTTATTTCCAGTCCTGAAATCAGAACTCTTGTGCTACTAAGCTCTTCTAGTCTCTGACAGTGACATTTTGCTTTGGCCAGCTTAAGTCCATCACTTAAGAATGCAGAGACATTCACCATTTCAACCAATATATCTGTGCCAGCAAATACTCCCCTGTAAACACAATCTATCTCTTCCTTTCCCCCAAACGGTGTCATTTTAGCAGTATAGAAAATTCATTTGTGGAGGTGATAAAGTACATCAAAGAACAAATTGCTACTATAAGCCATGTCTCCATCAGGAGGCTTTCCTGGCAGAGTAAGACTTTTCAGCAGTAGGCAGCACCGGCTGCAAGCAGCTGCTGATCAAGAGCATCCCATGCCACAGCCTCTGCAGCAGAACCAGCTGCTTTCTGCCCACAACTACAAAGAACTTCAAGGCCTTCTCAAACAGGCTGTTGATTTCAGCAGTGCCAAATGCTAACAACCTCCCACAGTGGTTGCAATCAGAGTGATGAAACCTGCAGTTTGAAAGATTGTCTTCTCAGAGCAGCAGCCACAAAAGAAAAAGAGAATCTGGAACCTCCTCAGGACTTTCTGGTAGCTATTCAGTGTGTAGATAATGATTTTTTTGGGCCACGATGAGAGCATGGTAAAGAGCAATAGGTATTCTATAGATTTAAAATATATTTCTAACTCAATGAAGTCAGCAGTCATATAAAGTACCTTAGACATTTGGTTGATTCTAAATCTTCTGGAGCTCTATTTTACATCCACTGCAACCTCCATGTGGGCTCTCACTTCATGGTCCTGCACTCACAACAAACAGAATATGTTTCTCTAATGAAAGATTTTGTTAAAAGGAGGACGATCACGAGGTTTTTTTCTCCCTACAATACCACCTTGCAGTCCCAAGTATAAATCAGAAATCCTTCATGTTCTGCACTGTCCAAATATAACCAACAAAAACAGAAATAGAGTCTGGGGTAAAGAACAGCAGCTGCACAACTATCCACATCTTTGAATAGACAATATGAACAGGGAAAGAGTCTTTTGAAAGTCATTTAATTTTCAATTCAGTCCAAATGACTCAAATAATTGCACATAAAAGCAATTAGTCAAGTGACAAACTGGCTGTTTGCATGTGGAATTATCCACTGTGGGTAAGTACCCCTTATTCATTTGTGTAATCTAGGGTTTTATGATTTCATGTATTATATGGCCACATAGCTAATTGTCTTTCACACCAGTCAGTTCACTTCAACAAGACTTTGGCAGTGATTTTATTGGCATGACAACATTCATGTTAAAAAAACAGGACCACACATTTCTCTAGCACATGGTACACAATTCTTGCACCTCAGCTGGGAGAAGGACTGAGTAAGGAAATGAATCTATAGTTCAAGAAAGTCTTCCCATTTCTTATCTTTCATACCACTAAGTCAGGACAGGCAGTGATTCTCACTGCAGCCTGCAGAGAAACAGAAGTACATGAAGCCCAGCCAGGAATTCATATTCTGTCCAGCATCATGGCAGATTTTGTTCCGCTAAAGTATATGGCAGATAGTGATTCTAAGATCTTATTTAATTAGCATGAACATATAATAGGACAATCCATTTTAATAAAAATATTTAATGGGAATTTGGTAATTGGAGCAAAGAAATTAATTCTATGGTAAAAGGCATTCCTATATTTTCAGTTATTAACATTATAAAAATGGCAGGAAAAGCAATTACAAATATAGGCTTCTTATAACCAACCAAAAAGGATTTAGTGGATTCACCGAGAGCCTGAATACACTCTATTGTTCAGAGCTAATTTAAACCATCCTGTGCGGTTTCAGTAATTTAAATACCACTGGAGTACAAGCAAAGAAGCTCTTCTTACTTGTGTCTCAGTCACATGAGAATCAGGAAACAGTTTAGGTTAGGAAACGTGCTTCACAGTTTCCAAAATATCAACATCCATTCCAGTGTCTCCAATCAGCAAAGAAGCACCAATTGCACAGTTTGCCTCATTGTTTGGATCTGTTCACTCTCTGAAACCATTGCTGGGAACAAACCAAAAATGAAACAAAAATGCAGAAATTTTTTTTCTATTGTTTATGTAGGCCCCAGTCCTGCAAAAAGTGTTTTGTGGGAAACCCCATGCACTTACATGGAGTCCTTCTGACTACAAGGGTTCCTCACTTGGGCTCTGAGACCTGCTGCACGGAAATTCCTTAGAGGCATGTAGACATCCCCGAATACTATTCTTAAACCTGTGGCTCTTCCACACAGTCAGTAGACACCTACCTCATGTAAAACTGAAGTGATTTCCTGGGGACACACAGATTTAAGCATAATCTAAGTGACATCTGAAGTCACAACAGTTTTCTGTTGTTGAGTTGCAGATGAAATAAGACAAGCTCAAGCCCAAGTGATCCCCTTGAGCATTTGTTGTATAATGTTCTTTTTTAAAATAAGCCTTTGTTTTCATTCTCATGACTGAGATTTAAAAAGGAAATCAACAGAAAGAAGAATTAAATGGCACAGGGCAATCTTCTGAGGGACAAGAGAGTAAGTGGAAAGATACACTGAATTCAGAAGGAAAGATTAACTTGCCAGAGAGAAGCTGGGCATTATTATACTCACATGAAGTGATAATTCAGACCTCAATGCAACTGTGACCCTTCACTTCTGGTGCAATAGGTGATTAAAGATTTTATTTTCTATAAAATATGTGCACAGCCTTCCTTAGAAAACTGTTTGTTAACATCCACTAGGAAAGTCATTGGCAGAAAGCAAACAGGACAGGTTAGCCCCCTGCATAGAAACTGGGGAAAGGAGTAGGTGTTGTAGGAAGGAGGAGTTTGGAGAAGATATAGGGAATCTATGTGCATAAGGGAGCAAAGCCCATCAAGGCTGCAGCACTTCTGTAAGTCAAGTTCATCATTGCAGCTTAAGACAGAGCAGAATGAAATTAGAGTTTTGTTTGTGCTTAATACAGAAAATAAATGTTTATTATGCTCATACCTAGTAAAAGATTGTAAAAATTAGTTATAAAATCCTCACTTGTAGAAGACAGGACACCTAATCTATTTCACTGGAGAGATTGGGGAAGCAAGCAGATCTAGCCCTATGAAAAATACTTAAAATGTGCAAGAGCAGGTAAAACAAAATAAACCAAGGGACATATTGTTGACAGCAATCAGTAAAGAGCCACACATAGACTCCAGGTGAGCAATCCAGATTGAAAGACAGAGTGATACCTACTGAGAATCCAGATACCATCAAGGGCTCTGCCAGAAGAAGAGTGAGAGCATGAAAAAACATTGCACAGACTGAGGGGATCAGCTAGACTTCACAGTTGGCCTATTGTGTATCAAGCAAGACACTAATGATGTGGCAACTGGAGATCACGGTATCCAGCTATGACAAGCCCTGACCAGGTGCCAGCAAGCGAATGGCAGGCTAAAGGCTGATGAACAGGAGTCCACCAGTACTAAGGTCACTAGGACTCAACATCAAGAGTATTTTGAAAGACACAAGCCATTGGGAAATGCCTGGATGAGAAAGTGTGAAACAAATCCAGCAGCCAATAGGAGCAGCCAACTATATGCACTTTGTGCACATTTTTCAAAAACACAGGCTCTTTGAGGCAGTTAAAGCAAAGTGAAGAAATACGAGGAAAGTCATAGACCAAAGAACAGACATTTGGAAGAGGAAAACTGAAAGGAGAGCATTTGTCATCAAGCACCACTGCCTTGCAGAACAGCTTGAGTGAACACGATGCCTCATAAGGAGCATAGGATCAGTGGCTATTTAAAGTCAGCCTACAGCATCTACTAATATAACTCCAACAGAGGAAGGACGTCTGCTCAGAAAGATACTGAGATAATGATGTCAGTTACGATATTTAGAATTAAGGGATTTCCTCTAATAATTTTCGGGTGAATGGCACAAGTTTTATAAACTACTGTGTAAAAGTAAACCACAAACATCTGCAAGCAAATGCATTTTATGCAGTCTCCAGGCAGGCGAGGAAGAGAGATTTCTGCCTCTTGAAATCTGCTGCTGCAAGATGTTTCAGGGCAACCAGTAAGGCTCTTTCTGGGACATGGATCTACAGATTCTAACAATTCAAAGTCTAAGTTTGACCATCCTACCATAAAACTTATCCTGAGACTTTATATTTTACCTCACATAGATGGTGCCAGGATGTATATGTAAGGTAGGATTTCATTTCAAGCTTCTTTACCACTAATCTCACCAAATTTAAGATATGACATCATAAACCAGAGGGATGTGACTACTTGGTAGTCTTGAATACTCAGCTTCAAGCAAACCACATAGAAGTCCTGTGCATTAACAAAGAGGTTTTACAGTAAAAGCAACGATTTGACAGCTTTCTGAAATCTCAAACAAATATTGTCGGAAAACATCGGAGGTGACATATGCACTTCGTATGTCACGAAGCGATACTGCTGCAGTGGGTTACAACTCCAGTTCTGCTGACAGAAGTGGTCTGCTGGCAGCATGCAGGTATCAGCTGTGATCAGGGAACTGAGAGCAAGTTTTGTAACCTGATTTTGTAACAGCAAGAGGCCACAGAACACAGCAAAATTAAACCTGCTGATGCCAAATGGGAATTTGAGCACAAAACAAGGCTAACTATAAGGTAATTGGAAAACAGAAACCATAGTAAAAAATCTGACTGCAGAGGCAAAACACACACTAAAACAAAGAATGCTGGTTTATATTTCTATGTGCTCTTTAAGTACCTGATAGTGAAGTTTCCAAGGGCAATGACCAACAGCACATAAAAAAAGGTAGAATAATGCAGGATACAATTTAACATCTTTGTTGGTGACATGGATGGTGGCATCAGGTGCACCCTTAGCAAGTTTGCCCATGACACCAAGCTGTGTGGTTCGGTCAACATGCTGGAGGGTAAGGATGCCACGGATGCCATCCAGAGGGACCTGGGCAGGCTTGGGAGGTGGGCCCATGCAAATGACATGAAATTCAGCAAGGCCAAGTGCAAGGTCCTGCACATTGGTTGGGGCAATCGTAGAATCATAGAAAAATAGAATCATTGAACATGTCAAATTGGAAGGGACACTCCAGGATCATCAAGTCCAACTCATGTACCTTTGCAAGGAAACCCAGAAGTCACACCATGTGCCTGAGAGCATCATCCAAACGCTTCTTGAATTCAGTCAGGCTTGGTGCTGTGACCACTGCCCTGGGGAGCCTGTTC
>VZRW01010752.1:0-11849 GCA_013398125.1 Aegotheles bennettii
AGGTCTGTAATAGACCCCCACAGGTGTGGGGTCCAATAATATATAGAAAATCAATCATGAAAAACAATTTGTTTCCAAGATTAAAAAAAAGCAAAACCAGAAACAAATGTCTCAATAGTCTTCTTATTTGACTTTGATTTCAACTATAGAACTGTACATTGAAAATGACCTCTATAGTAGATCCGGATGTTTTATGGTATTGACAGAGTGTTTCAAAAAACACTCAGTGACTGGTGTCATATGTTCCATACATATGGAACACATTCAATTTTCTGCTAAGATTAGTTTGCAACTAGAGCTATAAAGATGTGTACAGACAAGAAAATAAAAGGTATTGGTACTGTATAAACATTTCCATATTCTATTCTGTTCTATTATACTACATTACTTTATATTGTACTATTGGGACATTTAAATTCAGATTAATTCCTGCAAAATTTTAAAATTTTCAGAATTAAGATTAGCTATTGCTGTAAAAAGGAATGGAATTATATGATAAGTGAAATATTTGCAAGTATAGAAGAATCTCCTGACATTGTGGTTTAAGGTAATCTGATGATCCTCTAGGCCATATGCTATTTTCTTAGTATCATAATTCAAAAAATGTATTTACTTGGTCATTTTAGAAGTAAGTAAAAATGTTGGTGCTCTGAACAGCAGTTTGATTTGGACTGAAACAACATTATAAAAAAAATTCTATGAACCCAAAACTCTGTTTTCTCTGTTTTCCTCAGCTCTGTTTAACTGCTTAGGAATATAAGATAATTTAAAAAAAAAACCCCAAACAAGTAGACAATGTTATAAAAAGAATTTCAAGATAGCTGCTTTTTCTTCATCCTCTTGCCACAGAATGTAGGATGCATCAGGCTTAACTTTCAGTCTTCCTTTAGATCCCCATATTTATGTAAATTGGGAATAGATTCAGTAAATCTGTTCCGAGGACTGGGTTGGGGGCAATTCAAAGTGACAGTAAAGTACTGATGAGCAGTTTACTTTCTTGGTTTAAGAGGTGGTAGTTAGTTCTGCATGTAGAGAAACAGTGGAACAGGGATGAAAACAGGATTAAAACAGGGCCTGAGAGGAAAAATAACTTAGTATGTCTATGGGAAGTGCTTTGAAAATGCCTAACACTCTCTGAGCCAGAAATCAGCACAGGATTCTGTTGTTCTTGTTCATAAATGTCTCCTCAAGCATCCTGTTAGCATTAAAGTGCATACTTATTAAATATAACAAATAACTTTGACTTGGAGCCATGGGAATGCACTCAAACAGGAGTTGAGGTGGGGGGTGGGGGTGGCTGGCTTTCTGTAAAAACAGAGAATCTCATCTCAAAAAACAATGTAACTGTATATGCAACTAAATGCATCCAAAGTTACCTGAAACACCTGTAATGATAATACCTATGGAGACTCTTTTGCTGCTGTAATCTAAATATTTTTAATGTGAAAATATGCCAAATAAACACATCTAAAGATGTGTGACAATAAGATGAAATAAAAAGAAAACAACCCATTTTTATTACAAAAGGGAAAAACTCTCTATTAATAGTTAAATAAATGGATAAGTTTTGTTTGGTTTAGCTACTATAGAAGTAAGGATACCTATTACAAGTGAAAAATGTAGGTTATAGCCTGGAGTCATCCAACATGTCAAGCAAGTCTATTGTTCACTTCACCATTCATTAGGCATTCAACTGATTGCAAAAAATGATTTCTGAACTTGAAGTTCGTGAAGAAAAACTGCACATTCCCCACAGGACAGATATTTTGGATACCAAACATATGGACACTTAAGGTAGCTTGGATGCACAAGCCTACATCAAACACTTAACACAGAAATAAGTGCAGAAAAAAATAGCATTCAAAGCATGAAATGAAAAAAAAAAATAATTATGTGTGTGCTGAATTCATTGAATGATACTGATAAATAGGGGATTTTTGTCAGCAAAAACCTTCCTGTATATTTATCGATGTACAAGTTGGCTAGAGCCATGAACTTGACATCCAACACTTGACACTGGTATTTACACTACACCCTAGATGCTTATTCTGTGGAAATGAACAGTAGTGTTAATTCTGCAGATGCTGACATGAGTATTACAACTGAATGGATACACCTTCTTGAAATTGCTCACAATGTGAGTTTAGATGTATTTTTTTTTCCAAAGAAAATTAAGGCAGTTCTGATAAACATGTATTTAATTATCCCCAAATAGACTGATGTAACAATTCAAGTTGTATCAATGTATTTTCCTGCTTGTGAATCGAATTGTCTTTTTATATGCCAGTTACAGCGTTCTATGTGTTATAAAATGTTTTCCAGGAAGATGATATTTACTAAAAAACCCTAGCATTTAGTGGTGGAAATTTAAATTCCCTCCCTTCTGTGATCCATCCTTAAGATTCTTAAAAGCCAAGAGACCTGTTATTTTTTCAGATAAGGAGTATAAAAATGCTATAAAGACTCTGGTACTCCTGATGGATTGTGCTGTAAGGCACAATTGTAAGGCACAAAATTTGTAAGGCACAAAATGCTTAAGCATTTTGCATCATTTTCTTCTCTGTTGGTTAAATATTTTTGTGTACTGCTGCATGGCACTGCACTGTAATGTGGTTACTTTTTTTTGTTTCTGAGCCTCACAGAATGAATTCCAGCTGCTCCTCAGAATAAAGGAAAAAAACCCCACAACCCACAATTCTAAAATGTCATATTACTGGTGGTACTACACCAAAGGAAGGAGAAAATTTGAAGAAATAAGGGCTTTATCTCAAGAACCATATTTGCATATTGGTCACCGTAAACTAACTCTTTACTATCTATCTCCGATTTTTACCATGCCCTCCTGAGATCCTTTTGCTGCATAGTACAGAATCAAAAATACTACGCACTATGGTGATTTATATCCCTTAGTGTTAAAGAATGAATCAGTAGACATGACACTAGCAACAGATGTAACTTTTTATTATTGTATGATTTTGTTATCATATATATCATTGTTTCTGAATCCTGCAAAACCCCATAATTCCATTTTCCAGTCTCATGCTGTAAAATTGCTATCTTGTTAATACATACGAAGGATGGTTTTAGTAAGTCTGATTTATATGTCCTTACACATTCGGGTCATCATCCAAATAAAATATTTAGGATTTTTTTCCATTTAGATGAGAGTTGCGGTGTGAACAGGAACAGAAACCTATTTGAATAATTGGTAAGAACTCCAGAAGTCACCATAATGCATATTAGCTTGTAAGGGCCATTGTAGAGTTAAATGTTTTTATACCCAGTAGAGGAAAACAGTATTTTCAAGGTCTCCAGAAGAACATGTTTGTTCTGTCAGGAGTATTTCAGAAGTGTCAAGCTCTGTTTACTGCCTGTGAAAGGCATTTAGGAATTGAGGAGGAATGTCTCACTTGACACCTGTAGTTCAGATCTCACGAAGTAGAATGATGTCTTCCCAGGTGACTCAGTGTGAACAGTTCAGCAGTGTGAAGGGCTTGAAGACCCTTGGCACAGAAAGTAGAATAAAATTGGTAATTTCCAACAAAATGCTACTGCAAGCAAAAGAATTATCTTCTACTTAGATTTTCTAGTGTCTGCCAGATATGGTTGTTCTGATGTTACCAATACATTATTAATTAAACTCTTGTCATTTTTGAAAATAAATATTATTGATAGCTATATTTAAAGAGAAGAATAAGAGTTCATATGCTTTCTCCTTAAAACTCTGCTTTAGTTTGCAGCACATATAATTGTAGTGTCCTGTCCATACTTAATGTTAAAAAAATGGTTTTTTAATCATAAATTTGCTGTATTACTGTTACCAAAACTCTATGTACACTTAAGATGAATGATAGATCTAAGAATACTTGCTTTAAAAAGCAAGTAAAAATGTGTTTAAAAGGTGTTTTAAAAGCTAGGGATGTAGCACTAAGACATATAGCTTTATTTTATCTTCTAGACCATATGCTTGTTATATTGACAGTTATTGACAGTTTGCTTTTTGGTAACACACAAAAAATCACCACAAAGAAGTTAATAAAATTGGTTTGTTCTAGTATATTAAACTTTGTATGAAGTTACTGCAATAGAACCGTAAATGAAAATCAAGATAATTTTACTTCTTTTATACCAGGTGTATAAGTAAAGGATGATGTTCTTAGATTTTAAATATCATTGTTTTCATCAGCTACTTTCTGGGAGTTGTTGAATTCCTGCAAATCCATATAGTGAGATTCTGGTGTTCTAGATCTGGTCATATAACCCCAAATGTTCATCAACACCCTCACTATATGGGAATGAAAGAGAAAGACATCCTGCACTTACTGAATGTTCCTCCCCAGCTTGTTGAGAAAAATATCTGTGTTGAGAATACTGAGAAATGTATTTTACTTTGACTAGCAGGTGTATAAGGGTTAAAATAATAAGAAGTATTTCAGAATTTTCAAAATGTATTCTATTCACACATTTCATTCAATATATACCTATGCTGATGGAAAGTTATCTAAAACAGTTCCTTAATATATTATTCAAAATTTTGATAGTCAAAGAAAGAAAAAAATTGTTTCTAGGGTCTTACGTTACAGCCCTAGTATTACGATGTTTTGAAAACCACAAATTTTGAAGTTTGTCTTGTAGGTAAGCAGAAAATATTATTCAACTGTAATAATAATAAAAACATATTCCCAATTAATTGATCTATTATTCAGGTCAGAGCCTGGGAATGTGAAGCTTCTTGTAGCTGAAATAAGAATGTTTTGTCTATGGGTTTCCCTTGGTAGGGCTGTTTGAAACAAACACAAACCACGAGGTTTCTTTAGTTGTCTTGGCTGCTAATTTTCACCCGTAAGCTCCCAAACTGTTCATGACTGTTTTTCAAAGACCACTCTGTGCAGTCAAGTCCATTTTTTTACAAAAGAGCAACCTTCTCACCACTAATTCGTTGCCTGTCCTTTCTGAACAGTGTATATCTGTCAACTGCAGTGTTTCAGCTGTGCTACTCATTCCACTACATTTCAGAGATAGCAACTAGATCATGGCTTTCTAGCTCTACCATGGTTTCCAAATCCTCTTGTTTGTTACCAATGCTGTGTGCATTGCTACAGCTTGTACTTAATCCCAATTTTTAATTTACCTCTTAAGTCCCTTCCTACATAGGAAAGATTTTTCATTTTTCTCCATAAGCAAACTAACCCAAGAAATTGTAAGGTTTATTTATCCCATAAAATACTCACAGGTTAGAAAACTCTTTAAAAACAGTACATTTGCTAAACCTTTTCTCAACTTAAAACTCCCCTCTCTTAGCACTGTACTTTAAGTACTAGTCCAAAGACCACCCTAGGTAACACAAAGCAGGACAAAAATCCTCAGTCTCTCCCACTGAAGTAATTGTATTTCACGCCAAAGACAAAGATTGAAAAAATGTCTTGGAAAGAAAGTGAGAGTGAGACTCTTCAAACTTCTGTTCAGGATATTCACTTGGACAAAGAGGTCTGTTTTCCTGAACTACTCTTAAACAAACAATAGTTTGTCCTACCATTGTTTGTTTGTTTATTTTTTATTCTTGACAGCTATTGAATGAAATACATATACTCACATCAAAGATTTCCTCCCCCTGTGGTGAGTGCTTTAAGCACTGGACAAGTTAGGACAAATGGAAAATATTTTCCATTAATACCTTATCCTATCTGATGTTTGGCACACAAGGTATATGCACATATAGGTTTCTCTCAGGCAGAGCTGCAATTCACTTCTATGCTATTTTAAATAAAACTGATTTTATTTGAAATATAATGAAATACTGACATGGTCAATTATCAATCTCAGCTGGAAGTTGTGACTAACAGCTAGGAGTGCAGATGAGCAACTTTCTGAGCCAGCATTTTCTAGAGAAGACTTCTAAAATACATCCTTTATCATCACAAATATCTGTCTTATTTTTGATACATCTGTGTCAATCTACATATTTCCTATTAAGTTTTTTATCTCTGTTTATTTGTTTAAGGTTATATTCATTTTACAATTTTAGAAACACAGGCTGAAGTCTTGAAATGAAATCCATGGAGAATTCTACATCTACCATATATGTTCCTGAAAATTTGCTTTTCAGTTATCTTTTACCGCTTCACAGGAGACTGAGGTTGTTTAAGCTCATATCTTATTGAATTGAAAGACACTCAACCTTTCCCACTTTCACCTGTGTGACTCTAATTTAAACAAGCCTTTATATATATGTTTTTCCACAGCTGCTATCTACACTGACTTTTCTTTTACTTGATATATTTCTCCTAGTCCTTAAGGCTTCTAACAATGTTTGAGTCATGTTTCAGACTGTCAAAAGTGGTGGTACACTGTCTGCTAATTACTGTCTCTGCTGCCATTCACTTCAATGTCCAAAGGAACCTTCAGAATAAATTCAGCTTCTGTATAATACCCCAAAATAATAATTTATATCCAGATTTGGTCAAAAGACAGAGTTTTTGTGGAAGAAGCTTTTCTTTTTTTTTTATTTAAAAAGAAATTGAAAATTTATTTTTCTAGAAACATATTTACTGGATTATGCGATACAGAAATCTTGTCTCCACACCCACAAGGGAACACAGAGAGACCATGGCAAATAAGGAACCCCAAAAATATTCTGCCTGGCTATTCCCAGGCTATTCCCAGCCCAGAGGATCTCATGAAGGCACAATGGCAAGTGGAAACCCAAACTGAGGTCTCAATTGGCTATGGGACTCGGGACATCCTGGCCAGCTTGGGGCAGTGGGGAGAGAAAGAATGTGTGTGAGTGAGGGGGGTTTGTACTCAGCTGGAGTGGGGCTGTGGCTTTGGGGGCTCCTATGTTCTGGTGGCAGTTACTGGGAAGACTGGAATCCAGGGGCAGCAACTGGGCGTACTGAGTGCCTGAGCCCAGCTGCTGAAGGGGTCCAACTTGTACATACATACATACATATGTACATATAAATGTATATTCTCACCAGTAGATCACCATCCTGCTCAACCAGAAGGGAGCAGGATTAGACCATTGGTGTTGTCTGGGTTCATATAAGTGCTCCGAATGACTGACTGTGATCTGAGGCTGCTGCCCATGTATGCTTGTGTGTTTGTATGTATGTATACATACCTGTAGACATGTAGGTATACACATGGAGTGTGTATGCACACTCCTTCTGCTTGCACTTCCTGGGAATTTTCAGCCTTGATATGAGTTGGACCTGTGAGTATGGAGCTTCAGCAGCCTCATATCTCTTGGACTGCTGAAATTTCAGATAATTTTTTATTTTTTTTGTTATTTTTAATACTGTATTTTATGTTTCTGTATTTCATAATCCATAATAAATTTTTCACCTGTTCTATTACTGATATTTTATTTTATTATCCTATTATAGTCATTAAGGATTGTCGTAATTTAAACATGTAATCACTGACTGCTGGCTATTTAAAATATTTTAAGAGTTAAACTGAAAGAAATACAACGTGAAAGTACTTTGTTATACTTTAACAGTAACAAATAGCAAAACTGCAGAATGTGATAGAATGTGAGTGCTGGTTTCAGACAAGTTTTGCAGTCTTTCCAAAGTTAGATGACTTATTACGTTATATTTGTAAAATATATTTCCATTTCTTTGGAGAACTTGTAAAACTGTTCCCTTACAGTTCTGGTAAGTAGTTTTATTAGTGATATAACACAGAATAATATTGTAATTTTTTTAAAAGGAATAATTGCAAGTTGGTTTTGTTTGGTACAGTAGTTCTTAATTTACTTTTGATTTCATAGCTCTCCTCAAGGTGCTTGGAAATTTCAGTGTTATTTTTATAGAATTTGATTGCAACTTTGATCTTACATCTTTCAATAAAAAATGGAAACTTAATGCATCTTGAAAAGCATTTTGATAATCATAATTTAGCAACCAATTTACCTGTAATAATATTCCACTTTTATGTCATGTAAGCACTTTGTAGAACTGCTCTAGAAGGCTTAAATATATTGTTATCTTATCTTATCCAGGCAGCGAAACACAAAGAATTCTAAAAAAGAAAAGCCAAAATGAACAATATATATGTTTTTAAATCTTCGGTGAAATGTTCAGGTTTCGCAAAGATGTAGTTAAAAAAAAAACACAAAACAAACAAGCCAAGAGTTTGTCCATGATATAAATTTTTATATCTAAATTTTAATTTAGAACATATTGAAGGATATCAGAATTTTAAAAAATCAAAATTTAGTTTTAATTATGTCTTTGATTTTTTTATTTAATTAATAGCTTTTCACTAATCTCACACATGAGCAGAATCGTGATATGAAAAAAATTAAAGTTTTAAAAATCTCATACCAGAAAATATTTATTTTTTCCAAACAGCTAACATTATATTAAATTATAATTTTGAAATTATCGTAAGAAGGTGAAGTGCTGTATTTCTAAAACACAGAAAGTCTTAAAACCTCCCAATAATGAGGGGATGTATCAAAGACTACATCACATTATCATGAAAAATATGCATGGATTAACACAGCTATGTGATTTTCTATTGCTAAGCAAACATTTAATCTATTTGCAATTAAAATGATTTACTTAGAATTCTATCTGCATGAGCATTATATTGCTGAAAATAAGGAAAACAAGCAGTTTTTCAGTGGCAATGCCTAGAATACTGAAAAAAGAGAATTCTTAAATAATTACTACCATGTCATGACCTTGAGCAATTAGCAGCTTAAAGTTTAGCAACTGTACTCATGAAAGTTCCATTTCTTGAATTAGAGTAATTTAGAACATGTATTCCATTAAAAATAAACACATTTTATTTTCAGGTGTCATCCTTTAGGAAAGGGAGAGTAATAACATGAATATTTATTTATTGATGAATTCCAAATATTCTAAGAGAGACTACTTTCATGTATACATATTTATTAATGAATTAAAATTACCGCTAAAGGTTAGAAATAGGAAGAACCGCCTAATTAATATTTTTTAATAAAAAGAAACTAGATACTAAGTGTAGAACTTACCTCCAGGTTTTTCCAATTTAAATGTCTAAATGTAAACTAGGGGTGAAATCCAGGTACTTAAATCTTGATGTCTTAGTACCACCTGAAATGCGCAGGTGTTTCGTGTTTGAACTTCACTTACTGTTACAGGATGACATATTTATTTTATAGGTGTTTTATTGTCAGCCCAGGCAGAGATCCCTTATACCATAAGACATCTTAAATATCCATCTTAAATGACACAAGACCATGCGAGATAAGGCAAACAATTCAGTTGAATATGAAATGAAGAGCTAGTCTTATAACTACTTTGACTGTTGTAGGAGCTTATGCACTTTCTTCACAAATAAGAACACCATATAAATTAAAAGGGCAGATCTAAAACAGTTCAGGTGAGTTTAAATAAACACTAACATGACAATGACTCAGGTGTACAGTAATAGATGGAGAGAATCATAAATGTAAAAGCATGACAACTTGTGGCTTGTGGTAGGCAGTTCAATAGGTAATGAAAAAGCCATGTGCACAAGTAAAGCAAGATAAGGAATTCATTCACTGTTTTCCATCAGCAGGCAGATGTTCACCCATTCCAAGGAAAGCACTGCTCCATCACGTATAATAGTTACTTGGGAAGACAAATACTGGAACTTCAAATGTCCCCTCTTTCTCTTTCTTCCCCCAGTTTTTATTGCTGAGTACAATGTCATATGGTATGGAATATCCCTTTGGCCAGTTAGGGCCAGCCTCCTTGGCCGTGCCTCCTCCTAACTTCTTGTACACCCTGAGTCTACTCACTGTTGGGGCTGTGTGGGAAACAGAGAAGGACTTGACGCTATGTAAGAACTGTTCAACAATAATTAATGCATTAGTGTGTTGCTAACACTATTTTGGTCACAAATACAAACCATAGCACCATACAAGCTACTAAGAAGAAAAGTAAATCTACCCCAGCAAAACTTGTACATGTTGTGGTTTTTTTTTCCCCTCTACAGTTCAAAAGAAAATAGAATGTAAGGATACAAAAATAAATGACTTTACAAGGATGTACATCATTATAATTCGAACCCCTTGTAGTGCATACTCTGATCATAAGCAAGATATTACCTCAAAAAATGAACAAACTCCCTCCCTCTGTTATTACATGACATGTAATATTATGGAAGAAGAAACAAAAATATTTTCTTTCTTTTCCTCTTAGTTCTTTCATTATTGTACTCTTTAGGGCAGAAACTTTCATGAGATCAGATGTGATAAGACTGTTCTGGTTTGAAAATATTTTGCACTGGAAAAAAAATGCTATGTAAATGCAAATGTGAATCAAGTCTTGTCATGTAGAAATTATTTAGTTATATGGACAATATAAATGATTTCTCTGTAGAAGATGGCTTTTTCAAGAAAAACCTTGCATTATGATGGATGGAAAAATATATTTATAACATTTATTTCTTAAGTTTTTCCTAAGCTGTTTTTGTTTTATACATAAAAGTAACAACAGCCTCAATTATTGAAATACTCCATCAATCCTCATAACATTTTGAGCTGCCTTAAATAATGAAAATAGCAAGAATCAATATTATTTGATGTAAGATATTGAATCTAAAACCAGTTATGCAATAACTGGATTTTTTGAAGTTAAATTGGTTCTTTTTGTTTGTTTTCTTTTTCATTTATGTTAAAAAAGAAAACAAGAAGGTTGAAATATTGCTCAACTTTTCAAAAAGATTTCTAATTTCATTGAAAAAAGTGGATAGCATTCATTTGATCAAGAATATATGTTACAGTTGACTAAATATTCCTAGGTTACCTGTCATGGCCAGTAGAGAGAAATTGAAATTATTGGAATGAGTTTCATCTAACCCTAAGACAGTGTGGTGAATTGACCTTGACCTCAGCAGGACAGCGGGAGAAAATGAGATGAAAAATTGATTGGAGATAAAGGCAGGTTACTGAAGGGAAGGAAAAGCTGCATGCAGAAACAAAACAAAAGAAAAATATTTCTTCTCTATTTCCCATCAGCAGGTGATGTCCATCTAATTCCTGGGAAGCAGGACCTTAGTATGCATGGTGGTAGCTTTAGCAGACAAATGTATTAGTAACAAATGCCTCACCCTCCTTCTTTCCCCATCTTTCATTGCTGAGCACATGGTTTGGGATATCCCTTTGATCGGTTTGGGTTGTCTGTCCCAGCTGTGTCCTCTCAACCCCTGCACACCCCTGGCCTACTGGTCTTTGGGGTGGCTTGGAGAGATAGCCTTGTTGTCCTGTGAGCACTGCTCTGCAGTTGCCAAAACATTGGTGTGTTGTCAACCACCAGTGTAACTACCAATACAAAGCACAGCATCATGAGGGCTGCTGTGGGGAGAGTTGACCAGTGTTTTAGAAAGTTTTAACCAGTGTTGAAGAGGAGTTTAAAACTGTCTACAAGAAAGACAGTAATTGCATAGCTATGATCCTGTTTGTGTGCAGCTCTTCTCACTACCTGGATATCATATGAAAGATAAGCACAACCTTGCTTCCTTCTGTTGCTATGTAAACCTAATTAAATTATCTGTAAAATAAATTTTAAAAAGTATATGTTATAGTTTGAGGGAGCAGGCAAAATTCTTATTGGCTTTTGCTGCAAGGACCCAATGAGGGAGGGGTGGGGTTTAGGACCCTGTTGTGAAAAAGGGGTCTGGGGTGTCAGATATCAGGTCCCAGGTATCAGGTATCAGATATCAGGTATCAGTATTCTCATCCCATTTCCTGCCAAACTCTATAAAGCCAGGAGGACATGAGGCTTTCTCTTCCTCTTCTCTCTTCTGCTCTCTGCCTCACTCCCGTGCTCCCTTGCCTGCCGGTCTCCACGTGGAGCCAGCCCGGAGAA